>CM021101.1:265654136-266155985 GCA_007115665.2 Sequoiadendron giganteum
CCTCTCTCTCACTCTCCATCTCTCTCCTCATCCCTCCCTCCCACTCTCCCTCCCTTTATCTCTCCCTCTCTCCCTCTCTCTCTCCCTCTCACTCTCCCACTCTCCCTCTCACTCTATCCCTCCCACTCTCCCTCTATCCTTCCCACTGTCCTTCCTCTCTCCCTCTCCCTCTCTCAATCTTCCACTCTCCGACTCTCCACCATTAAACCTTAGGTCTATGCGTGTAAAAATTGGATATCAGATTTGTGAAACTTTGATGTGTAGAGCTAAAATCTTACCGTTGTAGAACATGTTTTAGAAATCAGATATCCGATTATATCAGATATCAGATTTGTGGATCATAGAAAAACCCCATGTGCGCCATTTTTGTGCATTCCAATGGACCATACATTCTATTTGCACAACTTTGCAGGCGACAAATGTGTGGTTTCAGATAGGAAGAGACAAATATAAAAAAATTGGAGAATCTTGTACTCAAATTTGTCATACATAAATATTTTTTAGCATCTTTTATTTGGTATAATGGGGAGAAGCAGTCATCAGAAGCAAAAACATAAGAGAAAGCTGACAAAAGAACAAATTGAAGGATATAGACAAAGAGATAGAGAAGTTCATAGGAAGAAAAGACAAGGTATGTTAAATATTGGTGAACCTAAGCCCTATGGTCTTTGAAGTGAAGAGAAAATTGAATATGTTCAAGGTAAAAATGTAGAACATGATATTGAAATTGGGAATGAAAATGTTCAAATTGATATTGAAAATTTTCAAGGTGAAAATGTTGGAATTGAAGATGTTGAACATGATATTGAAATTGGGAATGAAAATATTGAAATTGATAATGAAAATGTTGGAATTGAAGATGTTGAACATGATATTGAAATTGGGAATGAAATTATTCAAATTGATATTAAAAATGTTCAAGGTGAAAATGTTGGAAATGAAGATGTTGAACATAATATTGAAGCAAGTGTAAATTATGTTTCACCAGATTACATGAGTAATGAAGAACCTTGTGTGGAAGAAAGACATATTCCAAATTCAAGAACTTCAAGGACCCCTAAATGGTTAGTTGAAATTGATGATAACATTATAAATAATTTTGAAGGCAAAAGGTCAACACAAACTATTTAGTTGTGGGCTAGAATACTTTTCAACCAATATTTTAGCGATAAGACATTGATCGAGAAATGCCAACTTTTTGTCCAATTTCTAAAGATGCAAAAGATGAGACCTTTGCTAGCCAAATTGAAGATTCATGTGAACAAGAGGACTGAAAAAAATTCTATTATTTTCAAAAATATTTTTAATGCTCTCAAGTCTATTGGAAAAAATAACAAGGAAAAAGATAAGAGAGCTGCTCAGAGAGTCATTACAACCGCCCTAGTAAGCCATCAATTGAAAATGACTCACTTTATGAGACAAACTTGTATTGATTTTGACTTATATCGTAGAACTTTGGATAGAGCACTTGCAAGAAGAGAAAGAATAGATGATCCTCTTCAAAATGTTACATGGGCTTTTGTCAAGAGGCTTCCACGTGTTGATAAGAAGCTAACCGATAATGTAAAGCAGGTAATTCAACAATTTTGGCATGATAACTCTAGAGTATCACCAATGCAAATGATGTTTTAAAGTTAAGAATTGGCAGTCGAGACCGTACACCGCATCCTAAACATTTCTTGGAATCAAGCCAAACAATGTTGTTCAACAAATTTATTCAAACACATCCAAATATGGAAATCTCGCAAAGAACTTTTGAATGTTTGAAGCCATTTTATTGTGTGCCTCTTAAGATTCATAATACTTTTTGTTGCAAATACCATGTGGATTTTCCAATGTACCATAAACTATTATGCTATATGCGTTCTACTTTGCATACTAATGAAATGTTGTAGTAGTGTGGTGCAATGCATCTTCTGAAATCATCAAGGGACTTTCTAGATCTATTTTTATGTTCTAGGGATGATGGTTCCTTTTTCTATAGAAATGATTGTTTAAATGCAAAGTGCTCACAATGTGGTGGCTTGTCAAAGTTTGTTTAATGTTTTCATGAGGGTTCCGAACATGAATTTGGAAGGAATCTTGTTGAGAAAAAGAGATATGAGATAGTCAGATATACTTTATAGAGTGGAGGTGAAGGTTCTAGATGCGAGTTGGTTACAAAAGAATGTAGTGTTGCTGATTTTATTTCAGATTTTAAGGACAATATTTTCTACAAATATGCAAGGCATGGTCATAGGTCTTAGTGGTTGGATCAACAATTCAGGATATGTAAGGACTCTTTTCTGATTGGCACTATTATATCAGTGGTTGATTTTGCTGAAAACTACACATTGCAACCACAAAACAAGGTACAATCTCAATATTACAATTCCATTCAGATTGCTATTTTTGTCCACATAGAGTTTAGACATGCACCTAATATTACAAAGGAGGATTGAAAGATAATCAGAGAGTATCATTTTTATATGAGTGATGATATATCTCACTCGTCCAAGTATGTCCAACATTGTTTCAATAATTTTTTTGAGTTCTTGTAGGAGCATGATATAGCACTAGGTCGACATCTCATTTGGTCAAATAACTGCACAGGTCAATTCAAGAATGGTCATATGTTTTATACGTTGAGTAGAATGCATGTAGAGAGGGGTGTACCTAATATTTGGAGTTTTTTTGAAGCTGGGCATGGGAAAGGGGAGCATGATGGAGCAGGTGCATGTGTAAAGAGAGCTCTAGTTAAGGAGCAATTGAAGATTTCAGGAGAAAAATTCAATGATGCACATTCTATTGTTGATTGGTGTAGTTCAACATTGTCACAGGGAGGGACACTTGATTCAACAGTGCACAGATTCTCTTGGTTGGTTGAGGAGGGTACAGTGGGAGGTAGATTGGATTTTCATACAATCAAAGATTCTTCAAAGATGCATTTGTTTCAAAGCTCAGGTGCAAGGACATGGACCATTTGGACACGACAGTTGGATTGTTTTTGTCAGAGTTATATTCAATGCGAGTGGTATCAATGTGAGTCAAGTGAGTGGGTGGATACATGGGTTCCATAGTATCTAACTCCTTTATCTCAAACTATATCCATGAAAAATTACACAATGGAAAGTTCACTTAATTACGATCGACTTTCAGATCTACTACCTTCAGGACATGTTTTTGCATTTGTTGCACCATAGGGGAATGAAGAGAGATCAAAATATTGGTTGGTTCGATGTGTGTGGGTAAAGCACAAGCTAACATAATCGATGGAAGATGATGATGGGTTCGTGTATCCTATAGGTTCAGTTGTGGTTGTAGGAACTTGGTTGTGAACATACATGATTAGAAAGAATGGCATGCCTGCATTTCAGGACTATGAGAAACACAAAACCATTCTCATGTATTCACACCTTGTTATAGCAACAAATGTTAAGTTGTTGAAGAATCATGCCAAATCAAAGACAAAACAACTATGGACACTTAGTAATGTTGATCATGAAGCAATATTGGATACTCTTAAGCAAAGAGATGACCCTTCAGGAATACTTGAATAGAATATTCAAGAATGGAAGGTACAATGCTTAAGCATTTTTTTGTTGTGACAATATAGATTTATCATTTGAAAAAATTTGCAATATTTCTGGCATGATTGATCATGGACCTGCTACAACAATAGCCAGCTCTAATCCTTTCAAAGAGGTATGCGACATATTACAATAATATAGATTGGTTATTCAAGCCATCTTTTATAGTTTGCATTACCAATTCATCATCATTCAAGTTGTTTAGATTAATATAGATTTGTTAGTCTAAGCATCTTTTTTGTTGTGACAATATAGATTTATCATTTGACAAATTTTGCGATATTCCTAGCATGATTTATCATAGACCTGCTGCAACAATAGGCAGCTCTGATCCTTTCAGAGAGGTATGTGACAAATTACAATAATATAGATTGGCTATTCTAAGAATATTTTCTATTGTATGTAGTTTAACTGCTACCTTGATGGTTTGTACAGGTGCTTATCACTCCAAAATGCCAACATACTACTCTTGTGGAAGACTATGCCCTAAATGCCTCAAATAGGAAAATTTTGTAAAAAATGAATTTTGAAATGTGAAACAATGTAAAAAGGTCATAACTATTTATAGGCATAATCTATATCTAGTGATGTTTTTCGAAATATGGGTCAAATGTCTGACATTGTATAAAGGGTATGTTTAAAATGTAAAAATATTTTTGTACTTAATCGAGCTACAACCGAAGGTTTTCTTCCTAGTTCTTTCCTATTGGTATGCTCATTTGAACTAGGTTTTGTAATATCTCCTATTTATATATAACAAATTATAGTGGCTTGCCACTTTTTTGAAAAACAAAAATGTAAAAATTTCATGTGAATTTCATTTCCCATGTAATTGATTCAAGCTGATTGGGTAAGAGTTTTTTGATGCAAGAGCTAGGACTTGTAGAATCTTGATCCAACCTTAAATCTTTCTTCCCCCACATTTCATTGACATTAGCACTTTGGACTCTTAAGGGAAATCATCGGTCCAATGTAGCTTAGAGTGATTCAGCGTATTTGGGTGCAAAAGAGGACCATACCTAGCATAAACGTACCCATCCAGATGTGTTGGAATAATCTGTTTGGTTGTACGAGTTCAAGAATGAACGTTGCACCACTTTGCAACTTTACACTGCTTGCATTTGGCAACTTTTCCCTCAACTGAAAACTCATCACCATGGGAAAATGCCTTCGAGATAGAAATAACCAAGAGCGGTTATTGTATATGGTCCCAACATGATCCCATATCCTTAGATGAAGAGTCTATAAGCATCATAGTTTCTGAGAAATAGTCTATGAAAGATTTATGTCTTTTAGCACTTTGGACTCTTAAGGGAAATCGTCGGTCCAATGCAGCTTGGAGTGATTCAGCATATTTGAGTGCAAAAGAGGACCATAACTAGCATAAACGTACTCATCTAGATGTGTTGGAATAGTCTGTTTGGTTGTATGAGTTCGAGAATGAAAGTTGCACCATTTTGCAACTTTACATTGCTTGCATCTGACAACTTTTCCCTCAACTGAAAACTCATCACCACAGGAAAATGCCTTCGAGATAGAAAAAACCAAGAGAATTTATTGTAGATGGTCCCAACACAATCCCATATTATTAGACGAAGAGTCTATAAGCATCACAGTTTCCAAGAAATAGTCCATCAAAGATTGCTTCCTTTTAGCACTTTGGACTCTTAAGGGAAATCGTCGATCCAATGCAACTCAGAGTGATTCGACATATTTGGGTGAAAAAGAGGACCATACCTAGCATAAACGTACCCATACAAATATGTTGGAACAGTCTATTTGGTTGTATGAGTTCGAGAATGAAAGTTGCACCACTTTGCAACTTTACACTGCTTGCATCTAGCAACTTTTCCCTCAATTGAAAACTCATCACCACGGCAAAATGCCTTCGAGATAGAAAAAACTGAGAGAGGTTATTGTAGATGGTCCCAACACAATCCCATATCCTCAGATGAAGAGTCTATAAGAATCATGGTTTCTGATAAATAGTCCATCAAAGATTGCTACCTTTTAGCACTTTGGACTCTTAAGGGAAATCGTCGATCCAATGCAACTCCGAGTGATTCGGCGTATTTGGGTGCAAAAGAGGACCATACCTAGCATAAAAATACCCATTCAGATGTGTTGGAACAATTTTTTTGGTCCTATGAGTTCAAGAATGAAATTTGCACCACTTTGCAACTTTAGATTGCTTGCATTTGGCAAATTTTCCCTCAACTGAAAACTAATCACCACAGGAAAATGCCTTCGAGATAGAAAATACTGAGAGAGGTTATTGTAGATGGTCCCAACATGATTCCATATCCTTAGTCAAAGAGTTTGTAAGAATCACATTTTCTGATAAATAGTCCATCAAAGATTGTTGTCTTTTAGCACTTTGGACTCTTAAGGGAAATCATTGGTCCAATGCGGCTCAGAGTGATTCAACGTATTTGGGTGCAAAAGAGGACCATACCTAGTGTAAACGTACCCATCTAGATGTGTTGGAACAGTCTATTTGGTCGTATGAGTTTGAGAATGAAAGTTGCACCACTTTGCAACTTTACACCTCTGTAGAGATTTAGGGATGTCCTCTTCAGATCACTCTATTCTGAATAGGTTTGTGGAGCTACCAATGTTACATCCAAGTTGACTGACTTCAAGAAAATTTGATCTCATCTATTGAAGAGGTACTTCAAGAATTTAGCATTTGGCCTTGCAACACTGCAACCGTTACTTATTCCCAATGAGTCATAAAACTCCCTCTTAAGGTTAATTCTTCCTCTTTGAAGAGATGTCTTCAGCCATTCACTCGGACTCATAGTTGCAAGAAGTGTCTCCATTCTTCAACCTATAGGATGCATCAAGCTCTGCTTGAAAGCAATCTTCACACATTAGCATGATACAACTTGCAATGAATAATTTTTAATTCTAAAGAATCTTATCCCAATGATCACTATTTATTGGTCACACATAATCCAAGTAAATAATGTCAGATTTGCATAGCTCAACAAGTTGAATGTTAGCCTAGAAGGGTAATTACAATCAAAACAAATAATGCTTATCTCTTAAATATTTTGAAGGGTGGAAGTATAAAACGCTGCTCTTGCACTCAGATCAGTACACGACCTTCATGGCTTGAACATAGGCCCATGACTAGAGTATAAATTCACTAGAATCATTTTGGGGAGAGATCTAATCACATCCGCAAATGAAGCATGTTGATTAGGACTAGTAGGGAAAACCTTCACATAGTGACCAAACTTGTCACATCTAAGGCATTGAACACGAGAGATGTCCCACTTCTTCTTGAATGCAGGAGCACCATCTGACTCTTTATCTCCATTTCTCTTGAAGAATATTTTCTTTCCTCCTTTTCCTTCCTTCTTCAAGGATTGAGTGGAAAGAACATGAATGCCTTCATTTGTAGGGCTTCATCCAATACCTCTCGTAGCCAACCTTAACTCCTCTTGAATACAGTCAGCCCTCAATAGATCAAACTTGGGAAGTTTTGATCTCACGCTGATTCCTTGAATGTAAGACTCCCAAGATGAAGGAAGACTATTAAGAGCCAACATGGTCAAATCTTTGTCATCAATAATATGACCAATGGTAGAGAGTTGATCTCTCAATTCAGAAATCTTCATGAAGTAGGTGATGACAAATTCTCCTTCCGCCATCTTAACATGATGAATTTGTTGCTTCAAGGCTACAGCACGGCTTGTGTTGTTGATCTCACACATCTCCTCTAAAGTCTTAAGAATTTATCTCACTTTCTTCAACTTAGAGATGATAGGAACAATATGGTCCTTCACGGAATCAACTAACATCTTCTTCTCCTTGATATCTTTCTTCCTCCATTGAACTTTCTCTTCCTCATCTATAGGTTCAGAAACTTTGCTCTCCACACTCAACCAATTCATTTTCCTCAGAAGTGAGCATAATTCTGAATCTCCATGAAGTGAAGTTTGATGCTCCTTTGAGTCTATCCTCAATTTTAAAACCATTCACCATCTTGACTAAGATAGAGATAGACAAAAAAAAAGGGAATAGGGTATCGCTGCAATAACAAATTTGATCACGATCTTTTTCAAACGCGCTTTGATACCATGTTAGTGTTTTAATGATCAGATAATACAACTAAAAGCACTCAAAAAATGCAACACATAAGACAATAAACATAGCAATAAATCTGCTTACAAATCAGGTCCAGCTCTTGGCTGAATTTGATACAATAAATAATAGCACCTCTCCTAGATGCAAAGATACAATCGAATATGCTTCTCCTTGAAATTGGCCTACTGCTGCAAAATGAAGCGCTATTGCTCAAGTGAAAATTTTTGCTTGGAATGTGAATTATGCTGAATGAACTTGATTGAGGAAATGAACAAACATCACCTTGTATTTATACAAAATAAGGTGACTCTTCAAGGAGGTCGGCCTCTCTTGAAAATAATAAATTACAAAATAATATCAAGGAAGGCTGGCCTCATCCATTTAAATCAAATGAGTATAAATTAAATAGCCATAGGCTACCATTTAATTTATTACAACTTAATGTGATCGCTATCATGTATGAAAAATGTGGTAGCATAGACAAGGCAGTGGAATATTTGAAAAAAATCTTCATAGAATTCAATGACAAGAAAATGCAATTGACAACTACTCATAGTTTTTAGTTATGCAATGTGATGTAATTGCATAACTGCTTAGGTTGACTTTGTAAAAACTATATTGTAATTGAAATTTTTTCATCTATGAACATCTAGTTGTTAGTTATGCAATGTGAAGTAATGATTTGAGTTTGAAAGATGTGTAATGCAATGTAATCAGTGATATAAATATAAACTACATAATATAACCATTCTTTTTTATGCTATTGTACATTGATATTTAACCATTTCTCAAGATAAAATTTTAAAAGAGTTTAATCATGCACATGAGGAACAAATTATAATTTGATTGTCAACTTCTATATATCAAATTATCCAATAATCAAGTGTATGTCCATATACAAAAATAGCATCGATGCCAACTCAAACAAAGTTTTACAAAATATGGCATATGCCATCTCAATATGTATTCAAAATTTACATGCCAAAATGTCTATATCATCCTAAACTACTGGTGGATCATCAAAGTGGAGCCTCTTTGAAGCACTTGTTGGCTCTCAAGGTAGATGCACAAGAAAAATTCAAACCACAATTGAGATTATATATACTATATAATTTAAAATCGAATAATTAACATCAAAATCAATATACATTGAATTTTAATTGAAATCTAAAATTGAAATCTTGATTACCTAAAATATACATCTCTTCAAAGGTTCAAGAGTCCTATAATATACCAAACCAACTTTTTAAATGCCAATCTATATATGTGAACAAAAACATAAAATTGATCCAAGTTAGCATACGATTATTGGTAATAGGAACATATTTACCAAACACAAAATAAAATAAACACATACCTCTTTAGGTTGATCTTTTTCTTTATCTCCTTCAGGTGTTTCGATACCTCCTCCTTGAGGTGTTTCAACACCTACTCTTTGAGGTGTTCCAATACCTACTCCTTTAAGCAGTGTGTCACTTGTCAACAACTCTGTATAGCTCATAATTGCGTGTACATAAAAATGACAAGTGCATATGAAACTACCAATATATGCTGATGTATGTATAATCAATATAAGATCTTAAAAATCTTAATTCAATCCAATTTGAGTTCAATTACCTTCCCCTTATCTAACTTTGCACCTTCATAGTCTGGACGAGGCCGCACCTCACCTGCACAAGGTATTTCCTACAAGAGGAAAATAAGATAACATATAAGTTATTATATAATTTAATTAATGACAATTCAAATGACAAGCAAGTATATAATAAAAAATGTAAATGAGTGAGTGCAAAAATATATACTGTGTGTGTGTCCAAGCCAAATGAAATGGCCCTAAGGGTGCTATCAATCACCTATGTGAGCTCCTCCTCAGACATCAACTGTTAAATAGATCATGTAAATAAATATTAGTACTTGATACTATCTCTTATTAATGTTCATTTAAAAACAAATGGAAGTTATGAATTTACAACTTAAATCTTACCCGTGTCACTATTCCAACATCCCCCTCTCTAGTAGGAGAGGAATTTGTAGGGTGCACTCCACTCCCCTGCGACTGATCCATAATTTCCACATCATGGAGGTCATAATCAGAAGTGTCCAAGGGATGCTCAATGGGTTGTACAAGAGGACCCAAGCATATCTGGCGACACATAGTGCAAGTATGTGGCACAAAAATATGTGGACCTGAGGAGGATGATGCAGCAGCACTTGAGCCTTCGCCAACATCACCAGAATGTGGATGAGCTACTGTAGAAGCATGTGAAACCAAATGACCACTCAAAGAGTGAATAGCCTGAATAGTCTGTGTAGCTGCATCCTGGATAATCTATGGATGATATATTGGAGGTGGCGAAGGAAGGGGAGGAAGGGGAACATTTGGGCACGGGACTACTCTAACTACCCCTAGTCTATCCTAGGGCATACCTCCACCGACTCCCTGGAAGGGTTTAATGTCAAAGTAATTGACATGATGCCCTAACACAAACTTAGCATATAATTTTTTAATAAAGTAAAATGGTATATCATAATTATTGTTCGGTGGTTTATCAAAAACCATACACCAATGATCCCAAAAGTTAGCTACAATGTCCCTATGCATGCACCATTTTATAGAAAGTTTTGTTTTATTAGCATTCACTGGCAAACCGGTGTGGGGGTCAATGAATAAAGAGGCTATTTGGGCTTTGGTTATTTGGAGATCTTTCACATCATCGTAAGACAATCCACATCCATAATATTCCCTCATGTCTTCTTTCCATGAATAAAAGGCATTATGTTGGGTGGAGAGGGTTTCTATATTTTTAATTATTTCCTTCAATGTATTTGTCATATCTCTTAATTAAGGGATTGTCTTATAAACTTCACAAATGCCGCTCAATTGCCCCAATTTTTCACCAATTAAGTCTTCAATTGGTGGCTCGGAGGTGGTGGAGCATTTGGTTGTGGAGGTGGTGGAGCGTTTGGTATTTGTGCATTTTCATTCTCAGCCATAATACCTAATTAAAGTTAAAAACTAATTAATCTAACTCAAATTACACAATATAAATGAAATTATTATAAAAAACCCCTAGTTTTTAATAAAAATCCAAAAAAAGCCTACTTTTTCACAAAAATCCATAACAAAATCTATTTTTTGATAAAAATACATCAACAACACTAGTTTTTAATCAAAATCCATTTAAAAACATTAATTTTTAATAAAAATCAATAGAAAACTCTACTTTTGAAAAAAAATTCATAAAAACTACTTAAAATTAAGAGACTCTACTTGAAAAATTGATTACAACATTTATAAAACCAAATACTTACCTTTGAAATCAGATATCTGATAGAAGCAGATATCAGATTTTCACTTTTCCTTGTGCGCTCATGTGCAAACTGTGAGAAATGAACTTTTAATAGTCGGTTGTTTTATTTATAATGTTTCCACAAATCGGATATCCGATTTGTAGAAACTAGGTTTGGGCTTTGGTTCGGCTAAATGTACTGACACCCGAACCTAGAAAAGTCAACTCAACATTTCCACATTTTTGAGTCGATCCAAAACGTGATTTTTTTCCCATTGCCACTTTTTGGTCCATCGTGATCCTGCACATACCCTTTAATCAATGTTGATTACATGTTCTTTATTGAAAAATTGTCTAACATGAAAAGATAGGAGGGAGAACCAATGTATGAACTATTAGCAAGGTTCTTCAATGTCTTGTTAGAAATTCCTCAAAAGTTGAGACCTGATGATCCAATATGTATTGACTTATTATGTGACATTTATGAGCCAAGTCTTAGTACTTTACCCAAGGAATTTAAACCCCAAGATTTTGATCAAATAATTGGTTAGATCAAAATTACTGAGGAGGCCAAGTATGACTACATACAAAAGTTGAGATCTTAGAAAGATAGTGGTAGTCACCCTATGGATAAGGATCAAATACCTATCAGGTAATGGGTAGGGGTATTTCAGAGGATGAACATCTGTCTAGTGGTGTTGATGAAGACATTGGTAGATTTGAAATTGTTGTTGATGTACCTTTGGAAATTGATAACCCAAGTAGTAAAAATGAGAGCTATGATTATTCTTATGAGGAGTATGAACCTTTTTGTGAAAATGACCTGAAGGCATCCTTCTTGCCTAAAAGGTGCAACAACATAAATACTCATGAGGTTGTGTCCATATCAATGAATGAACAAAATACGTGTAAAGAATTATTGGAATGCATTTTGTTTATATCAAAATTGGAAGGTGCTAATAGTGTGGTTGATGATGAATTTGATAATAAGACTATTTGTATTTAGTTTCTTGAGCCTAAATTTAGTGCTAAGAATGATGAGAGTTGTGTTGCTGACCAACAAGATGAAGCCCTAGTTATCTATAACTATCCATATAAAATAAAAATAGAATGTGTGAGTGTCTTAGCAGAGATGGATAAGGTTTTATTTGACATGGATTGTATCAAGAAGGAAATAGGTGAAGAGACAAGTATGGTTGCTAATAAGAAAAATTCAGATGGTAACAAATTTTTCATACCAGGGCCAATGAATTCATTAGTTGAGGAAACATTTGGGCACCTTTTTATTGACCTTATTATTCTTGAACTATTTAGCCCATCTTATGAGACATCCTACTTTGAGATGGTTGGTGATACAGAGGGTAAATAGAACCATATTAATGAACCTGAAATGGAGATATTCTTTGATGCTTGGGATTGTTTGGATAATTCTATTTGTAGGGACATCCATGACCAAAATGATAATAAGATTGCTAAGGGATCCAATGAATCAATTTCCCAAGTGGAGCATTTGGCAACATAATTGGTTTATACTACTCTAATGAATATGAACACCGATTTGAACAAAAGCCTGTATATGAATGCTTCTTGTTCATTACACAAAGTTAATGTGTGTTTGGTGTGGGGAAAAAATATGATGATCTTATGACTTGGAATACTAGAAATGAAAGTACATTATCATTGTAAATAGGAGTATGTACCCCTAGATGGAACTCCTGAAAGGAATATGTATAAGGGGTTTCAATTTAAAGAGAAAAATGAATTTAATGTCAACTTATATGATGATAATGATCATATGGATTATGAATTCTTCACTTTTCCTATCTAGTTGGATGGGAAATTGGTGGAATATGGCTATAAGCTGAGTCATATAGAATGCTACATTGCTCATGTGTTCCATTCAATGCTCAACTACAGTTCTCAATTGGATATGAGTGGCAATAATAATAAATTCAAATATATGTACATAATGGTTGATTTTAGTATCTATAAAGTGATCAGCAAGTGGATAATTCATGATAATTTTCTCAGCTTTAGCATGGTACAAACATGAGAAAACAAGGTTTTTGATAGGGGCAAGTGCTAGTCCTAAGTTTGGGAGCCTAGGGCCACCAAATAAATTTGAAGTCTAATAAAATTGCAGAATGTAGAGTGAAAGCTTGCATCTCAAACAAGGCTTCAAGGAAGATGAAGATTGGATCTCTTGTTTTAATTTTTATGGATTATGTAAATAGTGTACATATGTTGGCTGTTTTTGTTTGGTCTTCTTGCCTAGTCTGGGGAGGTCCTGGTCTCCTTCAACCTAAGATTTAAGAATCTCAAACTATTATTGAGGAGTAGACGTCCCCAATAGGAACCACTAATGGAACCCCCAAAAAAATTTTAAGTCTTGCAATATTGGTTTAGATGCTTGTTTTCAAGCTTAGGGTTATGTTCCTCACCAATGCTTTGGGTTTGTGTTGCTAAAACCCTTCCAAGTTAATCTTTAAGTCTAAGGGTCCTAACTAGATCTCTATTTTGTTATTGACCTTTTGGTGTAGGTTCTTGGTTGTTTAATTTGTAACTCGTACCATTAGGTTCATACTTTTAATGGCCCCTAAATCCTAGTGTTACTGATCGGTTCCCATAGTCATTTTAAAATGTTGTCATTTTTTTTGTGGGGTCGATATCCTCCAAGATAATTTGCCTAAGTCTATGATTAGGTTTTAATTTTCACCTAGGGTCTTAATCCATATATTCATGCTCCCAATCATCATCTACCTAGTGATGGCCCTCTTTTAAAAGTTATCATTTGTGGCATGTGTGGATTTTTTTGTGGCATGTGTGGATTTTAGATGTGTGATGGTTGTTCGATCATTGAGAACAAATATCAACCACTCCCCACATGCCCGCCCTGTATAATTTCTCATTTAAATACTCACATGAGCTAGAGGGAGGTTGCCAAATGTCATATGCAGTGGTGGGTCCAATTATTTCAAAGGGTCAGCAAGTGGTGCTTTGAGGAAGATCAATGACCAATATCATGAGATGTGTCTTCATCTAGGTCGTTCCCCATTCACTCGCTTAGTTTCATTTTCCATTAGTTTAATCACACGGGCTAGTGAGTGCAAGCCATGTTTCTTCTACATTGGTGGGCTTGGGTTCCTTTGAATGATCTGCGATTGATATCGAAGTGAAATCTACAGTGGTCATTAGGTGACATGGTAAAATCTCGACTGCTCCCCGCCACCCCATTTGATTTTAATTGGTATTTTTAAAATGTCATGGGCTAGCAGGTGGATTGATACTTGTTACTTTTTTGATGGGCCCGCTTGGCTTGGATGATAGCGAATGTTACCATGGAGCTGGGATCAATAGTTGATAGTGGGTGATGTGGGTCAATCTTGACCGCTCCCCGCTATCTCATGCAGGTCCCACCCTTGCTATCAAGTTATCAACATGCGCAAGTGGATGACTGCCACATGGAATATCTAAAGGGCTCAAATGGATTTTAGTGGAGATGAATTATTGCTAAAATTTGGCTGAGATGGCATGAGGACTAAAATGGTGCCATTTTAGAACTAATTTCTTCAAGCACGTGTTCGAGATTTGGGGAATTCTTTTGATTGCGACCATCAATTTTTTCAAATGTTGATACATGTAGGAAAGTGAAATTGAAGTAAGGTAGGGTACATGTCAATTTTCAAAGATTAAATCATGATCGTTCCATGTTGTCTTATGGTGATGAGTTGCAAGTGGGTAAACATGACATGATAGGCTTTTAAATGCTAAGTATATGAATAAATATATGCAAATAGGGTGGATGTTTTTGATAGAAGAAAAAAAGGGTTATACAGGGACACGAAACCACAAAGTTTACAAGCCATGAAAAGATAGATCAAAAGAAAATCTCGAACAAGAAAGGCTACAACTAAAAGATAAACAAAAAAGACCAATAGACATCAGCAAAATAGGGTGGATTTTTATCCACTTGGGCTTTTCTAATTAAGAAAAATGCATAAAGTGCATGTAATTAGATTTTTCATAATTAATTACCTTGATTAATTATCCATTTATTTATCTCAATGTGTGATCGATGGCAAAGGTTGAAAAATCAAGTAGTTGATCATCATCTTGCTTGCACAAGCTTTCCTTGAGTACTAATGGTTGACACGCTTAGTTTTCTCAATATATTGAGGACCACTTGCAATATTTTTCTTCACAGTTTGCAATTAGAAGCTAAAAATTAAGCTTAAGTCCATGAGAAGGTTGGCGAAGAATTTATTTGGTAAAGAGTTGTAGAGGTATCATGAGAAAATTTTCCTTGGGTAAGTAGGTACTCAAACTTGCTTGTTTCAATTATGGCTATATCCGTTTGTGGGGTTCTGAATCCTAAGGTGGTGAGGATTTATAGTTTGCATATTTTGTTCATCAATTTTTTTTCAAGAGTAATCCTATGAGGGTTTTTCTGCAAATCAAGAGTCTCCTTGTTCTCCTGCTATTCATTATAAAAATGAGTAATCCAAATGAGTCTGTCAAGCTAGTTTGAAGGTCTAGGAGACTTAATTTGTTTGAGTCTCAAGACAATGCTCCTGAAAATTAAATTGAGATACCAGTAGCTCCTAAAACACCAATGGAGAAGAAATCACACAAAAAACCCAAGAAGGGTGGTGTCAAGAGTAGTTACCACTTGAAGAGAAGGACCATTTTAGAAGAATTGGTTAAGTTTAAGGGGAAGGAATTGGTTGAGCCTAGGAAGAGAGAAAAGAAAAGAAATAAGTACTATAAGGCCAAACTATGGAGGCATAATTCTCCCATTGAGGTTTTTGATAGCCCTTCAAATGGTGGAGGTGATACTGACCCAGAGTACGACCATTACCTTCTTTCTTTGGTGTTGTTTCAAGACTTTGATGAGGGAGGAGTAGTTGCTCCTCTACTTTCAACGTGAACACAATGAGGGTGAGCATACTCTGATGCTAATGAATTAGAGTAACGTCTCGGCCCAGTTTTTTTTAATGACACCATTGCCACTCCATCAGGATCAACCTCTTCAAAATGCTTGTCACTTTTTGTCTTTGGTGCTGACGTGGAAATATTTTTGGCTGGTGTAATGGAGAATTGTTAGACTTTGTATCCTCAATGACAAATATGCCTTTTCCAAGAAATGTGTGAGTTTTTCCTCTGGTACTTGTGGAGAATCTTCTTTGGTCTGCATGGACGTGGGATTCTGGCGATGTTGCATCAACGAACGATGGATTTTGGAAGGTTGACTCATCTTCTTCAACCAACTACATGGAGTTTGTTGTCTTTTGCTTCCCCTTGATCTTAAATGATTCAGTATAACTATTTGGGGAATATCTTTGAAATTAGGGTGAAATTTTCCTTCAAATGTAAATGTAATAGTAATTCGGCATGTTTCTTGTTGTTGGACCATGTATTTATCAATGGGATTCTAGGGCCTATTATAGGGAGGTTGGGCAGTGAGTTATCCCAGTTTTTAGTCACACAAGGATTGAAAGGGTTACTGAATAGTCTAGTAATATGTCTTAAGTTTAGGTCTATCAATACACATATGTAATCTTAATGGTAATATTTGTAATATAAAATAGAAATAGTGCGAGTCCAACACAATTTTACTCTCCTATGTACTAGTTTTACAAATTATGAATAATATAATCAAGGTTATCTTATTTGTCTCTACCAATTTCAGATGGATGTGTGGCTCTATTCTTGTTTGTTAATTCAAAGAATTAATGTAGATGCTTGAATATAGCTATAAATTTGTATTAAACAAAATTCTAGGATGCTAGTAATAAGTAAGGATCCAAAAACATTGTTGAAAGTGCTATAACACAACATTTCAAAACTTCATATATTGTCAAGTGTGGAAATTACTGTCATGTTATGTGGGTATTGATATTTACTCTGTTCAAGGGATGAGGCACTGGAATAAGCTAATTAGTTATTTTTTATTATGTTGAGTAACTCGCCCATTATCCATTCCTTAAATTAGATTCAATAAAAAGGGTTACAAAGTAATCAGGTTATGTCATTCTCACTCTTTAAGTGTGAATTATGTTTAAGAGGTAGCCAACTTCTTTGATATAGTTACAAATTGAGCATCTATGTGAGAATCATCTATGTATATTGCAGTGCCTTTGATGTAAATGGCATAAGAATATTATTATGAACACATTGCTACAGATCACCCTCTTGGGTTTCATAGAGCCCGAAGTGAAGAAGTAAGGACCTCAAAACCATTACTTAAGTGTTGGCCAATCCTTACCCTTGCTAACCATTGAATTCTAGTAGATTCATAGGTAAGTGGTAAGATTAAGTTTGGTTCCCAAAAAAATTAACCATCAAGATCTTTGTATTTCTATAACTTTTCATGCTTTGCTTGGTATGTCCCATTTATTTGTTTAATAACCAATTGTGAATCATTGAATATCTTAATGTCTCGAGCTCCCATAATTAAAGTGGCATGCAACCTAGTGAGAAATGTTTCATACTTGGTTGTTTTGTTCATACATAGGAAGGTTAAATGATAAGATAAGGGAATAGGCTCTCCTACGAGCGGTATTATTATAACCCCTGCACTAGAGCCTATTCTATACTTAAATCCATAAAAATATAACTTCCATGTATTATTTTCAATTGTCAACACATTATCATCAGGGAATGAATCATTATTAGGAAACACTAAAGGAAAAGAAGCATTAGCTAGTTGGTTGGTCAAGGATTAACCTTTAATTGTTTTTTGTAAAAAACATTTAAGGTCAAAATTAGTTAACAACATTACCCACTTAGCTAAGCATTCTGATAAATTAGTTTTAGTGAAAAGATGTCTTAAACAATTGAATTTTTTCATCACATATATTTCATCATTTAGTAAGTAATGTCTTAGTTTACTTGTAGTGAATACAAGATCCAAACATTGTTTCTCTATCATTGTGTATTGTTTCTCATAATTAATCAGATTTTGGCTAATGTAATAAATATGATGTTCTTTACCATTTTTGTCTTGTTGAGCCAACAATTCTATGAGAGAATGGGTTGATGCTACCGTATAAAGGATAAATGGTTTTTTCTACATAGAAGGTTGTAAAACAAGTGGTGTGACAAGATAATCTTTCAAACTCTCAAAATCTTGTTTACGATCCTTCTTCCAATTAAGTTGAACATATTTCTTAATTAGATGTGTAAATAGTAATGTTCGATCTGCTAAGGATGCTATGAAATGTCAGATAGCCTAAATTCTTGCTTGTCAAGTGCATAACTAAGAAATGTTTCTCAGAGGTTGCTTGTTAACTATAGTATCAATTTTATTTGTTTTCACCTCAATGTGTCTATGAGATATGATAAAACCTAGAAGTTTTCCACTATCTACACCAGAGACACACTTCTTCGGATTTAATCACATGTATTTTTCCATTCGCTCAAGGATATTCTCAAGGACATTCACATTGTCTTGACAAGTCAAAGGTTTGGCTAGAATATCATTGACATAATCTTCCAAAATCTTATGTCTGTAATCATGAAATATGAATGTCATAGCTCATTGATATGTTATGCCTGCATTCTTCAATCCAAAAGGTATCATGACCTAGCAAAATGTTCCCCAAGCTATTGTAAATGTTGGTTTGTATTGATCTTGAGGGTTAATAAAGATTTGATTATATCCAAAAAATCCATCCATGAATGACAACAAAGCATGTCTCGTAGTCAATTCCACTATCATGTCAATATTAGGAATGGGGAGTCATCTTTTAAAGACACTTTATTTAAATCTTGAAAGTTTGTACACATCCTAATATGATTATTCAGTTTTGCAATTGTGAAAATGTTCGAGATCCAAGGAGAATAATCTATAGGTCTTATAAAACCATCTTCAAGGAGCTTCTTAATCTTGGCCTTAACCAACAAGGCTATATTAGGGTTCATCTTTTGAGTCTTTTATCTAACAGGTTTAGCATTTTCAACGAGGACTATGTTGTGTGTCACAATCTTAGGGTCAATTCATGGCATATCTGAATAAGTCCAAGAAATTTTTTTAGGAAAGTCATGAAGTAAAGTTGCATGGTCATCTTGTCCTTCATCATCAAGGAACTATCTTGTCTTAATCACTTTTTCTTCATTGTTAATATCCATTGGTATGTCTATGGTATCTCCCAAAGGGAGTGCATTTTTTTTTCAGAAATTCAATGTTGTATTCTTCTTTGTTCATGTCAATATCACTACTTTCATATTCTTTGGTTTTTTGTTTGGTGCTAATCATAGTACATGTAATATGTTTCTTTTTAAGATGAGTAAATGGTTTGTCAAAAACTCCTAGCATTTCTTTCAAGGCTTCATCATCTTCGAAAAACTCTAATGATGATTCACAAGTTGTATCAATCAATTCTAGATACTTCAAGGTGAGAGTTGTTTTAGGTTCACACATGATGGTGTTGATGTTTAGTGAGGGTCTTTTTGTTGCTTGTGTTATCTTATAAGGGAAATATCCCAAACCACTTTTTGTTTCTTGTGCATTAGGTTCTATAGGAACACGAATACCTTATTCTTTCTTTCCACATCCTTTGCAACTATAACCAAGTTGTTTCATGAACTCATAGACTTTTCCATAAAGTATTTCCATTTCTTTCGGGTTTGGTGGTTGTTGATAATCTATCTCATCATTTTTTTTTGTATATCTTACATGTCTTCTTCTAGAGTAGATGAGATAGATACTTTTGAATTTAGCATGGACATTACTAGTGGTTGTTTTCTCTTTTCATCATCTTTGCTTGTGATTATGAATTCTCCCATAAACAAGGGTGTGAACTCTAAGGAGCCCGAATCATCATCCAATAATTTTGACACAGTTTCCATCTCTTTTTTTTCTTCTTTCATAGGTTCTATGTTCAATGTTGGGATTAATGTGTTTAGAGGACCTGGCGTTGTTTAGAGGACGTTCCTTTTTCAACTTGCAAGAAAATTTTAGGCTCGATATCTATTTCAACTTGGTATACTTTATTGTTATAGACATACTTCCTAATATGATGAAGAGTCGAATGCACCACAAGCATCTCATGAATCCAAGGTCTTCCTAAAAGAATTTTATATGAAATATCATGAGGCATAACATGAATAGGAGTTTGTAAGGTATCCTTTCCAACTGTAATAGGTAAAGTAATCACACCAAGTGGTTTCTTTCCTACATTGTCAAATCCTCAAATAGATAAGGAATCAAGTTCAATTTTTTATTTATCAACACCATGTCTATCTAGGATATTCACACTACACACATTAAGAGCAGAGCCATTATCAACAAAGGTTCTTTTTATTCCTATTCTATTGAATCTGACTATTATCATGAAGGCAACATGTTTCTTTTGCATCTCCAAGGGAGGTAGCTCATTTTGGTGATAAGTAATGTCTACATTAACCGTATTCATTCCTTGAATTAGAGTTGCCACATCACTTGCATTTTATTAGAGGGGGTGACAACTTGTTGTAAGGATCTTTGAAGCATAGTATGATAATTAAGAGAGTTATAAATTAAGTACAATAGGGGTATATTTGCAAGAGTATTCTTGAGTTATTCAATAAGATCATACTCCTTCCCACTATACAAAGGAAAATGAGGAGTACTGGGAAAAATGAGATTAGGCAAAGGTAAAAGGTGTTGTAGTTGGTTGTTTTGGTTGCAGATTGTTTCTAGTATTATATGTATGAGAAATGGTATTATTAATTGATTTATACAAAACATTGTTCTTAGGTGGTTCAAAGGTGTAAACAAGTTTGTTTTGAGTTTGAGGTTTTTGTGAAGGTGGGTAAAGGTTAAGTTGAGGTTGAATCACATTAACTTATCTTGGTTTTGGTTTTTCATGACAAGCCTTAGTGGATGAACCTTGTGAGATGAAGTCCTCAAGGGCTTCATCGAACATGTGAAATTCATCACTACAAAAGGGCTTGAGGGTTAGGTTAATTTCGACAAAGAGATCTAACATAGTCAAATAACTATGCTTTATCCAAGTGGTTCATCAATTTATAAGTGTTTTTGGTTTTTCTTCCTAACGAATTTTGAATGTAATCTAATCTAATTAAACAATGAACTAATGCTGAAAATTAAAAGTATAGGAATATAATTCTATCCACAATTGCAATGATTGTAAATTATGCTAACTCTAATGATTTGAATGTAACAAAAACTATGCAAATTGAAACAAAAAGTTATCAATAGTGAATAGAGGCTCAAAAATAGGGGATTTAATTCTCTAAAATGTAGTTCGCAATTTTTTGAAAATTTCAAGTTATTTTTATGCTTTTTAGTTTGTATGATCTATAGACTAAATGCAAATGCATTTTTCATATGATTTTTAATAATTTGAGGTGGAAAAATGCAACCTATATGCACTTTCACTACAACAAGAATTAGAAACCCTAGAATTCCAATTAACTAATGCAAAATGCAATGCAATGTTAATGCAAGGAATATCTATGATGATGATGAAGTCCAAATCAGAATTATAATGTTCTAAATGGAGGTTCACAAAAATAAAACAATGAAAAATTGGATTTGATTCCTATGGTCCAGGACATAGAGAAAACACATTTCACAATCATTTCATTGAAGGGAAACCCTAGAGATCTCAATCTAAAGTATGCAAAGGAGAAAGAGATCTTGTAATAGGGTTGTCCTAGGGTCTAATTATAAACTAAAGAGGGGTTCACCACCAAGCTAGGGCTTGGAAAGAATATTGAAATGCAATATCTAATGCTAAATCCTACTATGATGCAATCCTTCACTAAATGACCTAGAAAAGCATGTAAAATAGAACAAACAACTCAAAGATGGAAGGTGTACACCCGGAAACCTATACAGGACTGAATGAAGCTATGAAATATTAAAAATATTATTTTTGGGGCACAATAGGACTCATACGCCACTCTGGGCATATTACTCCCAAACTAGGGTTTCTAGTCTTAAACGGATTTTTGGTAGTGTAGATTCAAGATTTGCATAAATCTAAAAATTTACTTGTAGTGGGACTCATACACCACTTTTGGCGTATCAGTCCCATTCCAATTTTTTAGGAATTCAATGTTTAGATCTGTGCTCCAATCTCTACTCTTCCCTTCAAAACTGATTTTCAGATCCAAACCTCTAAAAATACCTGCAAAACAAAATATAGAGTTGATTTGATTATAGGGGGTTTGCCTCAATCAAACCCCTAGTTTGGTAATTAAACCTTGATATAAATAATGAATCATGAATGCACATAGGAATGTAAACCCTAACCTTAAGTATGTCTAAGATTAGGAAATATGAAATGCAATGCAACCCTATTCTCATGTTCTAGAATGAGATGCATGAATGAAACATGAATATGAATGACTCACTTTAGGAGATCTATAATCACCCAAAAGAGCCCTAATAATGCATGTACCTTCCTTAGTCTGAATGTTGAGTGATAATGGAGGATGGAATCACTAAGGAAACAAGTCATTAGGCTTGGATTGATGGATAGTCACATCTTCCCAACCTAGAATATATCATGATTCACCATAGGAAACCATAATCAACCCTTGACAACATAAGATCTTGAATGAGAGTGAGCTTGAAGACCTGCAAAAACACTATAATGTTGCTCCAAGGCTTCAACTTTGATAATTACTTTCTTTTGAATGCTCTTGAATGCTTGGATCTTGAATTTTCTCTTCTAAATTGTTCCTTAGATTAAGAAATCAATTTAGAAGCTTATTTATATAGGTAGTACACCTAATTTACCGTAATTTAGATCTCAAAAGCCAACATCAACCAAAAATTTGAATTAAAAAGTTGAATTTCCTGCTCAAACCCTAAAAGGCCCCTAATGGGACTCATATGCCACTCCTAGCATATTGGTCCTACCTAGGGGGACTCATATGCTTAATGTGGCATATGAGTCCCACCATATATTTTTGGGATGGGTTGTTAGAATTTTTTATGTTTTTGTAGATTTTATCGAGTTTTTAGTTGAAATAAGCCTCGAGATCTAAAATAAAGGGGCTTAGGGGCCTATTAATGATGATTTAAAAGGGTACCAAAATAGGTCCAAATTAAGCAAGGGATTGTACTATCTCCAAGAAGGGAGTGCAATTTATGTTGCCATAGTACTCTTGAGGGAGACACTTTGAATCTTCTAGTTTTTAATGTAATATTTATGTTCATTATGCTATTATTTTTTAAATGTGCATGTGGGTTTCTTATGCTTAGGTTTATCCTCTTTAGAAGAGGTGGGAGGCTCATTACATCATGTCTTAGTTTTTATTTTCTTCTTTCCTTTTGCTTTGGGTATGTGTGCTAATAATGCCTAAGTCTTGGGAACTGTATCTAAGTAGATAAGCTTAGCTTTCTCTTTAGTAAAATAGTCACAAAATGTTCAAAAAGAATGAATGTTAGATTATTTACCTAATTCATCCATGGTAGAATAAAAGCTTTAGGAAATGTGTAGAAATAGTCATTTTAACCTAGAAAAAATCAAGAAAATACATTCCTCGTCAAATTTATCTTTCTCATAAAAAACTAATTTAGATCTCATTGATTTGAACTTCACCAAATAATTATCAATGATAGGAATTATATCAAGAGAAAGAGATGCCAATTTTATCTATATTTGTAGAGCACATATTCATTAAATGTACTAATAAATATTTATATTTATTTCATACATACTTTAGTATAGTGCACTTCTAAATGTGGAATAAGTTGTCAGAAACATGTAGTCTGATCAATCCCATAGCCTTATAAAATTTGTTCCTACGAGAAATATTTCACATCCTCCTTAATGAATTTAGCTTGATGTTCATCCAAATAAGACCATAAGCCCCTAAAAGGAGAACCAATACATTTTGTCTTGAACTATGTGTGATAAATATGAGGACTGAGTAGCTCAAATGAATATGAATCTACCATGAGAGAAACATGAACCAAGAGAGAAAAATATACAGTCTATTACAATAATCTTATATGACACCTCCTAGATCTAAATCAATACTAAAATTGAAGCCCCAAAAAGATATAACTTATCTAATTGTTAGTATGTCCGAGTTATCAATCAAAGTGAAAATATGCCAAAAAATAAATAAAATATACCTACGTTTATATTTGAAAAACTTGCATGCATAAATCTAAATAGGTCCTCAATACATTTCCAATGCTACAAGAATCATGAAAATTTGATAAACAAGAAAAAAATAATGATCTCAAAGGTTAAAAATAAAATCTACATTTGAATCAACAATAAAATGTACCATCAACAAAATCTAATATTGAGAACTACACCACTAGAAAATATATAGAACCATCTTGCTAACAATTATAAGAAGTAAAAAATAAGAAACTTGGGTAGAAAGTTATGTCTCTTAGAAAGGAAACCATCTTATTAGAACATCAAACATGGGTATAGTGACCCCTAGGTAATAGTTGAGCATTTGGACAGAAAATAGTGGCTAAATCTATAGGAATCACACTTTTGGTGGTGGATAAAATTAATAAATCTTCTTTGGTTGTTTTGAAGGTCTTGGCTAGCGGAGTAGAAAATTATGGAGGTAGGTGTTGGAGCTACAATCTTGTATCACTCTTTGTTCCATGGTGTTGGGTAAAAATTAGCCCCTCCTAGTTGGCTACAACCAAGGGTTGAAAGCCCTCTTACCCTTAAACTAAAAAGCTAAATTGGCACAAAAATAAATTAATAATTTAGAACAATTGCGGGAGAGAATGTGACATCAACTAAATATTCACCAAATATACCTAGAAATATGCCAAATATTTGTATTGTAATTTGTGCGTTAACATGTGCAAATCATATGGACTATGTATAACCATATGTACTATATGGATAGAATATCTAGATTCCTTCAAGTCCTCACAAAAATAACTAAAAACATGTCACCAAAATATAGAGTCTCAAATATGAAAATAAGGGTTTTGAGGCCTTTTGAACTTAATGATGAAATTGTTTTTGTCCCAAAATGCACCCAAACTTTTTTAATCCCAAATCATCCTCATATTTGAGAAAGGATTTATAGATCTAGATATTTCATACCATGTAAGACCTAATAATAAGCTCTAATAGCCTAGAATCACCTATAAAACCAAAGATAGCCTTTCATAAGAGAGTAGAAGAAGAGGATACACTACTTGATATGGATGAAATAATGGTACAATGATTGATAATGGTATTGTTATGCCTTGCATAATCACCCCATCTTTTGCCTTGGTCAAAATGGGTCCCCCTTTGTGTTTTTTTGTACTTAGTTGTTTTTGAAACAAAGTTTGGAGTCTAGTTTTGCCAATATTTTGTTTTTCTTTGATTTCTCTGTCGGAATTGGAACCGGAGATGAATCAGGTTCTGAAAGTTCTTTTGAGGCGTGTTTTTGGTTCTATCCTGACAGTCTTTTCTTTGCCTTTGTTTTTGGTCTTTGGCGGAAGCGGACCCGGAGTGGGAATTGGGATGGTTGTCATCAAAATTTGCAAAATCAAATTCAATTCCGATCCCGCCTCCGCTACTTTTTATGTTTGTTTTGTCTCGGTTTTTGTGTTTTGTTTTATTAGGTTGGTCTTTTACTTAACTTTTTGTATTGTTTTTGTTTCTCAGACGCGGAGCCGGAATGGCAATAAGGTTTGGAAATTTTATAAGTTTAAGATCCTATTTCCATTTTAGTTCCGCCCCCGCCTTTTTTTGTCATTGACTTTTTGACTAAAGTTGCACTACAGACCAGTGTTCATTCTCTTATAGTTTTGACTCTGCGTTTACTATGTTTTAATGCATTAATGGTGGTTGCCGGTGTAGTTAGAAATTCACATATTTTCCTTTATTAAGGGTTAAAGCCGATCATTATTATTATTATTATAAGTCTGAGAGCGTGAAGAGCGATAGCAGAGTTCGTTTGAGCAAATTGATCGAGATAGAGAACGGATATTGTGTGTGAATCGATTCAGAAAGTTGGGTTTGTTTGCGTTTGAGGTAGGTCTTTTATCGTTGTTGATTCTTTGTTTATTTGTAGTTGTGTTCATTGTGTTTTGCTTTATATCTGCTCGCGTATTCAATCATTTTATTTTAAAGCAATTTTATGATCATCGATGTGATTGAATGAGCAGGTTCTTGTTTTGGCTTGTTTATCTTGCTTTAATCTTTGTTGTCTTGTTTTATCGTGTCGTTTCTTTCTATTTTAGGGCATTGTCACTTTCACATCTTAATCGTGATTGCGTCGTGTCATTTTCAATTTGTAGTAGATTAGATTAGATTAAAGGTTTTTAATGGCGTGAGTTAGATTAAGAATTTACAGTGAGGTAGATTAGAGATTTTACAGTGAGTTAGGATAGATTAGATTTATTGTTTAAATTAGGGTTTCATCATTTGATAGAATGGTAGGGTTCTAAACCCATGCCCTAGTTTTATTAGGTTTGTTAGATTAGGGTTTCGTTGGTCTCTACAATTACTTTAAATGATTAAAGAAAAAAATGATATCTTAGAAGTGCCATTGATTCCCCATGGTCATATGAGTATGGTATTTTTAAAGCTCCTTGTCATTTTATAGCGACCTAGGTTTTAATCATGAAGTTATGTTGAAAATGAATAAATTTGATGATGTCATGATTAGCATAGGCGAAGGCGGGATTGGAATGGATTATGGACATAAGAGTTTTTTTCACAAAAGTTATCAATTCCATTTCTATCTCGTTTCCGATTCCGAGTTTTAAAAAGGGGTTTTTCTTGAAGTATATGATGACTGGCAGAGGCGGGATCGGAACCGATCTTGAACTTAAGAATTTTGTTTGTGAAGGTTATCAATTCCATTTTCATCCCGTGTCCGGCTCCGCATATAATGGAAAGTCTTTCTTCAAAGTAACAATGACTAAATCAGAGGCGGAGGCGGAATGGAAATGGAATATGAAAAGTAAAATTCGAAGAAAACCAAATCCGATTTTTGTTCCGATCCCGGTTTCGATAACCTTCCCGACTCCGACTCCGATCCTGTTTGTTATTAGGTGAAGTTCCTATATCGCTTTTTGCTCCGAGTCCTCCAGTTTTGTAAAAGAGACTTTTTTGTGCTTCTATCTGGTTCTGACTCTGATATATGTGTGACAGGTATGTTTTAAAAGTATGTTTTATGATGAGTTATCTAAAGGTCTAATTAGAGATTTGCTTGCAGGAGATTTGAGATATGTCAGGAATGTCAAGAGAGGTTGCTCGAAGGAATCAACCGGCTAGAACATCAAAGACAGCACCGAAAAACAAGAAGGTGAAACCAAAACAACTTCCTTATACATTGAGGTATGATCATAGGAATTCGGTGGTGAAGGTGAGCAAGGTGGAATCAGACTGGTCAGATATCACAGATACTAATCTGGGCCAGTATAGCTTTGAAGAATCACATGAGGAGACCTTTGCAAAATGGGCAAACTTGACAGGGAGAACTCAAAGGATTGTTGACTCCGGTCTTGCACATATCACTATGTTTCCTTTATCAGTTAAGTGTCCGGAGTTGATATTGACAGTGGCCAGTACTTATAATCCAGCTACAAGATTATGCATGGATTCATAGAATAATGTGATTATAGATCTTACTCTGCAAATGTTTCAAAGCATATTTAATGTTCTTGATCCCAAGAATTTAGTGCAACTAACTTAGGTAGAGGCATTGGAGAAATACAATAAGCATAAAGATTCCAATAAGTCTCACTTAAATAAAAGATGGTTAAGCACAGAGAAGAAATCTTTAAGCAAGCTGGCAGACTAGCTAAAGAGGGCCGATTTCAAGAAGGAGATATCTGATTTGATATTAATGTTGTCCAGAGTGTTTGGGAAGAGGGATGCCTTCCATTTCAAGGAATGGATGTTTCATTTTATTCAAGTAATCTTTCAGGGTGATTATCAATTTGATTGGTCAATGATTGTTTCTGATGCCATACATGATCAACTCACAAGGGTTAGACTGACCAAATCTTTCTTCATGACTTCATATGTGGTATGTGCTACAGCAAGATTGGGGATTTTCCCAGGATTAAACAGAGTAGGTATAATGGGAGCTTTGGATGGACAAAGGAAGGTATGGGAACACTATGATCAATTATCCCTTCAGGTTGCTGAGACTCACTTCAGGAGAGTCAATGATGCCTTTTTATATGTGGTTATCAACCAGTTGAGTGGAGATGCAGGATATAGGTTAAGTCAAGAAGCTATGGCATTCATTTCTGAATGGGGAAGTTGGTATATCCAATACCCCAAATTTACATACTTCAAATTGTTTGGTTTTGAAGGTCATCCCCATTTGCTTCCAAGATGCTGCAGCAATAGAATAGTGCTTATGGAATTTGTATATCAAGCCATTGGAGTTAATGCTAGATTTGGGATAAAGCACAAGACAGGATGCCATAAATTTCCCATGAAGTTGGGGGAATATGGTTGTCAACACTTGAAGGGAGCAAAGGTGGTTTGTAATGAGTTGATACAATTGAAATTGGGATTGTATACAACTCGTAAGTATTTTGATCCAAAGAAGAAGATGTATGCTTTATTACCTTCAGTGTTTACTAGAAATTTTAATTTGTTAGAGGATTTTTGGTGTGATCGGCAGGATGAGTATGACTTGAGGAAGAAGAATTATGAGAGATTATCAGTCTCACTCATGTCAGAACTTGGTATTAAAGAAAATATTCCTAACACTTTGGTGGATCATGGAACTGTATTAGATCCCTCATATGAAGCTTTGAATATTGGCACTAAAAGCTTAGACCCAATAGACTGGAATGAGGAAGAAATAATTGATATTAAGAAAATTGGAAGAATAGTCTTGGATAGAAGTGTGCAATGGTTGATGATGAAAGCTCGAGCTCCTCAAGGACCAGTCATTAAGAAAGGTAAAGGGTATAAGAGGATTAAAAGAAAGGCACCTTCCAAGGAGCCATTGGAATTCTTTCCTCTGGATGTTGAAGAAATAGAGCTTGAGGTAGTTGATGAAGAAGAAGAGACACCGGAGGGAGATGTGCCAATTGAATCTACTATTTCTATGCCTGCATTGGGTGAGTCATCCACACAAGCCCCACTCATAAGAAAGAAAAGTAAAGAAGTTCAAGGAGTACTTTATGCCATGGCTGAAGCTTCTAAAGGAAAAGAAGTGGAGGAAGAATTGGTAGAAATTGAGACAGACTTGGATGAAACCCTTTCAGAGAAGGACTTGCAAGAAAACATGCCTTTGGGGGGTACTATTGATCAGATTCTGACATAGGAAGAGCAATGGAAGCAGTTTGAAGATGCTACAAGGGAGTCTGATGCAAGGGCTGTAGCGGAGAAGCAAAAGGAAATGGATGCAAAGTTACAAGCTGATGCTCTACTTCAACAGCAGCAATTAAAGGTAAAAGAAGTTGAAACAAGGATGGCAGCTGATGAAATGGAGGAGCAAATGAGGCTACGAGAGCATGAGATCAAGGTCAAGGTAGAAAATGACAAGCTAGAATTAATACAGAAGATCCATGATCTCGAGGAGGAGAAAGCAAGAAATCGAAGGGAAAAGGAAGCTCTGGTTGCTAGACTGAAGCTTGCAGAGGAGGTTCGATAGAAAGAATAAGAAGCTGAAGCTCTAAGAAAGGAAAGAGATGCTGAAGAGCTAATAAAGAAACAGCAAGCTAAAGAAGAAAGGGAAAAGGCATAGAAACTCATAGCCTTGGAAATGGAAAGGATAGAAAAGGAAGAAATTGAAAGGATAAGAAAAGAAAAAGAGGTCGAAGAGCTAGTTAGAAAGCAAAAGGAAGAAGAGGCCGAAGCTGCAAAACTTAAAGCTTTGGAGGAAAAACGGTTGGAAGGAGAGGCCTTAGAGAAAGAGAAGTTAGATCAGATGGAAGAAGAGAGATTGAGAAAAGAAGAAGAAGACAAGAAAGTGTAGGAACAAAAAGATAGAGAAGAGGTTGAGAAGTTGGTGCAGATGCATGTGCTGTAGGAACAACAAGAGAAAGCAAAGGTTGATTCTCAACCTAAGGTAAATGTTCAACCATCCTCTACAGTTGCTATTTCCTCTTCCATGATGATGACTCCCAGTGCTCCTACATGGTTGAAATTAGATTTGCAGAAGAGATCCAGAACACCTCCTCAACCTCTTAATTGGGAGGACCTGATGAAGGAGATTGAACAGGAAAGGCCTAAGAAGAAGGCTAAAGTTTTGCATTCTACTAGACTCACAAATAAAGGGGAGATAGTTGTTGAATGTGCCATGCCTATGACTGAAAATGAGGTACGAGATATGCAGCTCACAGACTATCAATTGAGTACGGTTAATTTGGGAAGACCCACTAGAAATCAACAAATGAATCTGATTGATGTGGTGGCTTCAACAACTAAATCAAGAATGATAAAGGACAAACAAAGGAAGGATGAGCTTAAGGCTCAATTAGATCAGTTACATTCATTCTTGAAGAGTGTTTCCTCTCCAAGGTCACAACAGGTTGCAGCAATTGAGACTCCTGTTTTGCTAAGCAAAAAGGAGGTTGATGATTTGGTGCAAGTTAGAGGTAAGGCAGAGATGGTTGATAAATGGATAGAAAAATTCAACCGTGAGGTAGGAGAGGTTTTAACAAAAGGATTTGAAACCTACAAGGAGGCAGAAGGAGTAATAAAAGAGATGCATCAATATATTGAGGCATCTGAGAAGTTAGAAGAAGAGTATAAAGAGTATAGTGAAAAGTTAGAGAAGATAAATACATTGCCTTTAACTACTCTTCTAGAAGAATCTATACTCGAAGATGATAACAAAGATTTTGTAGAAAATACTTCTTGCATACTTTAGTTTAGGACTGGCTTTTTGAGCAAGCATAAGGATGAGATTCAAGAAGCAATTAATAATTTAACTGAGCAGTTGGAAGAGTTGGAAGTGGTTATGGCCATAATTGTAGATGTGAATGTAATGACCAAAGATGGCATGCCGTTGAGTCAAGTTAGAGAGAAATGGAATGAAAGATTCCAAGGACTCATGCAGGAGAAAGGTGATGGAGGAGACTTAGTGATAGATCGGCTTGTAGAAGTCAAAGAAGAAATAAAAGTTGTAGGGAGAGAGTTGATCAAGGTAAAAAGTATGAAATAGTTTGCTGCAGTTGAGTTGGATCACATCAAATTTGAAGATGATAGGATTGATGGGCCAAATATGGATATGCTACAACAAGTCTTCACCAGTTATGATGAGTTCATAGCGGATCCAGCTTAACATGCATAGAAATCTTTCATGCATGATGTTCTTCCTCCTTGCATGTCGCATGATATTCTCCTTCCTTGCATGTTGCATGCATGCAGCACTGACAGTCTTAAGGGTGCATGACTTCTTTTCTTCTATTTCTATCTTCTATTGTTAGATCAAACTGAATGCATAATGTAAGAACTCAAGATCAAAGTTCATCTGAGTTTCCAAGAAAGTTGATTGTTCCTAAAAAGGTGGAAAGCCTAAGATAGAAGTGAAGTTCGAACTTCTTTTTGTATATCTATAAATACCAGATGGGTATCACATTGTAAGGGTCGGCTAATTAAGAATTGGATTGGCTTACCTAGTGCTAGGAAATAGAATTTTATAGAGCTTTTGCAGAGATACATTGTACCAGATCTTTTTTTACAGTTAATAGAATTGCAGGTTTACGAAATATGGAGTTTGCATTGAATTGTGTTGTTTTATAAGGTTAATGAGTTATGATCCACCTGAATGCCAGTGATTGTGCTGAAGCATGATAGTTTCTTATGTGATGAAAGTCATTTGAAGAAGCCAAGTTTAAAGATTATCTTGTTAAATTGTCATTGAATTAAAGTTATTGAAGTCTGTTGATCTATAGTTTTGATGATGAATGAATGTGTGTTGTTTTGAAATCTTGGAAATACTTGTGATATTCGAATAGAGGAATTGAATTAAGCACCTAAGATGTATACGATGGTACAGTCATACTGTGGGTTGTGTCATGCTATGGTTTTTGTGATCGGTTAAGAAAACATTCATTATCAAAAGTATATGTCTGGATATTAGATAAATTTAATTCATACTTACTGATTTACCCCTTAGATCTATCTTTTTTTTTTATTTAAAACCCATTGATTTACAGGAACTATTTTGATAAAGAGAGTCATAGCTTGAATCCTTTGTTACCAGCACAGGCCCCTTAAATATTACAGTTGCATGAACCAATTGAGTGACATCAGATAGTTGAGAACCAACTATCAGGACCTTGGGAGTTAGGCCACTACATGTAGTCTTTCTTTTTCAAGAGAAATAGAGTAGAAATATTTTTTTTTAATGTTGTTTGTGTCATTTTAACCATCAACAGGTACAATTATTGATAATAGATCAATGATACTTCTACCACTAATTTTATAATGTACATGAGGCTTTGCTTATATAGGGAAGGTTGAGAGATATGAGAAGATAATATTGTGATAAATTTCTTAGTCATATGTCACGAGACAACTAGAGATAAGATTGCATGTGTGCTAGACTTCTAGAAAGATTGCTAAAATCCTAAGTAAACTTAACATGTGAACATATGCGAATAGGACCTAAGGGTAAAAGTACAAAGCTATGTCACACTTTTATAAAGGAATTGACCAACACTAATCTAAATTTTAAACTTGAATCACTAGAAAGTGGCATATATGTTTTGAATTTTGAAATGATGTAAACTAATAAAATGTTTATTTTTTAGTATATTTCATGTTTTTTATTTTTTTGACAAAATTAAAAAATTATTTGAATATAGATTTTTATAAATTAACACTATAATTTAGTTGTTGATAAAATGCTGAACAATGATGTTACATGAGACGTCAAGCTTTATATAGTAAATTTTATTTTTTTGCCTTCAAATTTTTTGTGTATATTTATAACTTGAAACTTTAGGGCATATATATTTTTTTTTGCAACTTTAATAAATATATATTTTTAAATAAATATTTAAATGTGTGTGTATTAAAAAATGATTGTTTCCACTCGACGTCAACTTTATTTTAAATTTTTATCTAAAATAGAAAACAAATTATACTATCTTAATCTAGATTCTTTTATCTAGGGCATCATATTTTTTATAAAAAAAATTAATAAGTTTTAGTATTTTTGTTGGCATGGTTATCAACCTAATATTTTTGTGCTAATAACCTACTTTTAGTAAAAAATAATAGTCGAATTATTAAAATAAATATATATTTGAAAAGTACACTTATAGATCTACAAATGGGTATTTTTATATATTTTTTTAAATGTTATTTATATGAGTAGGAGTTGTTGAAACATTAATTTTCAAATAATTTTAGTTTTTTAGTAAATTGGCCTCAAAGTGGTGCTACATATGCATTTAGCCAACAATTTTAGTTGAAAAAGTTGTGGACATATTTAACTTATCTAGAATGAATCTTACTAGATCATATGTTTGACCAAAATTTATTTTTAGTTATAAATACTAAAATTCACTTGTGCTGATAAGTTGGCCAAAAGTGTGACACAACTTTGTACTTTTACCCCTAATAGGTTAACTAGTTAGATAATATGTCTTGTTCACTTTATAAAGGGGAAACTAGATAAGAAATACCCATCCTCACACCAATACTAGGGATATAAACGTTGTAGTAGCATTCTAAGAAATGGATGTATAATTGCTTGATTTATTTGATTTTGTCCAAAAGTTATTGACTTTCCATCCTTATATAATTGGATGCACAAGAGTAATTATTTCTACTATGTGCAAACCAAAAGGCACACGAACTAGTTTTTTATGTGAGAATAAACAAAGTACTTCAAAGAAAGATTAAATCCAAGGTTGAAAATTAATAGAGATTAGATTTACACACCATATTCAAATGTACATTCATCAAATTCGTTTCTCAATCACATAAATAGCTTTGACAAATATACGAAAACATGTAAATTCTAGTACATTCATTTGACAAAAAAATCTAATAAAATCATATATTATCAAAAAATAAATAATTAGATGTGTTATTTAAATTTTTAATTGTTTGATTTCAACATATTTTTTATGCTAACATTTATTCTTGAAATATTTGATATTAATATTAATCTATTTATCTTGAAATTTTTATGTATTGAAAATTTATAGTTCAATTGGTTGAGCACAATTAGGGAGGGTGATGGTATGTTCCTTGATTAAACTATCCACCAAAGTTCAAGTGGCCATAGGTATAATATAAGGGATGAGGTTGAGATTGTACTTGGGGTGACTTTAATGAAATGGATACCCCTCAATCTTATGTTCTCAACCTAAATGATATCAGCATCTACTGATACTTCCGAATTAAATAGCAAAATGAATTTATAGATATAAAAAAAATTTAAAAAATTGTATTTCTATATAATGTGAAATTGATTTGAATTATAATGTAATTGCTCTAAGTTGAATTAAACGGCCTTGAATTGGACGTGTCAATAACCAGTAAGGACGGCTTAGTTATGAAAAATGTAATGTTCAGAACGCCCAACACACACTTGGTATACGTTAAATTGAGAAAACATGAATTCAATAATGAAACGGATCGTCTTATTACATAAAAACAACGGTCATCCAAGCGCTCTTAACAATTGAGCTTCTTATAGTAATTTTAAATATTCTTTTAACAAGACGTTTGCAAGTATTTCATATGTCTTCTGTGTTGGATGAACGGAATCCCAGAAAACAAACTTTGACGCATCTGCACAAGTAATTGGAGTTACAGCATTGCAAGAGAATGCCATTTCTATTGATCCTGTTCCACAGCACCCCCTGCTTGACGACTCGAACCCTGCACCACACAACTCCGGAGGCCTTATTAAATCACACAAAATAAAATTCGATGATCTATCAACCAAATTCATTTTCTACTATTCATACCATATTTCGCAGGATATATGATAATGTCCAAAAGACTGTCATAGATGTCGAGGTATGCCAATAATGTTCCAGGAAGGCGAGCTTGCAGTGTCTCCATGTTTTTCTTCAGTTTTGTGTTGTATGAGATTGCAATTTCGTTGAATTCTTCAATGCACGGTGATCCCAATGAATGCATGTAATTCTGTTTCTCCAAAGGCAAACATCCCAGCGGAGGGAGCCCAGTAACAGCCACTTTGCGGGCACCCAAATTGTACAAATCCTGTTTAACCAACTCCCAAAAAATATCTCAGCACTTGACAGGCAGGGATAAGAAACGGGAAAACTTGGGTGATATTGGATTAAATTGTATGAAATAGAAAGAATGGAAACCTCGATGAGATTGCTGGAGATTTGGAGAAGAAAGTCCCGGTACTGCTCCACGCTTAGTTCATATCTTCTGATAGGAAGAGACAAGTAATTCAGTATAAAATCGTTGGTACCAGCTACCATGAGGAATAATGCTTGCTCAATTATATTGGACGAGTTTTTCTTTCCCACTATATCCTCCAAACGCGCCTTGTACTCCTTAAACATTTCTACTTGCTTCCACATAGGCATCACACTCTGCAAAAATATGTTTGCATATGCTTTCAATCAGTTTTCTTATATTATATAGCTGTTCTTAAATATCAACCAGTTCAATAGTCAAAATTGAGTAAAGAAGGAAGATTACGTACGAAGGCCATGGCTGTGAGGTTATCGTAACCAGTACCGGCTGAACCAAAGCTGAGGCCTGTGAGCAGATCTTTGGTGTTGAGATCAGGCTCCAAATATGAGGGAAGCGTTTCTTTTACCCCGAATGCTGCACCTGCGAGCAAAATGTGTCCAACATACACAAAGGTGGTTAAGTGGATCATTCATTATCATGAGAAATGGGTTCTTGTAAACCACTACTCATGAAACATGACTTAATGAATTTGACTCAAAACTACACGAAATCTGATAACAATATCAAAATACTTTAACCTAATTTTATCCTCTTCCTTATATTTCATAGAAAACTCTGGAAAGGAAAAGCAGAACAAGAATATTAAGAATACGAAATCGAAAATAAATTTTACCTACAGAGTCTGTTGTCAGTTTCCCATTAGAAAATCGACCAGTAGGTCTTTTATCAATAAAATCTTGGCCGTATGGGGGATGATTGGCCTTAACAATGGTAGGAAGGAAATTATTATTGCCTGGGTCAATGATGGAATCCCCCAATGTGAACAAAGCCGGAATTTTTCCCTTCCCATTAACACTGCTTGCAGTTATTCTCTCAATGGCTTTCTCTCCGCAAGCTAAAACCAACATAAACACAAAGAAACAAATACACGTAGAACGTTTAGTATAACCCATCTTTCCTCTGTTCACTGTCGTAAGAATTCACTTGAACGCATCAGATTTTAAGGAGATAGGTATACTGTTCAAGAGTAACAATGGTTTCTTGGTAGCATTTATGCTGAAGTTGATTGAAGGTAATGTGTACTTTCAAACAGTACCGACAATTGAATAGCTTCTTGATGTCTCTGTAGGCTACTTAAATCTTTTGGTACAAGGCATTGCCATTGGCAATCTTAGAATGGTCCAAAAGAATACTTTTATTATAGCCGTTTAGAGTTGTGTAGGGATCACATCAAAATATTGCTGAGGTCGGTCAAGAACGACATGATTATTTTCATATTAGAGAGTTAATTTTCTTCTTATGGATGACCTTTTTATTCATTTAACATCTCTTTATAATTTAAGTAAATTAAACACATCAAACTTTTTAGTTTTTTTTTTTTTAAAGTTCATAAAGCATTTTAGACATCAAAATAATATAAAATATACATCTATTGAAAATACAATCTATTGAAATATTAGTATGCTTATATAGTTATGTATAAATTTTTAAAATAATAATCTTATGAATAAAATTATAACTACAACCATAGTCAATATCATGAAGTATATGGAAGCAGAATTATGTAAGTTAGTAGATCAACTCCAAATAAGCAATATGAATGCTTCTTAACTAGGTTCAAACCTCCTTGTATATATATTTGTATGTTACTTATTAATAAAAAAGCCTACATGATATAATAGCATAAATACAATATTTGTAAAAGAAATGTTATAATATTATAAAATATATAAACTATACAAATTTTTAATCATTCATAAAAATATATATATATATATATGCTTCAAACTTCTCAATAACTAATGTGAAGTATTTTGATCAAACAATATGAATAGGTCAAAAAAGCAACCATTGATTTTATAATTTCATTATAATAATATATAGCAAAGTCTAGTCATTAATTCAATAAGAATAATCAATTTTTACAGAAAAAAATCATTAAAAATATCAACAAAATATTGTAGATCAATTGTTGAATGCAAAATATCCTATTTAATACAAGATATAACTACTAAAACATATCTAAATCTAATCAAATTACTCTCATAAATTATCTTATCAAATAAAAGTGTAACAATACTGTGATATGGAATATTGTGAGATGTACCTCTTATAAATTTAATATAGGATACTTAAATAATACAAGATTCCACCCCAATTGTTATATATCAACACCTAAACCCATGCTCAAATTTCCCATAGGATAGACTATCTTTATTTGTATCTAGCAATATAATACATCTTTATCTAAAGACACATTATGATAAATAAGTGACTCATCCTATCATTATCATCTTGAGCTTGTTAATAGAACACAAACATCATCTATTAAATTTAATAAATGATATTATAAATGTGATTGAACTATATCAAAATTAAAATATGGAAAACTTAGACATGTAATAATTGCAAAATATTATTCATCAAGAAAATAATCCTTAAGTATTGAAAAATATGTGGGTTATGGTGAACATCAATAAAGAAGGAATGATCAATATCAAACATTAATGGTATATCATTAAAAAGGAATTATCAATGTCAATATTTGGAAGAATGTCATTATCTTTGTGAGTCAAATCTATGATAAGTTTTCTCTTCTATTAATTTCAAATACAATATTGATGTAGGGGCATCATTTTTTATTTATTTTTTCTCCAACTAATGCCATGTGATAGAATTGTAAGGGTTTTCAAATTTAAATTTTCATTTTGTTTTGATTTGGGGGAAGAAAACTACCTACCATATGCTCATTTAATGTGCAACAACATTAAAAAATGATAAAGGGGAAACTGGGCTGAAGTTTTTGAACTCAAAATAGACCTAGGTGGAGGAATTTATGAAGGGTTTTGAATGTTGCAACAGTTTTAGATAAGATTTTTGGAGAGTTTTTGGTAAGAAGCTTCCATATTTTGGACAGTTTTGAGAAGAAGAATAGAATAGCAAAAGGAAGGAAGACAAACTAGAGGAAAAGAGTGTCGAAACAATAGAAACAAGGGAGAATAAAAGAATTCAACAAAGAATATTAGAGAACAATAGAAGGGATGTTTTGTTAGTGGCCATACAAGATCGTAGCCAACAATAAGAGGAAAAAGAGGAATGATAGAGGGAGCTTTGCTCTACAAAACTTTATGTAGATGCATGAAAAAGTGTGTAAACAATAGATCTTTGAAATTAATATATTATATTCCTCTTCATAGTTGTTATCACTATGCATGTGATTGTGAGTTATGCTTGAATTGGGTTGTTATTTTGAAAGTATAGTTTGTTCTGTGCAAGTTTAAAGTATTTTACATTACTAAAAATTTTGATAGTCACTTACAGCCGGTGTGGTAGGTACTTGTAGCAACAATCTATTTTTGATAGCCATCTAGTTATTGCCTAGCTGAAATTTATTCTATACGTCTTAAACTTGTTATTTGACCCGCAACATGTGGGTAGACCTCTATAGAGGTTGTGTGATTTCCTTACAACAACATAACTTCTCCTTTCCACCTATTTTCTCATTTTCAAGTGGGTTTTAGGCATCTACCAGGAGGTGGGTGTCATCAACGTGGTATCAAAGCACAACTATAGCTCTGGGAAGAAGGAGAGTGAGTTGAGATTGGGGTTGGAAGAATCCCTGAGTTGGAACTGTGGGTGTGTCCCTATAGCAAGGGATATTGCAACTAGAAGATTGTAGTAAGAGAGAAAAGGAAAGAAGGTGAGTTAGAGCAACAAGATGCCACCAAGGAGAAGGATGGAAAAGGTTGCAATTGTAGAAGCAACATGAAGAATTGATGAGATGTTGGAAACCCTAAGGGGAATGCAAGAAAGAATGAATGCAATAGAAGGAAAAATGAGAAGAGGCAAAGCACATGAAGAAAGTGATAGTGAAGATGATAAAGGAGAAGAGATGGCTAGATCAAAAGGTCAAAATGTAGATGGAGATATGGATGTTGGTGAAATAAGGCTTATAAGAGTTATTTCCAATATTGGGAAAGGGACAACGATAGATTTGCCAAGCTTCTTAGGAAGTTTATAACCCAATGAGCTAATTATTTGGAGAGATGGATGAATACTTTGAGTATGATGAAGTAGTGGTCCCAAAAAGAGTAAAGATTTCTCAAACAAGGTTGAAAGGTTATGCAATAATCTGGTGGGAAAAGATGCAGACTAAGAGAAGAAGAAATGGTAGAGAAAATATTACTAGATGGGATTGAATGGTAAGCAAGATGATGACTAAATGTATGCTTGGTGATTATCAGCTTGAACTTCTTAAGGAATTGTAGAATTTAAGACAAAGGGAGTTAAAAGTGAAGGCCTATACAGAGGAGTTTTATAAGATTTCCATCAGATCTGGTCATAATGAATTAGATGATAAAATATTAGAAAGATATGTTAGTGGATTGAGGTTGAACATTCAAGATGAACTGAGCATGATAAGGTTGTGAAATGTGGAAGAATCCTAGCATTATGCACTAAAGCTTGAAGATAAATTAGCAAGAAAGAAAGGAACAAACAAAAACAAAGGTAGATTCAACAAAGATAAAGTGCAGCAACATAAAAAATACAACCATGGTAATGAGGCTAGCCCATCAAAAATTTAAAAAGATAAGGATAAAACAAGGTTAAGACCATACCCCATGAGAGGTAGAGACCTAGATATGGAAGAGGCCAAGGTAGAGGCTTCCAAGGAACATGTTTTAACTATGGATAGCCAAGCCATAGATTTTATAAATTCCCACAATGCAAACCAGAAGGATCAAAGAGAATAGGGGAAACAAGTACACATAGCAAAGGGGGATAATGAGTCTACAAGGTCTATTACTCAATTAGATGAACCTGAGAGAGGAGAATCTCTTATGATGAAGAGAACATTGTTAAAGCTAGCCAAAAAAGAAGATGAACCTATGAAAAGGAAAAAGTTATTTAGAACAAAATGTAAATCAGGTGGAAAATGTTGTAAAGTCATAAAAGATAGTGGAAATTTACATTGTTAATTTAGTTTTAGTTAAAATGGTTGATAATTTGTGGTTAAAAAGGATAGCTCACCCAACCCCTTCCAAGGTTTCATGGTTGCGAAAAGGGTGCCAAGTCTTGGTTGATCAACAATGCCTTGTGAATTTTCAAATAGGCATAAGTTATGAGGATAAGTTGTGGTGTGATATCATACCCATGGATGTATGTCACTTACTCTTAGGGAGGTTGTGGTAGTTTGATAGGAAGGAAATCCATAATGGAAGAGAAAAAACTTACACATTGGAGAAAAATGGAAGAAAAAATACTCTTACACCATTAGAAACCAAGGAAGAAGAGGTGGAAAGTTGTCCAAGAACACTACTAGTGACAGGAGAACAATTTTTGAAAGAAATTAAAAAGAAAAAACTATTTTTTGCAATAGTTCCCAAGGAGATACAAGTAGATGCGACCAAAGATAGTTGTAACATGCCTTTATAAGTAAAGGAGATTCTTGAAGAGTTTGATGAAATTATGTCCAAAGATTTACTGAAAGGATTACCAATTATGAGGAGTATCAACCATCATATTGATTTGATTCTAGGGGGAATTTTACCCAACACGGCTACCTATAGGTTGACACCTATAGAAAATCAAGAGGTGAACAAGCAAGTGTAGTAATTATTGGAAAGAAGACTGGTTAGAGAAAGCCTTAGGCCATGTGCAGTACCAGCTATCTTAGCACCAAAGAAGGATGGTGAATGGAGAATGTGAATGGACTCAAGAGCCATCAAGAAAATAACAATAAGGTATCATTTTCCTTAATCAAGAATGGATGATCTCATGGATTTTTTGGGAACGAGTAGGTAGTTTACAAAGATTGATTTAAAAAGTGGCTATCACCAAATTAGAATAAGAGAGGGTGATGAGTGGAATACTTCTTTTGAGACCAAAGAGGGATTGTATGAATGGTTAGTAATTCCCTTTGGGTAAAAAAATGCACCCAACATGTTTATGAGGTTAATGAATGAAGTATTGAAACCATTTTTGGGGAAGTTTTTGATTGTTTATCTTGATGATATTCTAATATTTAGCAGGAGAAAAGAAGACCATTTATTACATATTAGACAAGTCTTACAAAGGCTCAAAGAAGAAAGGGTATTAGTTAATTTTAAAAAATGCAGTTTTATGAAGGATAAATTGGTTTATTTGGGATATGTTATCTCTCAACAAGGGCCGCAAATGGATCCAAAAAAGATGTGTGCTATCATTGAATGGACAACACCTTGAATTGTATATTATGTTATAATTTATGTGGTTTATCAAGTTTTTATTGTAGGTTTATTCAAAATTTTAGTGGTATATGTGCACCCATGTAACTGAAACTATCAGGGGAGACAAGAAAGAGTTTAAGTGGACATCAGTAGTAGACAATTTTTTTTGAGATTTTGAAGAAGAAAGTCATTGAAGAATTGGTATTAACATTGTCCAATTTCGCAAAGGTATTTCACGTGGATTGTGAAGCAAGTGGGACAACCATAAGAGGGGTTCTAAGTCAAGAGAGTAGACCTATTACATACTTTAGTGAGAAGCTTAATGATTCCAAGAAGAGGTATTCCATTTATGATCAAGAATTTTATGTCATTGTGCAAGCTTTAAAGAAGTGGCATCATTATTTTCTTCCAAAGGAGTTTATCCTCTACATGGATCATCATGCTTTGAAATGCATTAATAATGTAACCAAGCTAAACCAAAGACATATGAAGTGGGTTGAATTCCTACAAGGATATACTTTTGTTCTCAAGCATAGAAGTGGGAGTCCAAATAAAGTAAGGGATGCATTGAGTAGAAGGGCAAGATTGTTGACTGAAATGAGAGTTGACGTAGTTGGACTTGATGTTATGAAAGAGTTGTATAAGGATGATTTGGAATTTAAGGATGCATGGATAGTGTGTATGGATCCTACTATTATTCTTAGGGAACCTTGTATTATTTTATATAAGATGGACTATTGTTCAAAGGACAACAACTTTGCATACCTTAAGGATCAATGAGACAAAATTTGATAAGAGAAAAACATTATGGTGGTTTAGCTAGACATTTTGGAGTTGATAAGACAATGGAGCAGCTTAGTGAAAGATACTATTAGCCTAGGATAAGGATTTAAATCAGAAAATATGTGCAAAGATGTCAAGTTTCTCAATATGCCAAAGGAGGGAGTCAAAATACAAGCTTATATCAACCATTACCCATATCGAAGAAATTGTGGGAATATGTAAGTATGGATTTCATAATTGAATTACCAAGAACCCAACAAGTTAAGGATTCTACTTTTTTAGTGCTTGATAGATTTTCCAAATTGGCTCACTTTATAGCATGAAAAAAGATGAATGATGCAACACATGTAGCCAAAAAAAAATTTGTAGTGTAGGAAAAAGTATCCCTTTTTCACACTAAATTTGGGAATTAAATATTAAAATGAACTTAATTATGCCTTAATTTAGTGTTGCAATATGTATTTTGCATATTCACATTAATTTTAGGGCCCTAATAATTAAAATGGACTTAATTGTGCATTATTTTTGGTGTTTTAAAGTGTGCCCCTTTACACTTTCACACTTATTTAGGGCTCCCTCAATTAATTGAGGTTAATTTTCCTTAATTGGCCCCTTTAATTCAAATTGAAGCCTAATTAATTATATTTTTCGAAGAGGAAAACTCGACATTCATTAATGCCATAGCATAACACTTTTCATTGAGCAATGTGTGTCTTAGGTAAGTGAACTAGGATGCATTTTACCATGGGTGAATGGGTCCTCACTTAGACCTAGGACCTAAATTTTAATTATCTTTTTGGTAGTATTTTAATGATTTCAAATCTATATTCACATGTCAGCTTGTGTTATTTGAGTTTCAGGAAATTAAGGTTACATACCTATAAATAAAAGGTCATTTCACTAAGTTTCATCTAGCAAATTCAAGTTATCTTAAGAGAACATTCATGAGAGCATTATTAGAGAATTTAAAGGCATTCAAGAGTAGATTTAGTGAATATTATTGTATAAATTAAGATCCAATTATCATATCAAGGTCTTCTTGCATCTTGCATGTTATTGGAGCTAATATGTTGATGTAGTGTTCATGATCCATTCAAGCATTCAAGGAATTATTTCAAATCAAGTTTCAAGATCAAGATCCACATCCATTGAAGCCATTTCATGTTAGTTGTAGATTTCTATTCCAAGGTTCATTCAAGGGTTTGGTGAGTTGTGACATTTCTTTGTTCATTCAACATTACTTTCATGCTTTTATTCATTTCAAGTTTTAATTATCAAAATGGGGTTTGACCAAGGAAAACCCCCATTCACCAAAAACAAAACATTTTCCCCTCTTGATTTGTGTTTGTAGATTTAGGTGGAAGATATCTTGAAGATTTATTGAAGAGAAAAAATGAAGAAGTTGTCATCTCATGAAAAATCGGTTATAGAATTTATTTCTAGCACTCTGAACCTAAAACCTGGGAAAATTGAGAGATTTAGATCCATTGCAGAGGCTCCCAAATATAGAAAAAAACCCTAAACCAAGACCCATTCACCCTTGGGTGAATGAGTCCTAGGTTATCTTCAATAAAGCACTTTTTGTGTGTGGTACATACCGTTTTACCTCTCTTAGATCTAGAATTTGATTTTTGGTTCCATCAGTATTGAGCTTAATCTTCAAGATCCAAGTTGTAGATTGCATTTTGGAGTTAGTTTGCTATTTTTAATCTTTCTCCCCAAAGTTTTGTTTAATCAATACCTTCATCCTTGCAAGAAAATAAAATCAGTAGATTCACACTTTGACTTAATTCACCTCAAGGTTGATAGTCCTTTTATTGTTCGAATCTCATTTCCTAATGAAATAAAGAGAAATAGGTCCCTTTCTTATCATTTTGGTGAACCCCACATTTCAAGCCCCACCTTTTTTTTGTTGTTTATTTCTTTATGGAGGTTGTTAGATTACATGGTTTACAAAGAAGTATGGTTTCATATTGTGATACTAAGTTTCTAGGACATTTTTGGAGGACACTTTGGAAGAAATTAGGGACTGATTTAAATTTTAGTTATACATATCATCTTGAAAAAATGGATAGACTAAAGTTGTTAACCATATCTTAATAAATGTGCTAAGATGTTTAGTTGGTGGAAAGCCTAAGTAATGGAATTTGGTATTGCCTCAAGATGAGTTTGCATACAATGACTTAGTCATCAAAAGTACTAGTAAGGCTCCATTTCAAATTTTCTATGGATACAATCCTAGGGGTTTTTCAAAACTAAGGGAGCTTTCAAATATTGAGGGATATAAAAGAAGTGTTGAAGGAGAGGAGTTTGCCAAATATATGCAAGATTTACAATCGCAAGTGAAAGAAAAACTCAGTTGGAGCAGCCAATAGTATAAAGAGAAAGCTGATTTGAAGAGAACAGAGAAGAATTTTGAATTTGGAGATATAGTATTGGCACACCTACAAAAGGAAAGATTTCTCAGCCATACCTACAACAAGTTCAAGTGGAAGAAAATTGGACCATGCAAAATCATCAAGAAGTTTTTTTTGAATACCTATGAGTTGGAGCTACCTAAAGGTTTGGAAATCTCTCCAATTTTTAATGTTTCTAATTTATATACTTACCATGAGGGAGGGACATCCCGACAACAAGAAAAATAGGAAGCATTACCAAAAAATGGAAGGATCAACTACCCAAGAAAGCACGAGAGAAAATCAATGATATTTTAGATTCTAGAGTTGTAAGAAATACAAGGGGAAAAGAGTACACCAAATATTTAGCTAAATGGAAGGGTAGACTAGTGGAGGATGCAACATGGTTAAGCCCAAAAGAGCTTGAATCACTCTAGTTAGCACAAGATGATAGAGTTTATAACCTGCAATAACAAGATCTTTAGCTTGCATCAATATAGAGTTTTGCATAGTGAGCAAGGGCTCACAAAACTTCCAAGACCAGTAGTTTGATGTAGGAGCATCATTTTCGTTTAAAACTTTTTTTTAATTTTCTCCAACTAATGCCATGTGATGGAGTTTTAAGGGTTTTAAAACTTGGGGGTAGTAAACTACCTATCGTATGCTCATTTAATGTGCAACAACATTAAAACTTATGATAAAAGGGTGAATTGGGTAGGAGTTTTTGAAGTCAAAATAGGTAGGTGGAGGAATTTATGAATGGTTTTGAACGTTTCAGCAGTTTTAGGTGAGATTTTTGGAGATTTTTTGGTAAGAAGCTTATAGATTTTGGATAGTTTTGAGTAGAAGAACAAAACAACAGAAGGAAGGAAGATAAAATAGAATAAAAGAGGGTCAAAATAATAGAAACAAAGGAGAATAGAAGAATTCAATAGAGAATATCATATAACAATAGAAGGGATTTTTTTCAGTGGTCATAGAGGATCGTAGCCAACAATAAGAGGACAAAGAGGAATGACAAAGGGAGTTATACTCTACAAAAATTTATGTAGATGCATGTAAACGTGTGTAAATAATATCTTTGAAATTAATATAATATTTTCCTCTTCATAGTTTCTATCTCTATGCATGTGATTATGAGTAATATTTGAGTTGGGTTGTTGTTTTGAAAGTATAGTTTGTTCTATGCAAGTTTAAAGTATTTTATATTGCTAAAATTTTGGGTAGACACCTATAGCGAGTGTTGTAGGTACTCACATTAGAAATATATTTTTGATAGCCTTCAGTTATTACCTTTGAAACTTATTTTATGCCTCTTAAACTTGTTATTTGACCCGTAGCACATGGGTAGACCTTTGAAGAGGTTGTCTGAGTTTCTTACAACAACACAACCTCTCCTACCTATTTTCTCATTTTCAAGTGGATTTTTAGGTTCCTACTAGGGGTGGGTGCCATCAAATATTATACTCACCTATACAATATTAAGTAAAAAAAGTGGAAGGACTAAAAGGTTTTCCTATAGGGTAGAGTAAAAGAGTTCACAAGAATGATTGTTATCCCTAAATGGTGATGCAAGTAGAGGCATCTGCAAAGAGAATATTGACATAACACACAAAATGTGGATCAAAACCCATTGCTTTAAGAATTGAAATAATAAAAGTTGCTCAAAGCATTGAGACCATTCCATCTATTCCTAAACAATAGTAATTTTGGTAAGGATATATCACGACATAATGAAACTAGCTTTCTTGGGGAAAATAAGTTGAGAAAGAAGAAACTTAAAGTTGAAAGCATAAGCATTGACAATGATCTTATAAGAGAAATTCATTAAGGTGATGGGATGCTAGTTGTAGATATCGACTAATTCACTATTTTTATGTATAAACTTAATATTAACTTTGTTAATTTTAAGCTCCCCAAAGAGTTAAAATGTAATGCTTCTAGATAATTTTTATGAATATTTGCATCCACAATATTTCAAAGAGTTTTATAAATTGTGCATAGATAAGTTAACCCAAGCTAAGAGTTTTCTTATTTGGCATACTGAATACTATCTCACGTAGATCATCATTTGTGATAATCTAATCATAAATAATGTGTTGAGATTTGGAAACTTGAAAAGGCTCTACATCCAAGCACTATTGCAAAATGATAGTTTGGTTAAGAGTATTATTTTTTGTAGTGAAAAATTCCTTATAGTGTCAAGCAAAGGCCTAGATCATGCTACGAAGCTCTATCAAAAGAAACTAGTCATCCTTAATGTTTTTTATTGGCTTGAGATGAGTGATGATATTACAAGGGCTAGAAGAACTCTTTAGAGACTTTATTTCCAATTTTAAGCCAATGAAATTGAGCTTTAATTTGAACCCCATAGGCCAAATGTGTATCTACAACCTACTCATTGTAGTATAGAGCTTGGAAACATAGTTGTACTTGACTAAATCAAATAGTTCTGACTCTAAGGAAACTACAATCTAAGAGATATTTGTGGTGGTAACCCCATATAAGTGGTAGCAGAAATGAGACAATTAGCACCCATAAATGCAAAGAAATAAACATGTGTGATTGATAGCATCATTCCAACAAGACATCTAACCTATTTCATGCATAAAATATGGCTCTAGATTCCAAACATGTTGAATATACACTAGTTTGGTCTTATGGGATAGCAATGACATGTTATAAGAAAATAAGTCTTTGCAGGCTTGGTTTCAGAAAGTTGTCATGTAATGTAAAAATACATTAGAAAATTGGATGAAAGGACAACATCTAATGAAGGCTTAACTAGAAAGGAAAAATAAATTGCAAAAGAAACAAAGATTAGAAAAATAATATATCTTAGATGGTAGTGTCATACCCATAGTCAATGATTCATTGAAACCACATAAAAGAGAGAAGTATGGCAACACCAACAAGACATATCTCATGATTTCTACACAAGAAATGACTATAAAGATAAATAACATGACATGCAGCAAAAATAAAAATATAAAAAAGCTTTAACTTCTTACAAGCTAAGAATGTATAGACTTAGAAATAGTTATTGGCTAACATGCATAAATTACTTCTTTGGGAGGTTCAATTAAACTCAAAAATTACAAGAATAAAAATTTATAAATGGATTTTGATGATATCACTATCTAGCTCATTAAGAGGTGAATAGCTATTCTAACTTTCTTCCTCTAAATTGAAATTATCCATCCAAATAAAATTTTGGGTAGGTCATTGTTTCTATGACACGTATTCGTCTTCTTACAAATGACGAAGTATGCTATAATACCTCCATTAGATCAATGGAGGAGGTGAAAATGAGAAGATAGTTGTCTCCAAAGAAAATAAAATTGATACCACCAATAGAATTTTAGTGAATTTTAGCCTAGTCACCTCCTTAGATGTCTCCCCATGGTAATGAGCAATAGATTTGCCTACACCTTGAGTCTTTGAAACTATACTGGATGTTGATTTTTTGATGAATAGAAACCATTAGCAATCAAAGAATCAAGCAAAGCTCCACCACTATTATTAGCATTAGAAAATTTACAACTAATTAAATTTGACCACCCTTCCTCTTATTTTGCATGAGTGTTACTAGTAGCTAGTAACAAATCTTATGCTTAACAAATTGACCATGATAGCTCAAAGTATTAGCTAGGTTCAAGTAAACGCATTGGCCATGTCTCATTTGACTAATCTATATATCTATCTTGTCCTTTAAATCCTTGGAGAGTTTCACTTCAACATAGACCCTCTTCTAGGGTCAGGATGAAAATAACTTTTCTATTCTGACACAAATGACAGTACTTGAATACTTGGATATCCTAGTAAAGAAATTATGAAAAGGCAAAGGTAACCAAGGAACTCCACCCAAACTAGGACATGAAAATATTTCTCATCAAACATCATAATTTTTCGAGTCCAAGCCATGAAAACAAAAAAAAGAGAAATGGACATACTAGTGTCAATGCTTGCGAATAGCCACTACATGACTAGTCTCAACAAAATGAAAAGGAAACTAAATCCTTTGTAAACTTTTACATGACACCAAAGAAAATATCATGTAGGATCCAAGCCCTGATCACCCATTCATTGAGCATGGTTTTAAGGCTAGCCCTCTCCATAAAACAATTTATTAAAATATGAACTATCAAACTCCAAAATAAGAAGAACCACATCAAAAAGTGGTTGAATAAATATACCTAATGCTACACCTTCAGAATATACATCTTTGGACACTAAACACTTAAGCAAGGGAGCCATTACTATACATTATTAAACATTCAACTCCACCAATAACTACATATTATAGAAAGTTGAAAGCATTTGTAAAATATCTGTAATGTAAGAAACATAGTAATAAAAAAAAAGACAATACCAAATCCTACTTTACATACGTAAGATAGTTTTAATCTCAATAAACGCATTTGTTAAACATCAAATTCACAACTACTATAGCTTTAAATACGCAAGCACAACAATTACGACGTGCTCTAGAAGGGTCCTTGAAAGTTGCAGAAACTGAATAATGAATTTCTTGATGAGGATGTCCGTCAAGATCAAATTCTACTTCCATGTGAGTCACTGCTATGAGTACGATAATCGAAAATTCTCTGTATGATAACTGCATATTAATCATGTATTTATAATTAACAGTTAGATCCTCACCTATATAGCGATTATCAGCACATCAATAAATTGTCTATCTAAGATTACGACCTTGCAATAAAACACTATAAGTTAGAGTCTGATATGTTCACGATGCTAAAGTCTACTGGGAGACGTGTCGATCTCCGGGCCTTAAAACTATTGATCGCCAAACAATTCCCACATGGTCTGAATTATTTGAGTTTGATTGTCATTACCTTTTTGTGGGGCCTTGTTTCAGAATGCCTCCCTACTTCTTGTCTGAACAACTTAATTTAAGGTCCCCTGTACTACTACCCTTCACTCCCCATCAATCTCTTATTATTCAGGTTCCATCTGAACAAGAAGGGTTAGGGGAGAAGATCCAGTTACCACTTCTCATTGAATAACCGCCACCTTCATGCTCACTCCATCTCTCAAAAAAAAATTAACTTTGACCCAGTACAAAACTTTATTTGAACAAATAAAAAATTACAACACCACCAATAACTGCTCATAACACAATGAGTAACTCACCAATCATAATAGACGGCTAAACATGCTTTTGCATTTATTAAAAAAGTCAATTTGCACATAAAAAAGATTCATTTACAATTTAATTTAAAACATGTACTGTTACAAATACTCCCACTTGCAAAATTTTATCCCTTATTACTTTTTATATTTACAACTACACATGCACACTTAATGGTGTTTTACATGACATAATCGCAATCTCTTATTAACTCTATGTGATTTCAAATGCACAATCTTCAACACACTCCCTAGCAGATATATTTATTTACTTCATTTCTTATAGGTAATTGCACAATTAAATACAGGTGTAAGGCTCCCCAAATAAACATCAAATCCAAATATAATGCAGAATTCACTCATATCATCTCTAAAAACCTACGCAACTAGCATGTACAAATTCAAATGTTCAAACAAATTCAAATTTCAAACTCAACAACTAAATTGAATGCATTCAATTGCCACATTTGAATTCCTAAATAAGAGCGGGAAAGCAGCCAGTGTCATTTGTTATTTGTGACAACCTATTCTCTACAGAATTCAGAGCATCGACAGACATCCTCTGCACATTCCTCTACAATTTCAGGTTGGTACTTTATACATTCTACTTATAGTTATTTTCATGAACTGTGCATTTAACATTTATATGTATGCAGTGTCTTCTTACTTTCATGAACTGTGCATTTTAACATGTATATTTATGCACTGTCCTTTTACTCTACTTTATAAATAAATGAAGGGTTTTTTTGTTGTCTTTACAAGATCTGCAAAACGAATTCTCCTAAGTTTTGCAGCAATTCTTTTATATCGTTTACTATTTTTCCTTTGGCTATCCAATACAACAGACTATCATTTGAATACGTTTTCTTTGGCTATCCAATACAATAGACTAGCATTTGTCATTTTACATTTTGTGTCTCTTGTTCATTCAGCAAATCGATATATATGTGTGTATCTTTTGCCTATCCTTTGGAAATACAAACAATGGTACTGGTAAATCATTTTCTTCTACATCTTATTGAATTTGTAAAGGAATGTGTACAATGTTATACATATAAAACACACATTAAGTAGTGTTTTTCAAATTGTAAATGAATCTGTGCAATGTTTTATACATTCATTTACAAATTATGTGTCTGTTGTCTCTTGTTCATTGAGAAGATTGATATATATGTCTATTTCTTTTAACTATCCTTTGAAAATGCAAACAATGGTACTGGTTAATCATTTTCTTCTGCATCTTTCATGACCCGTGAAGGGTTTATTCAATGATTGAAAAATTATTACTGCTTGTTTATGAAATATATCATTCCTCTTACACGCATTTTCATCATGTGCTATTTTTTTCTCCCACATTGCATGTATGTATGCATGCACATATATACATACATATATATATATGTATATATAGATATGTATACATATATGTATGTATATATGCATGTATGTATATATAAAATTGTCTGCCCATGGTGTGAGGTAACAACAAACATCATTCTCCTTTCAAAGTGTATGTATGTATGTATGTATGCATGTATATATATATATATATATATATGTTGGTGTTTTACATAGGGATCTTTTTGGGGTTAAATGATTTCCTCTCCCTATTTGTATCATGATTTTGTCTGCAGAAATGATAGGGGAATTTCGTGGGTTTGAGCACATGTCTGCACAAAATGATTAATGGTCTGCATCAACCTTTTTATAAAAAACCCATGTGAATACGACCATAAATCGACAAACCCATTTAGTATACACCATTTTTGTGAAAACCCTTGCTTTGTTTTTCCAAATACGGGTTTATTTGGGGTTAAATGATTAAATACCACCTGGTAAAGTCGATTGTCTCATGATATTGTCTCCACAAATGATGAGGAATTTCATGGGTTTGACCACATGTCTGCAAATTAATCTCATGAAACCCTTGCTTGGAATATTCCACATCTATCTGAAAACGCACTTTTCAATTCCTACAAGTGAGGAATTATTATTATGAAACCCTTGGTTAATTTCTTGTGCACATTTCTGAAAACCCAAGTGTGTAATTGATCTACCTCTGTTAAAATTAATATCCTATTGCTTGTTGAATACAACACAACTTCTTTCATTTTCTGTACAATGTGCTTTGAACATTGATGGAAAAGACTGGGGTACCCACCAAAAAAAACATTAGTCATATGCTTAAATCGGACCCCAAATGAAGATTAATTAGGGTGTAATGTATTTGGTGTCTGCTGCTAAAGTAAGGAGATTAATATGTAGGAGTGATTTTTAATAGGCACGAAAATGATTTGAAAATGAATTTTTAAGGTGCCAACGTGAATTAGACCCATTGACTTTTGAGCGGATTTGAATGATATAATAGTTTTATTTAAATGTTAATAGTGACACATTTAGCACTGTTTTCTATTTTTCACTGTATATCAGTCTAATTATATGTCCAGGATCATAGTTTTCTGACTCTTTATGGCTTACAATGTACAGGATCACTGACAATCATGGCACCAGGGCAGAAGAGGAAAAGACCGTCTCGGAGGCGCTCGATTAGAGTACCTCGTGGAGTGACATTCAATGTTCCAGATGTTGTTGATGAAGAGACAACAGTGAACATGAACGAGGAAGTTATTTCTGAAAATGCACAACAGACCAATGAAAATGATGGTTTTGAACCTGTTGTTCATAATACTGAGGTAGAAATGGAACCGCCACCTACTGACCATGTGACAACCCCAGATCTGAGCATGAAAACTTGGTCTATGGATGACATGGAAAAATCCATTGCAGATGTTGAGGACAAGTGAATGTCAATCAGAGGTTCAGCGATCAAATGGGGAATCCCGCCTAGCAGTTTGCAGGGCATGGCTCAATGGTGTGACATCCACAAAAAAAAGGGGGCCCCGAACAATCCTAACTGATGAAGAAGAAGCTGAAATTGTGCAGTGGTGTAAAGATATGGCTAATATTGGCCATGGCCTTCAAGTGTCACAGCTTAAGTCAACGGTGGCCCAAATGGTTGGAGTAAGGCCTAACCCATTCACAAATGGGATACCAGGGAGGTCATGGTGGGTTGGTTTCGTCAAAGGCATCCCGATCTAACAATTCGAACACCCGAAGGAGTGGACACAGATCGAGCTATAATGCTACGCCCAAAAATAGTTTCTTCATTCTATGATAACTTGGAGGAGTTGTACAACAAACATAATTATGGGCCCAACAAAATATGGAACTGCGATGAAACAGGTGTGCAGGCTAGCAGAAACTATGCAATGAGAGTTATTGCAAAAACAGGGATGAAATGTGTTCCACAATTAATTGCTAAAAGCAGAGAATGGATCACTGTTCTAGCTTGTGTTAGTGCAGCAGGTCAAGCTATACCTGGTTACTATTTGTTCAAGTCCAAAAGGAACATTAAAAACTATATTGTTAACTATGAGCCAAGGGCATGCATGGCAATCCAAGAGCATGCTTGGATGACCAAAGAATTATTTGTGGAATGGTTAAAACACTTTGCAAGAAATGTCCCAGGAGGGGTCTCACCATCCAACAGACAACTTCTCATCTTTGATGGTCATGGCAGCCATGTTGCATTCAAAACGATTGAAGAAGCAAAGACTATGGGAATAGATCTGCTCACACTTCCAGCACATTGTAGCCACAAATTGCAGCCCCTTGATGTTAGTGTGTTCTCACCATTTAAGAACTACTTCAAACAACAAAGGAGTATATGGCTCTCTGAAAATCCTCAACTTGACATTGGAAGGGTAGAGTTGGCAACACTTGCCAGCAAAGCTTTTGCACAAGCTTTGACCTCTAATAACATTGCAAGTGGTTTTCGAAGAACGGGAATTTGGCCATTAGATAGACATGCACTTGACTTCGATATGGGGCCAAGCCAAGCTTTTGTGATTGAAGAGGAAGGAACCACATTGGGAGCAGAAACAGAGGGTGATACAGCTGATGATGAGGCACAGTTCATGGCAGCAAAACATGTTTGAGGATAGCAGGTTGGAATGAGGATCAGATTGGACAATTTGTGGACACCTTTTCTGCAAGCATAGCCCCAAATCCAACAAATGAAGAAGGATATTGCCCAGAAAACAATGAGACAACAGAAATTGAGACAACTGCAAATGAAGAGAGTCTCAATCTGCCATCTGAATTTCAAGATGCAGCTTTGAACCTAGGGGTACATCTCAATTTCGGTCAAGTGGATGAAGGGTTGTCCATGCCATCACCACCAGATGTTGATCCTGAAGATGTCATCCATTACTTCACAACTGGGAGAAATTGGGAGGCTGAAAATGATGATGAGGATGGACTCAAAGGTAATGACTCAAGTGACGAAGAGGCTGACTATGTGCCATGCACAGAAGTCAATGATCAGCAACCAGTAGGCAGGAGAAGCAGTTTTTTGCAACTCCCAATGAAAAGGGTGCACCAATCATCTAATACAGGTCGCAATGGGGTCCTACGCCTTAGTAGGCAGTCTCAAATTTTGACATCATATGATTTCTTCAATTTGTTGAATGAACAAGAGGCACAGAAATGAAGAAACCAAGAATTGCAGCAAAGGAAAAGGGAGCAAATGGCTGAAAAGAAGGTAGAAAGAGAAGCAATCCTCGCAGAGAGGGAGGCCAAGAGATTGGAGCGTGCTCCAAAAAAATAGAAAATTGCAGAGGAGAAGTTGAGGCAATGACAACAAAAGGAGCTTGAAAGGGAGCAAGCAAAGATTGCTCGACAGTTGAAGGAAAACCAAAAGCAGGCAGAAAGAAACAGAAGTAAGAGTACTCCTACAACTCCTCTTCCAAGTCAACATCTGATTTTAAGGGACATGGTTAACATTTTGGCTCCAGCCTTTGCTGCTCTTAGTAGCATACAAAATGGGTCTTCTGAAGGCTACTCTCCATAGTTACAACTCACTCCAGAGGCAAATCATGCATTGCTTGCTTGTATCGCAAGTGCCATACAAAACAATCCGCAGTCCTTAACATCTTCTCCAGTTGATGTGGAGTCAGTTGACCCCCAAGGACACACCACTTCTTAATCAGATCTGTGGATGTCTGATTATGATTTTTTGTTGTCAACTTTTTGACCTCGAAGTGTGCTAGAGTGTTTTTTGTTCAACTGAATGCTAGTCTATTGTATTGGACAGCCAAAGGATAGTAGTCTGTTGTATTGGAAAGCCAAAGGATACTACTGTCTAATTTTGTAGAACTGAATGGTAGTTTGTAGTCAACTATATACTTTGATGTATGCCAGTGTCTTTTTTGTAAGACTGAAGACTCCTTGTCTTCTTTCCAACTTTTCAATCATCATGTTTATGGTGTCTTAATCATGTTTAAAGTTAATGATATATGCTTTTGTGATTTGAAATCGATTTTGTGTTGGTTGTATTCATCTATCATTTTGTTGGATATGTGTTTGTTGTGTTCATCTAGCTAACATTGTTGAAAATATAATTATATATATATATATATATATATGTATACACAACTAAGTATATGCATACATATATATATTACTATACATGTATATGTAGCATATCCATAAATTGTAACTATAAGTGTAAGTGGAAATCAATCTAATTTTAAATTGTAAGTGTGGTTTTACAATGAATAAGAAAAATGAACATCATATATGAATACAATGTCTACTAGGTCACAACCAAAGTAAACTCTTGACCTGAAATGTCATCTTCTAATTTGACATGCTCTTTACAACCTTCCTAGCTGTGTATACATGCATACATATATGTAAATATATATATATGTATGTATGTATATACATACATACATACATATGTGTACGTATGTATACACAACTAAGTATATGCATAAATATATCTATACATCTATATGCAACATATCCATAAATTAATATATTTGAAATTATAAAAATTTCAACACCTACACTTGGAAATCAATCTAATTGTAAATTTTAAATGTAAGGTTACAATGAATATGAAAAATGAGCACTATGTCTACCGGGTCACAACCAAAGTAAAGTCTTGAAAGACTTTACCTGAAATTTAATCTTGCAATTTTACATGCTCTTTAAAACCTCCTAGCCATTTTACATGCCTTCTAGAACAAACAAATATAATAGAACAAACAAATATGGACAATAGTTATTGAAATAAATCAAAAAACATACTAGTTAGAGAACAATATAGAAAAATAATTGAAACATAGAGCCATTTGAACAAAAAATCCTTAATTATTTGGTGTGTTGACAAACACATTCACCAAATTGCCCAACCTGAACATTGTTGCACCACCTCTCCTTGTTCTCTCATGCCTGCAATAAAATATTTACAACCACGGGTACTCACAACTGACGCTAGTAACATACAAACATCATACAACATTTGAAATAATGCATGTACAACAACACATAATTAATCAAGTTCAACATATTATAAATTTCATATGGAATAGATAAATATATGTGAAAACATATAAATGTTAATAGAATTGTATACCAAGATTTATTCAACTTATATTCATTGTTTCTCATCAACCTTGGATATATGAGGAATGTGCAAAGGATGCCATTCAATGGTCTGTAGTATGGAGAGGATATTACTAGGGGAGATTAATTGTGAATGTCATTGGTTGTTGTCCCTCTTATTTAGAAATTTGAATCCGACAATTGAATACATTCAATCTGATTGTTGTGTTTCAAATTTGAATTTTTTATAGCATTTGAATTTGTAGCTGCCACTTACGTAGGGTTTTATAGATGATGTGATTGAATTCTGCATTATATTTAGATTTGATGTTTATTTGGGTAGCCTTATATATCTATCATTTATTGCATGTTTGTATGCATGCATATAGTCATACAAACATAAGCATACATGTAAACATTCATAGAAACACAAGCATATATGCATGTATTCATATAAACATATACATACATATACATTGCAGAAAATCTCTGATATACATTGCAAAGAAAAACAAACACCTAAATGTGTCATTATTAACATTGCAAGGCATTAATAGATCAAGAAATAGTAAAAAACAACACATAATCCCAACAAGACACGGGATGGTACAAACTCTGCATTGGTCTATGGGGCGGAATCTGCTTTAGGCGGCTTATTTGTGCATAGGGACTGCCTTGGGCCGTATCATAATTGATGCTCCCACAGTGATGACTTACAAAATTGGCAAGGGACAAGAACCTTGACACTCTATCACATGAACTCACTCAACTACTTGGCAGAAATGGTGGCAGTCAGAATGCCAGATCCCTCATCCCAAAAACCTTGTGAACCTCAAATTAGGTCTGGATTCACATGTGCGAAATCATAAGGACCGATTTAGATTGGATTTGGTATGGCCTAAATCGATGGGATCGGTTCTCAAGAAATCCTTATCGTTACAAGATTAAGGCTATTAATAGAAGGACAGTATGTTCTCCATTTCTACCTCTTCAGAACAACTCCAAGTTTGCCAAGAAAAGTAGGATGGTATTCATGTTTGGAGTCGACTGCCATTGCACTAAGGAGCCAGTAATGGCCCAATGCAGAAGGCTTTTTAACATTCCAGACCCAACAATAAGGAATGTAGTAGTTGACCTGGTATCTACGGTTTTGTCTCTTGATCAGCACTACTACGACAGCCAATTATACGAGCTCATACTATGTGCATTCGTGGACATAACCGAGGCTAGGGAAGTCGTGGTTGAGCAACTCGATAGATTCATAGAAATTGGTAACGCTGAGGTAGTAGCTAATGCCATTCTGAACCTAAGCAAAGAGGGTTGGGTTAACTTCCTCAAGTACTATTTTGACCCAAAAATACTGAATATGGCAACCGATGATTCAGAAAATGATGAGGAAGTGGAATCCGGCGAGGATGATGTGGATGAAGATGCTAAAAGTGCCCACCAGGCTGCAATTGATAATTTTCGTATTGACACATGGGAAGTATTTAGGCAGGAGTCAAAAATGCCAACATGGACACCTTCTCCAACTTCATGCAATCCGACTTGGCTTGGTTCAATGGGGTCCGCTTGGAACGGTTGACTAGGATTGGAGACATCCTCACAGCAATTTTCTTGCTCATAGAATGAGCAAGGTTTGTAATCTCGTTCTTGGCCTGTAAAAGCTAAATCTGAATGTACATGGGAGTTACCACCTTTGGTAACACTTATCTATAAAATTTCTCAAAAAAAACATTTAAATAAAACTATTGTATCATTCAAATCTGCTCAAAATTCAATGGGTCTAATTCACATTGGCACCTTAAAATATCAATTTCGTGCCCATTAAAAATCACGCCTACATATTAATCTCCTTACTTTAACACAAGACACGAAACACAGTACACCCCAATTAATCTTCATTTGGAGTCCGATTTAAGCATATGACTAATGTTCTTTTTGGTGGGCACCCCATTATTTACCATCATTTTACCGCTCCCGCTCTGTCGAAGGTTCTCATGATGATGGAAGGTATGTATATATATATGTGCATACATACATACATACATTCATAAATATATATATGTATGTATATATGTATGTATGTATGTGCATACATATAGACATACATACATACATGCATTCATAAATATATATATATATGTATGTATGTATGTGCATACATACAGACATACATACATACATACATAAATTCATAAATATATATATATGTATGTATGTATGCATGTACATACAGACATACATATATATACGTATGCATATATGTATGCACATACATACACACATATATATATATGTATGTGCATACATACATACATACATTTATATATGTGTGTATGTATGTATGCACATTCATACACACATATTAATGTGTGTATGTGTGTATGAATGTGCATACATACATACATGCATGCGTAGATACATACATAGATATATATATATATATATATATGTATGTATGTATGTATGTGTGTCTGTGTATGTGCATACATACATACATACATACATACATACATTCATTGAGCATATTGATATATATGTCTATCCTTTAACTATCCTTTTCAAAATGCAAACAATGGTACTGATTAATCATGTTCTTCTGCATTTTATTGAATTTGTAAAAGAATGTGTACAATGTGCATACGTACATACATGCATACACATATAACCCCAAAAAAAACTAGTATTTGGAAAAACAAAGCTAAGGGTTTCACAAAAAATGGTGTATACTAAATGGGTTTGCCAATACATTCATACACTTTGAAAGGTGAATGATGTTTGTTGTTACCTCACACCGTGGACAGACAACTTTATATATACATACATATAGACATATATGTATACATATATATGTATGTATGTATGTATGTGCATGCATACATACATGCATACATACATACATATATGTATACATATCTATATATATATATATATATGTATATATGTATGTATGTATGTATATATGTATGTATGTATGTGCATGCATACATACATGCAATGTGGGAGAAGAAAATAGCACCATGACCCAACAAAATCAAATAGCACACGGCGAAAATGCATGTAAGAGGAATGATATATTTCAGAAACAAGCAGTAATAATTTTTCAATCATCGAATAAACCCTTCACGGGTCATGAAAGATGCAAAAGAAAATGATTAACCAGTACCATTGTTTGCATTTTCAAAGGATAGTTAAAGGAAACAGACATATATATCAATCTACTCAATGAACAAGAGACAATAGACACATAATTTGTAAATGAATGTATAAAACATTGCACAGATTCATTTACAATTTGAAACACACTGCTTAATCTATGTTTTATAAGTATAACATTATACACATTCCTTTACAAATTCGATAAGATGCAGAAGAAAATGATTAAGGTCAGTACCATTGTTTGCATTGCCAAAGGATAGGCAAAGGATACACACATATATATCAATTTGTTGAATGAACAAGTGACACTGTAGATACCGAAAATTGGTCTAGGCCTACGAGTACACATTCGACATAATTTTCTATAGTCTGTGGTCTTGATTAAATAATGTTAATTATTTAATTAACCTTTCTAGCACATATTTCCTCTATTAATTAAATACTCCTTTTTAATTAATTCAATTTATTTAATTATGTTGCAAACTAATTAATTCTTCCCCCTTTATCTATCAATTAAATAATTTATTATTTAATTCCCCCTTTATCATACTTTTCCAACTATAATTAAATATCTTTATTTAATTATTCATTTTACCCCCTTTATCTATAATTAAATATTCATTATTTAATTATTTATTTAATCCTTTTCAAAAGTCAATTAAATAAATTATCTTTATTTATTTAATTAAAGTCTCTTATTTTTCGAATCTTGAATTAAATTAACATTTAATTCATATTTAATTATTTATGTCACATTCCTCTATCATTCAGTTATCTAAATCATTCACTCATCTTCAGACCCGAGATCTATTTTTAGTTCTTCAGTCATCTCCAAATTCAACACCTGTTTATCTCTACGAGAAGACTCTTCGTTACAACTAGTCGATTAACTAGTTCTAACTCATGTTTGCATTCAAATGCATTAGTCTTCGAGTTCCAACTTTGGCTTTTGCATACAAAGTCTATTTCTTCTATTTTTGGAGATTAAGATCTGAACTCGTGTTCTAACTCACATTCTAAATTAGTCTCTATCTTTAGTCTTTCCTGAACTTGTGTTCTAACTCATGTTCTAACTCACGTTCTATCTGAGACAGAACTCACATCGCATGACATTCATCAATCTCATCCATCAATCTCTCTTTCAATCTGAGCTGATCATTCAAAAACCCAAAATCTATAAAATGACCTGTCATAATCATTATTCCTCCTCCCGAAATCACATACTTTTGAGAAGAGATTCAACTTCGATATTTTGCTTAGACACTCGACAAAATTATACTTGCATTCAAACACAGAAATCTAAGGGCAAGAATACTAAAAAGGAAAAATGGAGAAGAACAATCAAGATAATTCGAAGGGATGAATGTATATTCAGTGAGATCATTTTGGTTTTATTAATTTAGTTTATTTCCTCATTCTTTGTTGTTAGATTTTATATTATTGTTTAGATTAAGATTTAACTTTGTTATTCTAGTACTTGCAGAAAATCTATGATGTTACATTTGGTAAACCCGACGTGAATCACGCTTCAAAATACGCACATATTTTCGTCTTTCCATTTTTTCGTTTTCTGTTCTTTTTTGTAGGTTTTCCATACGGCGCACCACATCTATTCTGCAAAATGATGCATTTGTATCCACAAACCGCATCTGTGAAAAATAGTGACACATATATCATAAAAAGCCGCATCCGCGAAGTCACGAACCGCATCCGCCTGTCAACAAATTCATGAACCGCATCCGCCTATCAATAGTCGAACCACATCTGTGGCTTAAAAAGCTGCATCTGCTTGGTAATACTTTTTTATTTCTTTTATCGATTTCCGTGCATCCATATTTTCACTTTTTGCTTTTTAGCTTGTTTGGATTTTCGCTAATGTTTGTTTCAGTTGTGTTAAGGAGGAATAACATAGTGTTTGCAGGATGAAGCATAGAAGACATTTAAAAACTTAAGACAATTTTTTGCAGGACGAAAACTGAAGAACAATGAACTACTAATGAATTTGCATGCAGGACCTAATGCCTTTTTTTTTTAAGCAAGCTTTGTTTGGTAGATAGATAATCATCGTGTGGGATTAAAATGAATTTTCTAATTGATAGATAGCAAATTGTTGTTTGGATTAAAAAGAACCACTATCTTCTTTGCTTGGTGCTTTGCACGTATCTGTAACCCTTACGATTCAATACACCGAAGTATCCTCTCCCCTTGTGTAGTCATGCAATCCTGGGTGTAAGAGAAATGGTTGTTGACTCTAGAACTTGGGTCTGTCTTGGTGGGAAAAAGTACTCACCCCAAGATGACTCAGACCCATAGCACGCTAAAGCCCACGACTTCCAGTTGGTATAGAAAAGTAGATTCTTGGGGAAAGCCCAAGAATCACGCACACTATTCCAATGAGATGGACAAAAATGGACTCTTGTTGACATTGGATAGTGTCCCACAAATAGAATTCCCTTATTAAACACCTTGTTGTAGAGTTACCAAAATCCTACCTACTTATTGGTGTAGCAGGGTCGGCCCTGTGAAGCAATCTTATATTCTTACGGTTTATGTGTGGAAATGAAATGTATGCCATGGGAGTTTCATGGATACAGTAGCTTGGCTGCCCCATATAAGTGAGTGTTGTGGAGGGGAGCCAGTGGGGTCAAGCTACTAGTCATTCACCATAAATATGCATAGCTGGAGAAATCCAAATAAGAATTCAACAAGTAATGTCCTAAAAGTTTAGGTTGTAATTGTTTTTCAAGTCTTAATAGTCCTTCCATCACACAAAAACTAAAAATAAATTGATTGTTGTGTTTGCTCTTTGTTGTATTCGTCAAAATCTTGATCAAACAAACAAAGTCAGTCAACAACTTTCGGGAAAATTGCAACTTTCGAGAAAAATTCAATTGTCAGAAAACCAAGTCGCATTTGTCAGTTTAAACACCGCATATGTATTAGCGAGTCACATCTATTAGGGGAAAAGTCGCATCTGGCTGTCAAATTTTTCACTTTTCATAATTTGCATATCACGAGTCGCAACTGTCACATTCTAAGTTGCATGTGTGCATGCAAACCACATCTGTCAGTTTTCAAGTCGCATGTGTGCATGCAAACCGCATCTATTAGTTTTTGAGCTGCATGTGTATCGATAAACCACATTTGTCATAGGAAAAGACGCAACTGTTAGAAACACCGCATGCACTGTCAAAATCTACATCTATCAAAATCTGAACCGCAACTGCTAGGTGAACCACATTTTCTTGTCAACAAAAAACATCAAAAACCGCAAGCTGAGTCCAAAACATCATTGTCATAATTTGCTTTAGGTTTGTAAGATCAACCTTAGATTTGAAACTGGTAAATTTTTCTCAAAAATTTGCATCATTAGGTGTCATATACATCTTAGTCATGGTAAACGTCTTAGTCATAGTCATCCTAAGTTGCATGCATATAGATACTCCCTAGGAAATTGCATATCACAAAATATATAACTTTCCTCATCATTGGAAACGTTCATGTTACGGTTTGTCAAAATCATTGAACCTTGTCACTTTAGTCCCATCTAGTGGATCTTTTTAGCTCATCAGTCTAGTTTGAAAAATTCACCTTGTCACTATCCTTGTCATACAATCAGGTTCCTTAGTCAAAAACAAGTCTTTACATGTATTTTATCCCATAAGTCATAGGTTATACCATCTTAGACTCATTTATCATCATAGTCTACTCAAAGTTTGCATTTTTTCTGTCCTATCATACATCATCTTAGTGTACATCTTTTAGAAACCATTTTAGCTACATCATTTATTGTCAAAAAAATCCAAAAACATAGACATAGGTCATATCAGTTTTTAGGCATAGTCTGCATTACCCATTTTGAGCAACTTTTTCATGGTCGAAACAAGGTCCAAAAAGAAACACAGAGCAATGACAGACCCCAATGAATTCATCAATCCGTTCGGAAACCAACTGTTAGGAAGCAAATGCCCACACAAGCCTTTACTTGAAAAACATGTCACTAGAGACACACATGGGCAGATTTACATAGAAGACATAGACGCAGCAGTACAAGATCTTGAATTTGCATCCTTCATAGCTGAATGTTTTCTAAATGATCCTCAATGTTATCTAGCAAAGTTGCTAGCAGAAGGTACCAAACTACCCATAGGATTTGATATTCGTACTTTGCAAACACATTCAACTCAACCATCCCAAACTGCAACGTCAATAGTCTCTATTCCCCAAATAACCGCAGCGATACCAACTGGTATACCAACTCAAACATCTTCAATTGTAAACACAACCCCTTTCAACATAACACAAGGTTTACAATTCACTATGGGGGCAACTTCCTCCAACCCCTTTTGCACCACCACGACTGGTAAGAGAACCAAAATTGGCAGAAATATACCTATACCAAGTTAGACTATTCAGATAGGAAGCATTCCTATTCCAAATCAGATAATTCAAGCAGGAAGCATTCCTATGCCAACTCAAACCATTCAAATAGGGAATATCCCTATACCGAATCAGACTATCTTGACAGGATATATTCCCTCGCCCAATCACAACCCGTCATAGAACATGGCGTATCAAAATACCTACATTGATCCAAATATCACAAACACCATGTCCTTGACGCAAGTCGATGTCCTTCAAAACAAGATGCAAACTCTTCAACAGCAGATGGACAACATGTCTATGTCCAAAAAATGAACTATCTCAATGCAAGACCTATGTCCATGTCCCTTTGACAAAGCACTTTACATGACACCTTTCCCCCATGGATGCATTATACCAATTTTTCCCAAGTATAATGGGAGAAAGAATCCTATAGAACACATTAGAGAGTTCTCAACAACATGCATGGACATAGCATATGACCCCACATACTTGATGAGACTATTTCCATGAACCCTTATTGGGATAGGACTGGAATGGTTCTCTAAATTACCATATGGTATACAATCTTGGGGCGAATTAGCTAAGAAGTTTATCGAACATTTCACCTTTAACATAGACAATGAGGTAACAATTGCAACCTTGTGCCACACGACACAAGAAGATGGCAAAAATTTCACCACTTTCTTTCAGAGATGGTGAAGTCTAGCTAGTAGATGTCTAGTTGAAATACTCGAAAAACAAAAGATCACAACATTCCTAGAGAACATCAACCCCAAATTGCGAAGTGATCTAAGGGTACACTGTTGTACTTCATTCTCAGACTTGGTACAAAAGGGCATCATCCTTGAGAAAGGCCTTGTAGACAAAGGAGAAATAAAGGTACCAGGCAGAAATCCGGTTGTCCAACATCAAAACGCATCAAATGATAGAAACAAATTCTGGAATAGAAACAAGAATGTTACAAATGATGGCATTGTTGATGCTAAACACATACATATAGGACCAATTATTACCCTTAGGGGTTATAATCCCAATCAAGACATGAGGAATAGTCCAAATCAACAAGCTAACTATGTCCAAAATTCACAACAACAAAGACCACAACAAAGGAGATTTCCTACACGTGAATTTACACCTTTAGGACAACCAATCAAGACTATCTTCAAAGAATTGATTGAGCATAATCTCATCAAGCCTTTGGAACCAAGAGAGTATGATCTTGTACAGTTCAAACCTTCATGGTGGGATGATAACTCTTTTTGTGACTATCATCAAACCAAAGGGCACAACCTCCAACAATGTTGTCAACTCAAGAACATAATACAAGACTTTGTTGAAAATGGAACCATAGAGGTTGGTGGGGAAAAAACACTAAGAACAATGATCATAAGGTCTTCACGGACCCGTTACATGACCACACAAAAGGAGAAGCCTCTAGTTCGGGACCCCAAAATAATCCATCGGCCAACTATAACAATACCAAGTATGACTATGGTAAAGGAACGATCATAAACCACCTCCGAGCCGCAATCGAGAATGTCAATACCTTCACCATTAAGAAGCATCCAGAATGTAATGTGAACACACGTAGAACTAAGATTAGTATTCCTGGTCCTTCTTTTGAGCCATCTACACAAGCTTCCAAGTTCAAGTACAACCTTCTTGATCAATTGAGTAAAACCCCCATGCAAATATATATCTTGGAATTGTTGACCTTATCACCTAGGCATCGAGCCATCCTTGACAAAGCTCTACAAAACACAACTGTTCCTATAGACTTAAATGTCAATCGTTTTGAAGAAACGGTGGGATATTTGACCAACTCGAATCATGCCACATTTTCCCAACAGGATTACTCAATTCAAAAGTCTGATCACAATGATCCCTTACATCTTGAAGTCCTAGTCCATCAAAACAAAGTCCGACGAGTCTTGGTAGATGGAGGAGCAGGTTTGAACCTGTGTACCCTTAAATTGGTTAAGGCATTAGGATTCTCAGAAGACTGTGTAGATACCTCTAAGAGTATAGTCGTCAAGGCTTACGATGATGAGGAAAGATCGTCCAAAGGAGTTGTCACACTCCCTATCCAAATTGGCCTAGCAATCATGAACACTAGCTTCCAAGTCTTGTATCTCACCCTCCTGTACAACTTGTTGTTAGGTAGACCTTGGATACATGCAATGAAAGTTGTACCTTCAACATATCACCAATGTCTCAAGTTCCCATATAATGGCATAGAGATCACCATTGATGGTGATCCAAATCCTTTTCAGTATTGTACAAGCCTAAGGTAAATTCCACAATGACAAGTGCCAATTAACCAAGAAGCTTCATCATCCACTTTATCCCAATACATTGACCCATTGCATCTCACTAAGTCCATTTCATTCAAACCACCATCATCCACTCCTAAACTCGAGATCCAAGCCAAGGGTTGTGGCGAATATAATATAAAGGCATCGTACTATGTTAGTGAACTGATTCCACCTAAGGCATATGGCCTACCCATGGTAGATAGAAGACAGTCAGTGGTCACATTTCATGTTCCCCCTACAATGGCATTGACAAAATGGGGAGAGTTAAGTGAAGAAATTGTCGATCAAGGTGATTCCTGGTTGTACCAAGAAGAACATGAATACCCCTCCCCGTCTATTCAAATAGCCAAGGACCAGTATGGAAAAGGATTTAAGATAATGCAAAAGGAAGGCTATGATGGGCATAGTGGGTTAGGACTATATCAAAATGGAAGGACGAAACCAATTACTGTCTACCCACAACCAAAATACTTAGGGCTAGGGTGTCAACCACTTAGAATTGGGTTTCCTAGTACTTCGTCATCTTTTCAAGAGGAAGTGAGTGCTTGCACAGACATCAAGACATCTCATGAAACACTCCCCCCAGTTTATGAAAAACCTCCAGTTTACGACAAACCTCCATTCTATGATAAATCCTCTTACTCAAGCGATGGTGAGCGGGAGTCCCTTTCTTCTACTAGTACCATGAACATTGATGCCCTATTTGGAGAGTTGGACCTAAACCTGAAACCTATACCAAAACTATCTAGTCCTCATCCTAAGAAGCACTTGTCCAAACAAGAATGGCAAGAGAAATATTATTGGGAAACCCTTGATCATGCATATTGGGCACCTAACAAGCCATCTTCTAATGAATCTACCCTTACTATAGTCCCACATCAGAGTATACCTACACCTAGGAAGAAGAATAAGGAGTTAGTCCAAAACTTCTTTGACCATGTCAACCACTCTGTATTCACCTTGTCAATAGATACCTTTAAAAACTCTGATGATGACATGCCCCTTATATATCCCGAACTTATCGACTGGGATCAACAAGGTACACCTATCATAGATACATTTGAGAACGACGAAGAAATTGCTGCATTCATGGGACTTAGAGAAGGCATACCAAGAGGGGATCATAAAGCAGGTTTTACCATAGACTTGGATGATAAAGCATACTTTGGGGAGTCTATTTACACCTCTAGTCACAAAAATGAGAATGAAAAGAAAAAAGACAATAAAAATAAAAATGATGAGTCCCTAGGTGAAAACCAAAAGGCACCTTTGGACGAAGAAAAAGTCAAAATAAAGGACATATCTGAGGGCGAAAACCTCTCAGAGGCACACAAGGATAGAGGTTTAAATATTCTTTCCATTGAACAGGAAAAGTCACCGATGCTAGTGGAAGAACCTATTGAAGTCAACATAGGTACAAAAGAGAATCCTCAGAAGGTATATTTTGCAACTTCTTTAACAAAGATAGAAAATCCTAAGTTTAAGGACTTCTTCACAAAGAGACAAATAAACTTTGCATGGTCGTATGCTGACATGCCTGGGTTGGATCCAGACCTAATATTGCATCATTTACCACTACAGCCAAATATTAAGCCAGTCAAGCAGAAGTTGAGGAAAATGCATCCGCAAATTTCTCTATTGGTCAAGGTAGAACATAAGAAACTCTTGGATGTAGGATTCATAAGGACAATGGACTATGCAGATTGGATATCAAATCTTGTACCAGTGACTAAGCCAACTGGGGGCATTTGCATTTGCTCTAACTTTAGAGACATCAACAAGGAATGTCCTAAGGATGACTTCCCTTTTCTGAATATCGATATGACAGTAGACCTTATAGCAGGATACGAGATGCTATCCCTCATGGATGGTTTCTCTGGATATAACCAAATAAAGATAGCAGTTGAAGACCAACACAAGACATATTTCATGTGTCCATGGGGCACATATTATTGGAATGTTATGTCGTTTGGCCTTAAGAATGCAAGAGCTACCTATCAACGGGCCATGACTATGATTTTCCATGACTTTGTACATACTTTCATGGAAGATTATGTAGATGAAATTATAGCCAAATCAAAAACAAGGGAAGATCATTTGAAAGTCTTAGATAAGATATTCCAAAGGCTAGAGAATTATAATGTCAGGCTAAATTTGAAGAAGTGTGTCTTTGGAGTCAAATCAGGGAAACTGTTAGGGTATATCATCTCTCGCAGAGGCATTGAAGTAGATCCACAGAAGGTAAGAGCTATCCTAGAAATGCCTCCTCCAGTCAGTATTGGTCAACTTAGAACCCTACAAGGGAGATTACAGTCCATTAGGCGTTTCATAGTACAACTGGTAAATAAAATACATCCGTTTCAGCATCTACTCAAGAAGGGAGTACCATTTGTATGGACCCTTAAATGTCAAGAGGCCTTCTAGAAAATCAAGGACTATTTGCTTACTCCACCAGTTTTAATGCCACCTACAGAGGGAAAACCATTGATTCTTTACATCTTAGCAACTCAGTTGACATTAGGGGCTCTTCTCACACAACACGATGATCAAGGTCATGAGAGAGAAGTTTATTATATCAGTCATACCTTAGTGGGCTATGAATTGAATTATAGCAAGATAGAACGTGCCTACCTTTCGGTGGTCTTTGCTACCCAAAAACTTCGGCACTATATGCTCAATCAACAAACAATGCTAATTGCAAAGATTGATCCACTTAAATACCTCCTAAGTAAGGTAGCTTTAACAAGTCGATTGGCTAAATGGGTTATGATACTTAGTGAGTATGACATTCAGTATGTTGAAAGGAAGGCTATAAAAGGACAGGTGATTGCAGATCAACTAGATAATGCACCTATAAAGGCAGACCATCCATTAGTGGTAGATTTTCATGATGAATTTCTCTTCGACATTGACATTGAAACTAAATGGAAATTGTACTTTGACGGGTTACATACAAATCATGGTTCAGGAGCTGGTATCTTATTTGTTACACCTCAAGGTGATACCATTCCCAAATCATTCAGGATTGATTTCCCTTGTACCAACAATATAGCAGAATATGAAGCTCTAGTGATAGGGTTAAAAATGGTAGTTCAATGGAAAATTAAGAGCCTACATGTTTTTGGTGACTCTCAACTTGTAATCCGACAGGTAAATGATGACTATGAGACTAAAAATGAGAAGCTTGCACCTTACAAGCGAATGTCTGATAGTTTCAAATAGTATTTCAATGACATAACTTTTCAACAAATACCACGTATCCAAAATAGAGTTGTAGATGCAATACAATTGTGAGTTCCTTATTGGATATTCTGAGTAATGTTCCTAAGTTTGAGTTTCTGGTTGAATAGTTGTTGGTCCTCGCTTATGATGTCCCCGATAATATGATAGTGTGTACCATTGTTGGTCCTACGTCTCCTTGGTATAAAGATATATTCAATTACCTCACTAACCAAACCCTACCTCAAGACTTGTCCAATAACCAATGTTGAACCTTCATCCGAAAGTCAGCTAAGTACACCATCATCGGAGAAACCCTATATAGATGCACCTTAGATAACACCCTTATGAGATGTCTCGATACTGAAGAAGCACAAACAACTTTGTGAGCGGTACACAAGGGTATATGCAGATCTCATTCAAGTGGTCCTACTCTAGCCCACAAGATTATGAGACTAGGTTACTATTGGCCTACAATGGAGAAAGACTCATACGTCTTTGTAAAGAAATGTAGACAATGTCAAATACATGGAGACTTGATAAGAGCGCTAGCACAGGAGCTTCGTCCAATGACTTCACCATGGCCCTTCGCCCAATGGGGACTCAACCTCATAGGTAAGATACACCCTCCCTCATCAAATGGTCATAAATTCATCATCACCGCCACCAAACACTTCACCAAATGGATTGAAGCTATTCCCATGACATACATAAATGGCACACAAATATCTAAGTTTATCCTAAACTATATCATTTGTCGGTATGGTGTGCCCTAATCCATAATCATAGACAATGATAGCCCATTCAAGAACCAAGAAGTACGCCATTTATGTGAATAATTCCACATCAAACACCATTTTTCCACCCCGTATTACCCACAAGGTAATGGCCAAGCTGAGGCATCTAATAAGACTATTGTTAGAATCCTTAAGAAGACTATCAATGATGCTGGTCATGATTGGCACCTACAGCTTAATCCTACCTTATGGACTTATTGCACAAGCATTCGTACTCCCACCAGCGCCACTCCATTTTCCCTCATATTCGGGTCCGAAGCTATCTTACCTATAGAGGTTGAAACATTCTCTACGAGTATCCTTGAAGGGTCATATTGACAATGAAGAGTACTGTGTCTCTAGGTTACAAGAGCTAGAATTGTTGGATGAGCGAAGATAGAAAGAATCAGATCATTTGCAAGCATATCAGAATCATCTTCGTCATAGCTACAATAGGAAGGTTCTCAATAGACACTTTGACATTGGTGACCTGGTATTAATGGAGAATCCTAAAAACCAAGCTGAAAGAGAGAAACCAGGTAAGTTTGAGCCTAACTGGTTGGGGCCCTATATCATCACGGAAGCCTTTGGATCAGGAGCATACCAACTCTCTACTCTGAAGGAGAGTCGCTTTTGTCCCCTATCAATAGTCTACATTTAAAGAGGTTCTATGCTTAGTCTCTGAGAATCCGTGTCTTAATCTATAAAAATAAAATAAAAATGAAACAAAAAAATGGTTACCTAGATGAAAGCCTAGCAAACAGGCGTCTTTGTAACACCAAAAAAATTGAGAAAATAAAAAAAGTAAAGAGAAATAAACCCGTCCAATAGTGAAAACCGCTTCGGTGGCGCTATGGATAAGTACCATGGTGAAAACCTGGCAAACAAGCACCATGTGTAGTCAAGCTCACTCTTCCGTCTACCATCATTCAAATTAGACTTTTTCACCGTCACTCATAATAAATGGTTGTCTTATCCATTACTTGGAATGATTGACATCTAACATCCATTCCGTCACATTACCCACTCCATCTTCCAAATCTTATTACCAACTGGGGGAAAATTCTTGTTCTATGCTCTAACACCTTGTACATAATGTCGCATCATCGAAAATGTCCTGAAAAATCCCAAAAACATTAGAAAACTTCAAAAACACAAAAAAAATCAAAATAGTCAGAAAATCCCAAAAACAAAGTCAAGTCAAGTCGGTCATGTTAAGTCAGTCATAGACATAGTCAAACTACGTTGCCTCTATGACTGGGACGTAGGAAAGGCCATCAATCGATGTGCCCCTAAGGCATTAGGTCTGTCAATCTAGGTTTGTCATGTATCACACACATTTAAATCATGATGCTTTGTATATTCAAAGTCATTGGTCGTGTCGAACTATGAGGTCTCTGCATGTACAAGGTAGGCAAGGCTAATCAATTGATGAGCTCCCGAGACCACACTAGGTCAGTCCAATAGGGTTCATTCACAATCACTATCACACAAGCTACATATCATAGTTTAGGGTATCATTTCATGTCATTCACTGTCTACACACACACTTTTTATCAGTCAAGAAATCAAAACAAGTCATGCATCAACAAGGAAAAACATCTCAAATTGTCATCAAGTCAATATCATACACATTGTCAAAGCGATCAAACTATGTCTTACGCAAGATATATCTTTCTTGTCAACAGATGTCATCAATTGTCATAGTCTGATGTGGCTTTTCACTTCAACATCATCAGGCTTCAACATCTTATATGACACGTGTCTTTTCTGAAACCAGGCTTTGTCATGCCTTATACAAAAGTCATCAAGTCAAAACCAGACTTAACATCTTATGTGGGATGTGTCATTCTCTCACATTATGCTATGTCAAACATCAACATCAAACAATCCCAAAAGATCAAGTTTTGGCGAATACATTTATTTTGCTTTATGACTTTATATCTTATTTTTTCTTATCTTTTTATCGATTTGTGCTAGATCTTGTTACTAGCTTTCTCAAGGATGGCCCTTGAAGGATTTAGAGAAGCAACGATTTCTCAAGACTCTTTTTCTTTGGCTGTTGTCTGTCAACTGTCTTTTTAAACATTGGTTTTTGAGTCTTGTTACTAGTTTCCTCAAGGATGTCCTATCAAGGATTTAGAGGAGCAATGATGTCTCATGACCCATCTTTTATTTGTCTGCTGTCTGTGGTTTGTCTCGACAAAATGACTTGGGCAATTACTGTCCTTGGTATGAGTTAAGACACTCCTTGTCTGTGACTGTCTATTTTTCACAGATGGATGACTTTGTACACTATGGTCTATCTCATATCATAGTGTGTACTATCCATCTGCGTCATGTCCCTCCCAATGATGATAACAAGCAAGTATAGTGTATTTGGCAATATATCAAAGACTATGTCTTTTTCTCAATCAATCAAACTTCATTATATCATTTTCTCCATCAGTCAAAATTAATTATTTCTTATTAACATTCTAAATTCATTTCATCCTAACATTTCTCTTCTTTAACATTAAGATAAATTCGTGTGACACCATAAAAACATTAGATCATTTGCATTAGCATACATTTCACATAGTTGCATTGCATTTCAACATATAGATAGTAACATTCATCTTCATTGCATTTCACATCATTACATAATAGGCATTACATCATCATAACATACATAAGGTAAAAATTGCATGTACATATTGCCATCACATATAAATAAGCATCATATAGACATTTGCATTCATTATCATAAGTAAATAGAATCATCCATAACATCATTATAAAATGCATAACTCATAAACATGTAGAAACATTTCATTCATAACACATGTATATACATCATCTAGGAAACATAATCATGTAGAAATAAAGCATCATCCATAACATAGAATTGCATATCATATAGAAGCTACCAAAATCATATATATATCGTTCAAAATAGTGTGTCATATTACAATTTCTGAATGTAATCCATAAATAAAACATGAGCTCGCAGGCTCTCTGATCAAAATATGATGTCTACATATGTAACCCTTTCATCATGTCCTGCTACCCCTACTGTCACATGGTGATGGTGGTGGAAAAAGACTCGAAGGAACTATCTGCAAGGTGGAAGGCCTCTCATATGGACCTGTCCTCTATGGTCCTACCACCCCGTCAATGCTCTGTGTCCTCTGACTCCTACCCTGTGACCTCTGACTCCGCACCTCTGAAAAGCTAGGAGCTAGTCTCTCTACTAGCACTGCTGCCTCATATAAGTTCTTGTAATAAGTGGCTCTCTCCACTGATCTGACCAACTCTCGTACCATACCATCAGATGAGGACCCACTGCAAAGGCGTCGAACCTCTATGAAATGCTGCTCTATCTCATGTCTCCGCGCTATAGCCTGGTCTCTCTCCATAAGAGAACTATCCCTCTCTAAGTAGGCACTGTCCCTCTCTGCAAGAGCACTATCCCTCTCTGTGTAGGCACTATCCCTCTCTAGCCTCATCACCTCAAACTCTATTGTCATGAGTCTGAGTCTCTCCTCCAAGGCCTCCCTGTCACCATCCCTAGGAGCATCCTCCTCCTATCTCCCCTCTACAATCTGATCTCAGAGCTCTCTCTCCTGCTCCTCCATCTGTGCATCATCCTCATCGTCATCCTCCACATCATCCTCTTTGTATCTTGCCAACACACCCAGAGGGTCTAAAGCCATCTCTGCATCCAAATCCTCTACCACATCCTCTACTCTGACATCTACCTCTACATGCTCCTCAACCACTACCTCTACTACAGTATGCTCACCCCCAGCCTATACATCCACTCTCCCTCTGATGTCTGCCATCGGTACATCAACTGCTATTGCCTCTTGAATAGGTGCATGTCCACCTGCCTGAACCCCTCTCCATCCTCTCTGTCCTCGTCTCCCACCTCTACCTCCACCTCTATCGTCATCTCCATCACCTCTACCACCAACTCTACCCACTCTGGCACCTCCACCTCTCTATCATCCTCTCGGCCCTATGCCTCGTCTGTCAACTGGTGTTGGCTGGTCAAGATCTATATAAGGAATCGAGTGATGAACCGCCCACCATGCATCATATGCAATCATGGTCCCTGGATCTGCTAATCCACCACTCCACCCCCAATGTAATGGCTGTAATGCTTGTATGTCTGCCTCCACAGTAGCCATTGGAATCATGGGTCCCCACCATGGAACCTCTCTCGACGACTGAGCAAACTCTACTCTACCTCGAGGCTCATCCTGAACCACTCCAAATTGTCTCATCACCCACTCTAGTAGATTCCTCTCTATAATATACACACTCGAAACAATCCTCCCAATGAGATACTGTGTATGTCTACAAAATAGTAAATGTCTCTCATCATCCAACCACTCCTCACAATCCATGTAAGGTCTCCATGTGAACTAATCCAGAAGGTCAAGTGCATGTCTCCAGTATCCTGTGTCCCCAACATGTGTTTGTGTGATCTATCTTGTATATTGGAACACATAAGGATGTCTCTCCGGTCTCTCTACAGTAACTAGCGGATGAAAGACAACTATCCTCTCCCAAGCCCACACCATCAGTAAAGTATTCCCATAACTCAATGACTATGCGTCTCTATAAACAATGTCATGCAGATGAAAATATAGCATCCCGAGTAGACATGGACCCCATGCATATCTCGTTTCACTCTCCCACCAACATCTCCCCCCATCCCACAAGAAAGCCATGACCCCGTCGGTCTGGTAGAACTATACCCCCGATCAATGTACATAAAATGCAATCAATCCTATCATATCTATCAGCTAAAACTGGCCACCTGATCTCGTAGTGCTCGATCTCGAGCATCCTAATGTCATCTACCTGATAAAATCTAGCAAGCTCCATCAATCCTCGCTGGGTATCGTACATAACCCGCTCACCTCTGATTGGCAGTCTCAAAATCCTGTACACATCCTCTAATGTGACAGTGGCCTCCCTAGTTGGTAGATGGAATGATGAAGTCTCAGAGTGCCATCGCTTACATAATGTCGTAAGCATCCCTCTGTTTGCCTGAATCGCAGGCATCGAGAGGCAATGACGCAAACCAAGTCTAGATAGCAGCTATATCTCTCCACTAGTCAGGCTATCTCTCAGATCGTACGTATCTGGACGTGACTCCCACGTATATATAGGATCTAATACAACCTACATTTCAACCATGATGTCAAGAATTTTCAAGATTTACTTAGAAATTTTTTTTGAAAATTTACCAGTCAAATGCGGCTCACATTACAGATGCGGTGCATTTTTTGTAAATGCATTTCACGGAGCCTCACATGCAGTGCATATTGCATATGCGTCTCATATTCTCCACAAACCCTTTCCGACTACTACACATGTGGTTCACTAAACCACATGCGGTGCATTTTTCCTCAGTCTACCTAACTACAACATATGCGTCTCATAACTGCATATGCGGTTCACAACCACACATGCATTTATCCCTAATGCATATGTGTTGCATAACTACACATGTGATGCATAATGCTTCACATGTGATCATTCCTAAACTGACTAACCTAGCCTACATGATTTTTTGCAAATGCATCCTTTTGCAGTCAGATGTGACGAATACGACAACAAATGCGTCGTTTATGACGCACTGCATTTATATAATTAATTTTCTAATGCCTAGAAATACATGCAAAATTGACTTTGACAAGTTCGTTTTTAGGTACATACCAGTGGTCCTACATTGGCTAGCCTCCTAAAAGTTTGGATCTGATAACAGCGATGTGAAGCGTATGGAATGGGTGCCATTTCATCAGCTAGTCAGAGCAAAAACTCCTCTTTTTCTATCTCCTCTAGGTGCAAATGAATTGAATTTAGCCCTAATTCCTATTTATAGGTGGGTTAGAAATGTCATTTCTTCAACCCTTCTCTATTGGATGCTTGGCCTTTCAACTTCCAATGACCCGTATTCATCCGTATTAACTCCAAATTCATTTCCGTCAACTCCATAGCATTTCTGACTAACAAATTGACTTATCAGGAATATTTCTTGATTTTTTTGAAACTTTCAAAATTTTGTCAATCTTCCCGAGGGGGCACGATCGGGCATATTTTCTTTGACACAGCATCGTACCAACATTGTATCAAAGAGGGGTAAACTGTAGATACCAAAAATTGGTCTAGGCCTGCGAGTACACATTCGACATAATTTTCTATAGTCTATGGTCTTGATTAAATAATGTTAATTATTTAATTAACCTTTCTAGCACATATTTCTTGTATTAATTAAATACCCCTTTTTAATTAATTCAATTTATTTAATTATGTTGCGAACTAATTAATTCTTCCCCCTTTATCTATTAATTAAATAATTTATTATTTAATTCCCCCTTTATCATACTTTTCCGACTATAATTAAATATCTTTATTTAATTATTCATTTAACCCCCTTTATCTATAATTAAATATTTATTATTTAATTATTCATTTAATCCTTTTCAAAAGTTAATTAAATAAATTATCTATATTTATTTAATTAAAGTCTCTTATTTTCGAATGTTGAATTAAATTAACATTTAATTCATATTTAATTATTTATGTCACATTCCTCTATCATTCAGTTATCTAAATCATTCACTCATCTTCAGACTCGAGATCTATTTTTAGTTCTCCAGTTATCTCTGAATTCAACACCTATTTATCTCTATGAGAAGACTCTCCATTACAACTAGTCGATTAACTAGTTCTAACTCCTGTTTGCATTCAAATGCATTAGTCTTCGAGTTCCAACTTTGAATTTTGTATACAAAGTCTATTTCTTCTATTTTTGGAGATTAAGATCTGAACTCGTGTTCTAACTCACGTTTTAAATTAGTCTCTATCTTCAGTCTTTCCTGAACTCGTGTTCTAACTCATGTTCTAACTGAGACAGAACTCACATCGCATGACATTCATCAATCTCATCCATCGATCTCTCTTTCAATCTGAGCCGATCGTTCGAAAACCCAAAATCTATAAAATGTCCTATCATAATCATTATTCCTCCTCCCGAAATCACATATTTTTGAGAAGAGATTCAACTTTGATATTTTGCTTAGACACTCGACAAAATTATACTTGCATTCAAACACAGAAATCCGAGGGAAAGAATACTGAAAAGGAAAAATGGAGAAGAACAATCAAGATAATTCGAAGGGATGAACGTATATTCGGTGAGATCATTTTGGTTTTATTAATTTAGTTTATTTCCTCATTCTTTGTTGTTAGATTTTAGATTATTGTTTAGATTAAGATTTAACTTTGTTATTCTAGTACTTGTAGAAAATCTATGATGTTATAGACACAAAATATAAAATGACAAATATATGTATGTTGGCATGTTGTATGTGTAATGGAAAGTATAAAATTTATAAACAAATGCTAGTCTGTAAATGATAGAAAAGAATTGTTGCAAAACATAGGAGAATTCGTTGTGTAGATCTTGTAAATAGAACAAAAAAGACCTTCATTTACTTATAAAGTAAAGTAAAAAGACAGTGCATAAATATAAATGTTAAATGCACAACTCATGAAAATAACTATAAGTAGAATGTACAAAGCACATTGTACAACAAATGAAATAAGTTGTGCTATATTCAACTACAATAAGATATTAATTTTAATAGAAGTAGATCGATTAACCACTTGGGTTTTCAGAAATGTGCACAAGAAATTAACCAAGGGTTTCATAACAGTAATTCCTCACTCGCAAGGCAATATTCCACGCAAGGGTTTCATGAGATAATTTTTTCCCACTATGTACTGGGCTTTTTATAAAAAGGTCGAAGCAGACCAAAATATATTAATTTTTAGACATGTGATCAAAACCCACAAAATTTGTCATCATACCCAGTTACAATATCATGAGACAATTGACTTTATGAGGTCGTATTTAGTCATTTGACCCCAAGAAAACTTGTCTAAATGGGTTTGCCAATTTATGGTCGTATTCAGATGGGTTTTTTAATAAAATGGTCGATGGAGACCATTAATCATTTTTGGCAGACATGTGGTCAATACCCACAAAATTCCTCATCATTTTTGCAACCAATAGCATGATACAATCAACTTTACCAAGTCATATTTAATCATTTAACCCCAAAAAACCCAAATTTGGAAAAACAAAGCAAGGGTTTTCGCAAAAATGGTGTATAGTATATGGGTTTTTTATAAAATGGTCGATGGAGACCATTAATCATTTTTTGCAAACATGTGGTCAAAACCCATGAAATTTCTCACCATTTCTGGAGCTAATATCATGATACAATCGACTTTACCAAGTCGTATTTAATCATTTAACCCCAAGGGTGATCCCACAATAGTGGTTTACAATTTTTGGGCAAACTGGACACTGCAATTATTATTTTTAACTAAATCTTCACTTTCAGGCTCTTGTAGCAGCTAAACCGTGAGGAATTTGAAAATGATGAAAACTAGAGTCTCATCACATTTTGTCTATAGATTCTAAAATGGTTGTTTCAAAAATTTTGGAATCCGATTGCACTTTTTTTTCCATCTCCCACAAAAACTGGTTTTTTTTAGAAAACAACATTTTTAAAAAGTGACGCTCACTGTATACAACATAACTTTTTTTGTATGAAGGATAAAATTCAAATTTTCTTGAATTTAGATTTGTAACTACGATATCTAGCACTTTCATTTGGTCTCATAGTTTTTAATTGAATATTTTTTCCTTAATCAAGTTTCAAAGTCAAACCAATTGCAATTTAGACATGGGCAGACTGTATACAACATAACTTTTTATGTATGAATCGAGATTCAATTTATTTATTTTTAATGGATCAAGGACATCAATATCCAGCCTCAACGTATTTTTTAAAATTTTATTTTGATAATCTACTATTTTTCCACATGTGCAGACCAGATATTTTTATTTTTAGTGAAAAACCTATGTTTAATAAAACTAAAAAACAAAATACATAATAAAAGCAAATCATATTAAATTTTTATTTGACGGATAGCTCATTCTGAGGAATATCATTATCTAGTTGGGTTTCTGAAGTTTTTTGCATTTTCATTTTCAAATTGAGCTTCGAACGACAATTTTTCACCAAAAAAATCAAATTTTTGAGGAGATAGGGGGAAAAGGGTGTTCAACCGAACCTATTAAAGTGGTTCGACTGAACGTATGTTTGGCCAAACCTAGGTTCGCTCGAACCACTTTAAAATAATGAGCAAAATTTAGGGGGTTCGAGAAAATGACAAGGTTTTTTTTTTTTAAATCCCTATTAAGGGGGTTCGACCGAACCCTAGTTCACTCGAACCCCTTTATTTTAATATTTCCGCTCACATTTCAATGGGGTTCGAGCGAACATAGGGTTCAATCAAACCTTGTGGTTCGACCGAACCCCTTCACTTTGTGTAGAGGGAAAAAATGACTTTTCCCTTCCTCCACAAAAGTGTTCACCACCTATGTGGGTTCACCCCCAAAAGAACCCGTATTTGGAAAAACAAAGCAAGGGTTTTCGCAAAAATGGTGTATACTAAATGGGTTTGCCAATTTATGGTCATATTTAGATGGGTTTTTTATAAAAAGATCGATGCAAACCATTAATCATTTTTTGTAGACATGTGGTCAAACCCACAAAATTCCCCTATCATTTATGCAGAAAAAATCATGATACAATCGACTTTACTAGCCTAAAAGTGTGCAATAAATTTAGGAGAGGAAATCATTTAACCCCAAAAAAACCCATATGTAAAATAGGAGCACCATGTCCCAACAAAAACAAATAGCAAACGGCGAAAATGTGCATAAGAGGCATGATTTTATTTCATAAACAAGCAGTAATAATTTTTTAATCATCGAATAAACCCTTCACGGGTCACGAAAGATGCGGAAGAAAATGATTAACCAATACCATTTTTTTCATATTCAAACAAAAATGATGTTTGATGTTACCTAAAGGCGTGTGCAGAGCCGTGGACAATAGTCGTCATTCGTTGCCATCGCCGTGAGAACCTTCGACAGAGCGGGAGCGGTAAAATGATGGTAAATGATGGGGTGCCCATCGAAAAAAACATTAGTCATATGCTTAAATCGGACCCAAAATGAAGATTAATTGGGGTGTAATGCGTTTGGTGTCTGGTGCTAAAGTAAGGAGATTAATATGTAGGAGTGATTTTTAATGGGCAGGAAATTGATTTTTTAAGGTGCCAACATGAATTAGACCCATTGACTTTTGAGCAGATTTGGATGATAGAATTTTTTTATTTAAATATTATTAGTCACATATTTAGGTGTTTTTTAAACTAATTATTGGTGGTTATAGGTGGCGGGTACTGGGACTTTAGGTGGTAGGGAGCGGATGACACCTCTAAAAGGTGTCTTTTTTACCACCTTGCGCATATCCAATGCTCTTGCACTCTAACGAATTGTCCAAAAGCCAAAAGCTTAGTTATAAGCTCTTAACCCGTGGGCAAAAAAAACCTATAAAAAGAATTTTCGATTCTATGCACGGTTCACATTCTATGGTTGCGCGAAGTTAGCCCTGGCGAATACTGGGTCTTCTCCCCTAGTTGTTAAAGAACTATTTTTTTTTTGGTGGGGGTGGTGCACCATCCACCAATTTTTTTAATAATAAAAATAATATTGAATTTAAAACTTTTATTTTGGAACATTTTAAGTATTTGGAAAGTTATTTGTGAAGAGATTTATACGAACAGAGATTTATATTAGGAATACAAAAAATATATTAAAGAATAAATTATGTTTTAATAAATGAAAGATCAAATTTAAATAAAATTTTATTTCATGAAAAATGAATTATTATAGAAGAGCAACATTTATTATGAATCTATAGAAAAACATATTAGTAAACTTGAATTTGAGAATCTCGCTAAAAAAAATTGAAAACCATCAAAGTCTTAAAAAAATTACTTCTCACTCTTAAAGATCTTAATAGTTAGAGTGTGTTATTCTCAAGCATAAGCTTAAACAATCCACACATATCATTTTCCATATTTATGAAAATAGAACTATTTGCATGTACATATGTGCCACTAAGTTAGTAAAGTGATGGAAATAAAATAGTAATGCAAAAAAAAAAAGAATTATAGGAAGAAAAAACATAGTTACAATTTGTAATGCCCTTCCATTTACATCAGAGATTAACTAATAAATCAATAATTAACATATAAGAGTACAATATTAAACTAAATCCAATAGGCATGTGAGCAGTTGATGATATAGAATTTTAACCAGTTGAGCCCAATTTGTGATATAAAATATCTTTTAATGTTTGGTACTAACAATATAGCAATATTTCACCATACTTCATGGAATCTATATATGTTTATGTAAAATCTGCATTAGCAACATCCACAAGTGACCACCATGCATCATATTCTTCATTCGTCACCTCATTAATAATATGTATCTCATCATGATGCTCTAGGTAAGATGGCTATCCTCAAATATAAATGACTAGCTTTGGTCACGGATAACTTTAAGAAACCCACCCCCCCCCTCAGCAAAGGTGTAAAATCCTAGCAAATCTTTCCTTTTATTTGAAAAAAATATTAATTTTTCCTGGTGAATCTTATGCACATTATTCAAAAATTTGTAAAATCCTAGCGAATCTTAAAGAATAATTGATAAAAAACAAATAATCACATTGGCGAATCCTAGTGAATAATCACTAAAATGATTAATTCCAATGGCGAATCTCTCCTTTAAAAATTTTCGTAGTTGGTCGGCACAATTCTCCCATATTTTTAAATTTTTTTTTAATATTGAAGTAGGGGCCTGGGGGCGGAAGCCACCAGCAGGGTCAAGGGGCAGTGCCCCTTGCGGGGGTCAAGGGAGCAAAGCCCCCTTGTGGGGGTCAAGTGGGAAATTCCCCCTCGCGGGGTCTGGGGACAATGGCCCTGGCGCACTCCTATCACGATACAGGCAAGGTCGAGGGGTAGAGCCCCTCGCCACCAAGCATAAATTCACTACTGAAAATGCATTAGAGCACACACGAATGAAGTGTTTTTTACAAAATATCACTTGAAAAGTATGACTAAATGAAAATTGAAAATTTTACCATCGATTAACTTTTAAATCAAACAGTTGCAAGTTCATTCCATGAGTGAATATCGACGTGAGTGAACATCATCAGTGGGACACTTAGGGATGTCTTGCCGATACAACGATTTTATATGCACTTAGTGAATTCTGTGACTTTATATGCATGTACCTTTTAAAAAGGTTGTTGAGTCCCAAAATTTGTTTTGAGCCACATGATCAAATCTAATCGTGTAGCCCAAAACAAATTCTGGGCCTCAACAACCTTTTTAAAAGGCACATGCAAATAAAGTCACAGAATTCACTTGCAGCCATTCAATTAAAAAGCTAATCGATGGAAATAAATAATAAACCTATTCAAGGATAAAATATCCCTAAAATGAAATGGTAAATTATTATTAGTGGCGATATTTCCCAAAAATTAATTGTAAGAATATAAAATTGCTAGCGAATATAAGTAATATTTGTATTTATAGTATAAACTATTGGCGAATTAGTTCTGATGACACGTCATTTAAAAAATAATGCATTGGTGAATTAATCGAGACAAACTTTTTTTTTTGTAAAACCTGGTGATTCGGTATCCTTTCTAGTTTGTATTATTCGCCATTTTTGGAGGTCCCCATTTCAAATATTTGCCAATTGGTGAAGATTTGCCACTAAAGTTTTCCCTGACTTTGGTTATTGTGAATAGATAGTTATTTTCATTATAGCACATGGAGAGTGGCACATAGGGCATCTTCATTCTAGTCTCATACCTAGTGGTTATAAACATACAATTGTAGTCCAAGGAGTGGTAGGTTCCAAAATTTGAAGTAAAGTCTCTAGGCATATAAATATTAAATAAGGCAAATACTTCTATAAAGCATATATCTTGAAACACCTCTCTATTGGGGCAATACTATAGAGATAAGGGCATATTTCTAACCATACATCAGGAATTGACCAAGGTTGCATCTAGCTAAATGAAACACTTTTCTATGTGTTCATAGTTCAAGTTGGTCTATAAAGAATTTTGAGGTGAAGAGTCTAGAAGAGACCCTCCTAGCTCAATAATTTGTAGATTGGTCCTTTGTTCATAGAATATCCTCTAGTTCACCTACAACTAGTATAATAAGACCTTTAGCTATGATTTAGTGTGGTGTAAGATGTGTATCATATCTTGAAGCTATTGATGATGTACCTCTCAGATTCAAGATAGAAATCATTGGGTTGATGCTTGTAAGCACTCCATGGTAAGAGACTTCACATGTACATGGTAGTCCCTATCTATCCCTCATCTAGTAGTTGGTATTATCCTTATGTTTTGATCCTACCCACTTGAATAATTTTACAACATGTGAGCATGTTTGTTGTGTCTAAAATGTGTTAAACTAGTTAATGTCCTAATTAGTCTAGTCCATGTCTAGCCCATTGTTTTTGTTTGTTTTATCTAATTCTTGTTTCCCAATAGTCCAAAAACTCAATCGATTTTTCCTAATATTTTACAATTATGTCCCCCTTTTGGAAATTTTTTTCTTCTTTTTGGAAAACCTATCCTATCCAAGTTTCCAATAATTCATAATAGAAAAATGACCAACTATCTTTTATCAGTTTTGTAGACAGATTACAAAATTCCATGCCATTTGGTGAATCTTTTCTTCCCCACTTTTGAGCTACATCCATCATAATATTTTATCAATCTATATTTTAGCAAATCCCTATCACTATTGATGAGTCCATTTCAAAATTCTGTATATATATTTTAGTGGATTCATATCACAATCAAGGAATCCATCCTATTTTTAGAAAATTTCCTTACCTTGAATTTTCTCAATCTAAAGTCACCTAAAAAAATTCAAACTCTAAACTAATGGAATTTCTCTATGGTTCATTGGATATGCCCCCATAGAAGATCTAGAGAGCTTAACTCCATGTCAAAATACAAAATCTCGTTGATTTTGGTACCCCAACTTGGTTGGGTTATAACTCCTAAATCGTGGGGAAATATCAAAATTTATTTACATGGTTGGAAATCAACTCAAAGGGATTGATGACAATCCTTAAGTGAAATTCCACTCTAGAGACTTCCAAAAACATGACTTACTAAAAGATAGAAAAAATCCAAAAAAATAGATTTTCAAATTTATCCTCACTTAAGCTTTAGTAAATCAATACCTGAGATTACTTCTTTCATGTTCTTCTAATCCATTCTATTTACCTTCTAATCACCTCTTCCTATCCAATATTATCCTTCTTCCCATCCAACTCATCAAGTGAATATCATGGATACACCTTATTTTTATGAGTCCCTTGTACATAGCCATCCCCAATATCTACCCCATTTTAATTATTATTAAAGTCTTGTTGATGAAGATGAGTATGAAATTTTAACCTATCCAATTTTGATGATGATAAAATTCTTGTTGATCAAGATGCCTATGAAATCAATATCCCTTATACATTATCCTTTCTAGCAAGATTTCCTCAATATTTCATCACTCACCTATACACTTTTGGACCAAGAAATGGCTAGCATAAAATATTGCACAGTAAGTTGTCATTGCACCAAAAGATCGACCTGTTAATGCTTGATATAGTTGTTGGATTTATACAAGATCAAGATCCATAACAGGCGGTTAAACCATGTCACAAAGCACAAGAATCATGCTAGACTATGCCTACCATAGGAAGAGGAGACCAAAGGTCACACCTTGCAACAATCCCCCCATCACAAGCATGGGGTTCAAACCTATGACCTCAGCCCTGATACCAATTGTTGCATAGGTGGCTACCGTTACACCAAAAGATTGACCTTTTAATTCCTGATAGAGCTGCTAGATTTATACAAGATCAAGATCCAAAAGAGGTAGTTAAACCATGTCACTAAGCCCAAGCATTGTGCTATACTACACCTACCATAGGAAGAGGAGACCAAGGGTCACACCTTGCAACACAAAATATATCCCATCACATCTCCGTACATATCCATTGGTCATCCTTATGCTACCTTTTACAATGGAACTCCATTTTATCCCCCATCCATATCTCCCTCTTATCTCTCACCCACATATCCCCCTCATCCAATATCCATACCTCCATCTTCTCCTCTAGTCATATCCTAACCCCCATCTTCTTACAACAAAGTCACCTTCATCCCTAAATTTAATCTACTATCGAATTATACTTGAACCCATCCTCCATTACATAATCATAATCCTCCATCTACTCCTAATCCTCTATCAAATCATAATCCTCTATGATCATAATCACAATACAAACTAAATATGCTAGATCCAAATGAATTTAAAGACTATTTAATCCCCTAAGTCATCAACCCAATAAGATATTTGAATTTTCAAATAACAAGAAACCATTAAACTAACATGAAGAACATGAAAACATAATGAAAACCTACTTTAAAACCTCGAACCTTATCCTATTGGGGGAGTGGTGTCGCATTGATAATATGAGCTTGCTCCAATCGATTTGATCAATTAAAATCAATGAAACAGATGAGATATGTGTAAAACGATATGTAAAATTAGTTTAACTTGATGAGATTATTGTGAAATTCTTGAATGCATGATTAAATGGATGCAACCTATGCTAGATGTAAGAAAAGTTCAAAGATGAAAGCCATAATTTAATGAAAATTGTGCTAAATGGATGCAAACTAAGTTATCATGGAAGCCATTAATGGATTCTTAATCTAAATGGATGAAGCTTTAATATAAAATGCTATAAAATATGAAATATGGATGCAATTGAATATGAATTTTAATAGCATAAATTTTCTATCAAAAGATGGATCCATTTCTTTCCAAATAGTGATCTATCTATAGAAAATAAAATGAAAAATCAATGGGTCAGATCAATTTGATCAATCAATGGTCAATAATGAATGAAGGGTGGTCACATGGATCAAAGATTCTCATTCATGGATGAGAATAAAGGATCACATGGATCAAGAAAATATCAAGGGTTGAGAATGATTTCAGAAAATACACTTTGTAACAACTTTGAAAGTTTGTTACAAATTTTGTTTCAAAAGAATCATTGCCTTTTTGGAGCCAAACAGGAGAATATTCCTTTGGAATATTCCCTATGCAAGTGGATAGAGGGAAATTAGAAATTTAATTAATTAAAACTAAATTTGAATGTGCAAGATGGAGAATAATATGATATTCATTAAATTATTGATTTATTTAATGAAAAGAGGGATAGAAATATGATATTTAATTAAATAGTTTAAGGTTATTTAATTGAATAAGAGGAATTAGGGGTTAAATTAAATAATTTGCAGTATTTAATTAAACAAGGTGAAATTTTAGTGTGAGAGGGGGTAAATTAACCCAATTAGGTCAATTAGATTAATAGATGAAAATGATGCATTTAATTAAATAACTAGACTTTTTTAAATAAAAAATTAAAAAGAGGATGAATTTCAGGCCGAAACAATGTTAGTATATAGATTCAATTGTGTAATACCACTCAAGACATATTTAAGTGTCTATATTTTTCCATTCTTTAATGCGAGGTACCTATTATGTTGGTTCAAAGATTGACACTTTTCAGATTAAAACTGTTGCTTAGATCAAAAATTTAAAACTTCTTATTTTTTGGATGCCCCACTGTTGCCCCAATGGAAGGAAATAAGCTGGTACCCTATCCCCTGGAGAGATCTGGTGGAAAATTTTGAATTTTGGGCTGATCCCTTGACAAAGATAAATATTGATTTAAGGGTCCCAAAAAGCTTTGAGATGTGAAAATATACCAAAAAATACAAAAATGGTATAAAATAAGCTTAATTGGGTAGGATTTGGTGAAATAGGTGAAAAAAACCTAGTTGCACTCCCAAGTTAGGGAAAAAAATCCCTAATTTTTAGGCTTGAATATGTGATAGAGGGTCACTTTCAATTCATTTGTGCATTCACACCTTAGATATTTTGTTTATTTTGAGCTCTAACCTCCTGATGAAATGGCATGCCATGTGCTTTCACGACACATTTTTGACTGAGTTAGAGAGTGCCAAAGGCATCTAGGCACAAGACCAACGATACACAATTCAAAACTTTCCTTGTACTATGATGTCTATTTTTGAACAAATAGAATGCAGATCTTTACTTAAGGATCTTGGCCTTGCAAGAGATCATGAAGACAAGCACATGTGTGGGGTTCAATTGGTGATTTAATCTTGATTAATGACTTTATTTTACCACATCCACATGCCTTTCTTAAGTTTCAAACTAAAATATCTATGTCAAAAACATCATTTATTTCACAAAGTTCATTATGTGAAAATCATGAAGTTAGGGGCATATTTTCCCTAAGTTTACTTTGAAGAGTGTGAATTAAGACATGATTTCAAAAATTTAGAAGCCTCTAGGGATAAAATCCTTAGGGACAAGCATTAATATCAAATTCTTGAAAGGTATTAATACATTTCAAAGGGTTTGAAATTTGATGACTTTTCAATATTTGTTTCAATGTTTTGGAACCAAGCAATGTGTTAAAACTAACTCACAAGCAATATAACATCCCTAGCCCAAGTGGGTTCATATTTCTTAGTAGGGTTACCATCATACCCTAAGAGATGATTAATCTATGAATATTGAATGGAAAAATAGGCTATGCAAAGGAAATTTACCATCTTGACATGCCAAGCAAAAATGTCCCTTCCCTATTTGCTTTATTGCCTCAACCAAAAACCAAACATGGCAAGTAACTTCTTGGAATGAATCTATTCCATTGTACTACTTCAAAATACACTTCAGAGATGAAATTGGTTAGCCATTACTAAACAATGGTTCTTAATCAATGCTTTTGGGATAAATTGGTGTTTATACATGCAGTGATTCACTCAATTAAGATGCTTCCTAGCCCTTAGAAAGATCTAAGTGTTTTTACATATCTCACGAATACTAAGGGAGAATTTCGTCGGTATAAAATATCCACACAAACTGGTTAATGATTTTTATCACACCAATTATTTATATAGCACATCAAAATGAAAGTACCACTTGGGTCATTCCCTCTCACAAGCTGAGAGGCAAGCCCTCTAAAGGTAAAACATAGTGCAAAACTCAAGGTTTACTTTGAGTATACATAAGCAACAAAAAGAAAAAGTATACATGACTATTTCTCTTCGCCCAAGATCACACGAAGCGTAAGGGGAGTGGATACACACTACAAGTAAAATCAAGTGAAGCAAGCACTCATTCATTTTAACCTTGAAAAGAACAATTAGTTTATTTTAAGCACCAAATGGAAGTGTTTGAATATTTTTTTCAATTTTAACTTGATATAGCAAAATGAGGATGTGTGGGTTCAATTTTAACCAACCTTGAGCATTAATTTTAAACACAATGTAAGATTAGTTGGTCCTAAAACATTGAGTAAAGTAGCATATAGTGGGTTATAATTACCCCATCAGTATAAAAACACTTGTTACAATGTATGGTCAATCAATAATATGGCCCTTCACTTCAAGTTTTATTGTTCAAATCTTCAAAACTAGTTAGCCTCAAAGACAAAAATCAGATGCCAATGACATGTTAGAGATCATATGAAATCAAAGTTTTAAAGCACATGTCAAAATTAAGTCTCTATTTTATTTACCAATAAAAATCATCGTTGTTTACAAAGGTGTTGCTATAATTCCAAAAAGTGTCACTCTACAACAAAACAAAGATGAAAAAGGCATCATTATATTAGAGGTGTCACTATTTTCAAATCTACAATAATTCCAAAAAATTATTAGCATTGCAATATTTAATGTCACTGATTTAATTAAGCATCGTTGTAATTCTTGTAAAAGGCATTGTTATATAGTGATGCTTGACAAAGGTGTCACTGTAGCCTCCAAAAGTGTTGTTGTATCTACAAAACCATGAACACGGGAATCTAAAGATAAATTCATCAAATTCGATTAGTCTAGCCCTCCTTCTAGAACCAAAATGTGATCATAATCATAGTATGAACTAAATATGCTAGATCCAAATGAATTTAAAGTTTATTTAATCCCCTAAGTCAATTTTCAAAGAACAAGAAACCATTAAACTAACATGAAGAACACGAAGGCATAGTGTAAGCCTACATTACAACCTAAAATCTTATCCTATTGGAGGAGTGGTGTTGCATTGATGTGGAATGGTGGCCCTTTCCCTATCCTTTGGATAATATGAGCTTTCTCCAATCAATTTTATTGATTAAAATAAATGAAATGGATGAGATATGTTTAAAACATGATGCAAAACTAGTTTAACTTGATGAGATGATTGCTAAATACTTGAATTATCAATAAAATGGATGCAATCTACGCTATGTAAAAAAATTCAAAGATGAAAGCCATTTAAAGAAAACTATGCTAAAATGGATGAAAACTAAGTTATCATGGAAGCCATTAATGGATGCTTAAGCTAAATGGATGAAGCTTTAATCTACAATTATATTAAATATAAAATATGGATGCAAGTGAATATGAATTTCAACAACATAGATTTCTATCAAAATATGGATCCATTTCTCTCCATATAATGATCTATTTATAGGAAAGCAATTGAAAAATTAAGGGCTCAAATTGATTTGATCAATCAACGGTAAATAATGAAGGAAGGGTGATCACATGGATCAAATATTATCAACAATGGATAAGAATCAAGGATCACATGGATCAAGGAAAGTTCAAGGGTTGAGAATGATTTCAACAAACACACTTTGTAACAACTTTCAAAGTTTGTTACCAGGTTTTTTTTGAAAAGAATCATTGCCTTTTTGTAGCCAAATAGGATAGTATTCCTTTGGAATATTCCCTATGCAAGTGGATGGAGGAAAATTAGAAATTTAGCTAATTAAAACTAATTTTTAATGTACAAGACAGAGAATAATACGATATTTAATTAAATCGCTTAAGGTTATTTAATTGAATAAGAGGACTTAGGGGTTAAATTAAATAATTTGCATTATTTAATTAAATAAGGTGAAATGTCGGTGTGAGAGGGGGTGAATTAACCCAAATAGGTCAATTAGATTAATACATGAAAATGATGCATTTAATTAAATAACTAGGCTTATTTAATTAAACAAGTGAACAGAGGATGGATTTCAGGATGAAATGATGTTAGTATTGTTGGTGTTTTTTCCCACATAGACATTGCAGTTCTCTAAGAGGTAGCCAACCTCTATTGTGGATGACTGCAAAAGGCTAGTGGCTAGCTAATGAGAATCAGTTAAAGACTGACCTCTCCTACACTTTTGGCTCTGTAGGACCAAGGTGGGTAAACCTCAATGTGTTCATAACACTACCTTATAACTGGTAAGAAAACTTTCTGTATACAAATTATAATCCCTACACACTCAAGGGGATAGTCATTATTCTTGGTATTAATAGTCTGGAGAATAATTATAGGCACCAAAGAGCAACGGAACTGACCAACTCAAAAAAAAGGAATTACTTTCCGTAGGAAGATAAGGTTTAAAATGTGGTTATGTTCAGTATATGGATCACCATTCTTAGAACTACAGTCTTATACCAAAGAGAAAGGCTGCAAACATTACTCAATGCCTCATCCATTGGGCAACAAAGTCATACAAAGTATAATTTTGATATTATGAACTTATCATCATATAGACTTACTACCATGAGATATTTCAATATATTAAAATAGTGCTTCTTAGCTGATCCTGAGGATATACAACCATGAACATGTAATTTGGCCTTTCAAGCATTTGATTAACTCATTAAGTTAAATCAAGAAAACAAATTACACTTTCAATTAATCATTGAAACTGAAGAGAAAAACCCTTGATAAATCCATTCATAATTCATGGCACACACACAAGAGAGCAAACCATCTTAATTTTTGTAGATTTCTTTCGATATCAGTAATTAAAAAGAATAGTATACTAACTTTATACAAATTCCCACTCATAATGATTTCCTAAATAATGTTTACAACATTTCAACATTAAAGCTAATTGTATAGACTCGAAGGTTTCAGACCCAAAATTATAACTCTACAATGAGCCGTGAAATCTCCTTTATATATTAGGAGAGCAACAAGCATTAGGCTACATTGTCAATACAAAATTGAATTTCAACTCAAAGTGAAATTCAAATTCACATTCCTTATCATTCAATAACATCATGTATGATCAAAGGAATAAAAAAAAATGGTTACACAATAACCAGTCGGAGAACAGAATTTCATACAAAGCACACGCACGTGCACATCCACATGATGAAATAGCAGGAAAAAACACATCCAACAAACCCACCACCGGTAACCATCAAGAAAGCACAAGGCCCCGGTATAGGCGACCGCTTCGAGTTTGTGCCTGAGACAGCGATGAAACCACCTCTCCCCCACCATCCTTGTCAGCACAACCCCTATCAACCGGACCTGGTGCCAATGTAGTTACAGGTTCAACTGCCAGGACCTCCTCATTTACTCCCATGAGCTTAGTTAAGGTGGCCAAGTAAAACTGGTACTCTGAATCGGTGTTAGATTCATGATCATCAGAATCAGATATGACCACAAGGGATGAGCAGTGTACTGACTTCTTTCTAGTATTTCTAGTAGTACCCCTAGGTGCCATGGGAGTAGTGGGCTTGATCACGATCGAAAACTTTTGGGCTCCCAGCCTTGCACTCCTGAGTTCAGTCGATTTATCCATAGAGAAATCAAATCCTTGCAATACACTGGAGAAGAAACCTTCCTACACAAAACAAAAGAAAATGCAATGCTAATTGCACGTAACTTAGTCAGCATTTATAGAATGGCCTAGTTTGTAGGATAAAATTGCTTGAAAGCAATTCAAGCACTTCAACAATTAGCGATTAATACAACCATGAGTGTCTTTTGTAGGGTAGTACTATTCGCATGCCAGAGAAAATTTTAGGAGGAGATCCTCTGGAAAGGAAAATTCATCCCATTAATGACACTAGCCACAACAAGCTAGTATATGCCACACAGACGAATCGTATACCCCTCCTTTGAATTTGAACAACTGATTTAGAACACACTTGGAAAATCGGAGGGTTGAGATCAAGTAAATGAGTATTGAAAATCCACTTCAGTGCCTAGGAAAAGATGTCCAATCAAAACCCATGAAGACAGGAGGTCTGAACAATACAGTGGGGCCCGCATAACCCTACTGGCCAAAGGAGAAAGACCACATGTCACCCCCTCGTAGACCTCGCAATACCATTAAGAATAGTTACTCCGATCGTGTGAGGTGTGCGAGAAGTCATAATTAACCCCATTATTAATGGCCATTGCCAGTGAAGAGACGACCACACGTCACCACTAACACCTCAGGAAAACCCACACATTTGTTCATGCTAGATGGCAACATCTCACAAACCTTGCACCACTTTGGTGACACCAGCAGGAAAATTTGTGAGGTCGGTGAGAAGCGATCTAGATCAAAACCTATGATCGGACGATTAGCCAGAACCCAGATGAAACATTCAGGTGGGACCGGCCAGTGAAACTCTCGATGGTACGAAAACATAAGTTGTCCTGGCAAAAAGACCAGCAAGCCAAGTGAAAGGGGTCGATAAAAGCATGACTTGAGAGGGATGAAACCCCACTTAAGTGACTCATTACCCATGGTAGTAAGTCATTTTTGAAACATAACAAGAGGGTTTCCAAGAGTCGATAATTAAAAGCACCATGGGTAACTTTGAAACCCCAAAACCTAGCTCGCATCACATAAAAACTAAAATTCCCATTAGTGGCTCTAACTGGGGATGTATGCCCCCTGTGGGCATAGCAAGAATCTAGAATCTCTGGTTTCATAGACCATATTACTAAATTGCACAAGCCCTCTAACAAATATATTACCTTATTCTATTAACTGGACTTGTGTGTACAAACTTGGTAGCCCCAGGCCACCAAACAAGAGAAATCAGGGTCTGCCCCTATCAAAAACAAAATTTTCCATTTTTTGACACAAAAATAGCTTGCAATATTCACCATTTGATGTTTCGAAATGCATGGGATAACCAATACCTTTGAGAATACTATGGTGATTACCTATACTCTGCCCCTGTATAGATTTAATCAATGCTTTGCCCCATCATTGTAAGAGCAACATATGACCATGATAATATTTCACCTTATCTTGCTCCTGGTCATATTTCATAGGATGGTGGCTTAGTTGTACCAAGAAATGGAAACTTTCATAACTTACCTAGTTTGTAACATCATCCATTCTAGTATCATTAGTTTGCATATTGAGCTGAAATTTGTCATATAGAATAGTGTGCATAGTATCCATACTTTCATCATCTAGCAAAGATGATACATAGCTCCAGGAATTTTCCTCCTGGAATTTTCTATTCACGTTTGATTGCCACTCTATGAAAATTGTCAATTGGGAGTACACCAGGGCATTACAGGGGTTAGCAGTATTGGCCACATCATTCTTCATGGAATGCACAAATACATTCATCTCCGGTCACTCCATACACATCCTTTCCTGTACCTCTTCATCCATTTCTATATGAAAACTTTCAGAGATAGATTTAAAAGCATCAATTTCACCTTGATCAGAAAAGATAGAACAATACGTACTGGATTCCTTGTACTCAACACTACCTATTGAATATGTTGATTTATAAGTGAGTATTTCAGCACAATCTGAAAACCTTTTACTGACCACATCAATGCCAGAGGGTAGTAACACCTCCATCTCCACTTCACATAGATAATCAGGAAAACCCATAGTACCAATATGATCATCACTATAATGGCTACCTCCAATTGTACTCTTCTGACCATACACATCAATGTCCATAGATTGCTCAACATTCATACAACTTCCCTATTCCACTGCTAATATATCTAGGGCACACTCCAGATATACATCATCTAACAATTGTTCCTTTAATTGGTAAGAAACCTAGAGCTCTTCACTCCCACACAAATCTGGTAAAAATAAAATTTATGTTGCATTCTTAGTACTACAATCATTACCCTTAAAATCATAATCACTAGCTTGCAATAGAATCTCAGTGATATGAGAATCAACATTAGGATTAGGAAACACAATAGGTGTCTCATACAATCCTACATCCTTTTGCCCCTTAATTTCTTCAATATTCATGCAAAAAAATTGTAATAAATGAGCACTACCTGTATTTTGTGTAGATGCATTCCTGGCCGATTCTTCAATCTCTATCCATTGAATCACTTGAGCCAGATTAGCAAGCTTCAATTCCTCTAGTAAAGAACTTGGTCCTGGTTCATATAGTTCACAAAATAAATCAATGCATTCATAATCATTAGGTCTTTGATCTATAGGAATTTGTATTAAGATTCCCAAAAATCTCAAGAAAAACTCATATGGTGATTCCTTATCTTGCCTTCTCATATCATGCAGTTCTAATACACAAGAAACCTGATCATCATCACTCAAATTGGATTGGGTTTCAACTTGAGTCTCATTATCATCAAACTGCATTGGTGGACTTATAATAGTTCTAGCAAGAATTTTATCATCAGTGTTTTGAATAGTTGGCTCTTAACATTCTATTAACATTGGTTAGGCTAGGGTAATCAATCCTTGCAGCCGGATATTTCTTCATCAATATTTCATATTGTTTTCAATTTCCATAGCCAGTTGGTATGCTTGGTGCAGAGTAGTAGGCTTTTTATCCCTTAATAAAAAACTCATCCTCTTGTTGAAAGCACCAAGATACACAACCAAGCTTTCAGCCTCATTTGGTCTTATTTCTTTAGGGATTTCCCTTAAAGCTCTTGAAAACCTGAGATTAAAATACAGGACTAATTCCTCCTCTTGTATGTGAACTCCCATAAATCCTTTTCTCAATGTGTTGGGATTGACTCTTTCACCGAATTGTTCCATAAAAGCCATCACCAACTGATTCCATGAATTAACAGAAAAGGTAGGTAGATAGGAAAACCAATCCCTAGCATCACCTTTTAAGGATTACACAAATAGTTTCATGACAACATCCTCATGACTGATTTAATAATCACCCATTACATCTACAAAATGTTATAAATGCTTAGAAGCCGATTCTACAACTTGCCCTGTATATTGAGGCAAATACTTCCTAGTTTTCTTAGGAATTGAATTAGGGTAATCACTGATACCACTAAACATAAAAGGCATATACCTTTGAGTTAAAAAACTCCCCAAAGGGCTTAATACAATGTGTTCTTTTGGCATATTTATGTCTGACCTTACACATGGGAGACTACTCAACAACATATAATTATCAGACGCATCACCTGTTATCTCAACTGGGAGTTTATTAATGACTGATAATAGCACTCCTTGCTTTCCAAGATTTTATGCAATACAAACATGTTTCATAAATCCTTTTACATTTTGTACTACTAGAAGTATGGTAAAACCAATCATTGTTCCCTTTTGTATGCTTGACATATAATTTGGAACCATTTTTATCCTTAATCGAAAACACCCATTATCATTAGAAATAGTGAACTATTTTAGTTTTGATGAAATACCTGGTAGTTGTTTGCAACATGTATCAACCTCTTTTCCAGACTATAAATAGCACCAATCTAGAACTATTTCTTCATTTATTCACTAGTTCTTTAGATAGAGTTGCCACCTCATCAATAGAAGACAGTATTTTAGAAAACTTTGACATTCTATTCTCTAAATCCTACTAGATTATGGGTTTCATTACCCATTACAGAGTCACACTATACCATTAGTAATATCTTTCACAATCATAATCCTTTACCGGGGAATTCTAACACTTATCTTCACATCGAACAACAAGTTTTGGATAAGCACCTCCAACCCCTATGGTTCCTCTATCTTCCTTCTCTCTCTCTCTCTCTCTTTTAATTTCTCAAAATTTCTCAACAATAAAATCATCCTTCAATGAATAACTCTAGAACTCCTAAATCCTTTGTTTATAGGAAACCATAGACCATAACATTATTAGGGTTATTTTGAACTACCTCCTTCTGATTGGGTTGCAAACATTCACTATGTAAATTTAGAACATCATATCATTTAATATTCTATAACCATTTGCAACCAGTGATTTAGAAATTTTCCCCAGTAGGAGAAATTATTCACAAATTGTCGACCTCTGGTTATAGGATTAATTCAACACTTAATATGACTCTATACCAGCACCATCTGCAACCAAAACTGCTGAGTCTGTCCCCAGCAGAGTCGCCATTCTATTGGTGTTTTTTCCCACATAGGCATTGCAGTTCTCTAAGAGGTAGCCAACCTATATTGTGGATGACTGCAAAAGGCTAGTGGCCAACTAACGAGAATCAGTTAAAGATTGACCTCTCCTACACTTTTGGCTTTGTAGGCCAAGGTGGGTAAACCTCAATGTGTTCATAAGACTGCCTTATAACTGGTAATAACCCTTTCTATATATAGATTACAATCCCCACACACTCAAGGGGATAGTCATTATTCTTGGTATTAGCAGATCGGAGAATAATTACAGGCACCAAAGAGCAACAGAACTGACCAACTCAAAAAAAAGGAATTACTTCCCATGGGAAGATAAGGTTTAAAATGTGGTTATGTTCAGTATATGGATCACCATGCTTAGAACTATAGTCTTATACCAAAGAGAAAGGCTGCAAACATTACTCAGTGCCTCATCCATTGGGCAACAAAGTCATACAAAGTATAATTTTGATACTATGAACTTATCATCATATAGCCTTACTACCATGAGATATTTCAATATATTAAAATAGTGCTTCTTAGCTGATCCTGAGGATATACAACCATGAACATGTAATTTGGCCTTTCAAGCATTTGATTAACTCATTAAGTTAAAGCAAGAAAACAAATTACACTTTCAATTAATCATTGAAACTGAAGAGAAAAACCCTTGATAAATCCATTCATAATTCATGGCACACACACAGGAGAGCAAACCATCTTAATTTTTGTATATTTCTTTTGATATCAGTAATTAAAAAGAATGGTATACTAACTTTATACAAATTCCCATCCGGGATGATTTCCTGAATAATGTTTACAACATTTCAACATTAAAGCTAATTGTATAGACTCCAAGGTTTCAGACCCAAAATTTTGACTCTACAATGAGCCATGAAATCTCCTTTATATATCAGGAGAGCAACAAACATTAAGCTACATTGTCAATACAAAATTGAATTTCAACTCAAAGTGAAATTCAAATTCACATTCCTTATCATTCGATAACATCATGTATGATCAGAGGAATAAAAAAAATGGTTACACAGTAACTAGTCGGAGAACAAAATTTCATGCAAAGCACGCGCACGTCCATGTCCACATGATGAAACAGTAGGAAAAAGCACATCCAACAGACCCACCACCGGTAACCATCAAGAAAGCACACAGCCCCGGTACAGGTGACCGCTCTGAGTCTATGCCTGAGATAGCGACAGAACCACCTTTCCCCCACTAGCCTTGTTAGCACAACCCCTAACAACCAAACCCGGTGCCAATGCAGTTATAGGTGCAACTGATAGGACCTCCTCATTTACTCCCATGAGCTCAGTTAAGGTGGCCAAGTAACACTGGTAGTCCAAATCGGTGTCAGATTCATGATCATCAAAATCAGATATGACCACAGGGGACAAGCAGTGTATTGGCTTCTTTCCAGTATTTCCAGTAGTACCCCCGTGCACCATGAGAGTAGTGGGCTCGATCAGGACAGATAGCTTTCAGGCTCCTAGCTTCGCACTCTTGCGTTCAATCGATTTATCCATAGAGAAATCAAAGCCTTGCAATACACTAGAGAAGAAACCTTCCTGCTATAAAATAAAAGAAAATGCAATGCTAATTGCACATAACTTAGTTAGCATTTATAGAATGGCCTAGTGTGCAGGATACAATTACTTGAAAGCAATTCAAGCACTTGAACAATCAATGATTAATACAACCATGAGTGTCTTTTGAAAGGTAGTACTGTTCACACGCCCGAGAAAATTTTAGGAGGAGATCCTCTGGAAAGGAAAATCCATTCCATTAATGACACTAGCCACAACAAGGTAGTATATGCCACACAGACAAATTGCATACCCCTTCTTTGAATTTGAACCACTGATTTAGAACACACTTGGCAAATTGGAGGGTTGAGATCAAGTAAATGAGTATTGACAATCCACTTCAGCGCTTGGGAAAAGACGTCCAATCAAAACCCACGAAGCCAGGAGGTCTGAAAAATATAGTGGGGCCCGCATAACCCTACTGGCCAAACGAGAAAGACCACATGTCATGCCCTCGTAGACCTCGTAGTACCATTAAGAATAGTTACTCCGATCATGTGAGGTGTGCGAGAAGTCATAATTAACCTCGTTATTAATTACCATTGCCAGTGAAGAGATGGCCACATGTCACTGCCAACACCTTGGGAAAACCCACACATCCGTTCATGCCAGATGGCAACATCTCGCAAACCTCGCACCACTTTGGTGATGCCAACAAGAAAACGTGCGAGGTCGGTAAGAAGCGGCCTAGATCAAAACCTATGATCGGATGGTTAGCCAGACCCTAGATGAAACATTCAGGTGGGACCGGCCAGTGAAACTCCCGGTGGTATGAATACATAAGCTATCCTGGCAAAAAGACCGGCAAGCTAGGTGAAAGTGGGCAGTAAAAGCATGACCCAAGAGGGATAAAACCCCACTTAAGTGACCGGTTACCCATGGTAGTAAGTCACTATTGAAACATAACAAGAGGGTTTCCAAGAGTTGATAATTAAAAGCACCATGGGTAACTTTGAAACCCCAAAACCCAGCTCGCATCACATAAAAACTGAAATTCCTATCAAGTATATCAGATTCAAATGTGTAATACCACTAAGGACATTTTAAAGTGTACACTTCCTTATCTCTTTTTCCTACTACCTTACACACTTTTGTATTCTTTTACATGTCATATAATTTTCCCTCAAAAAATATGCTTGAAACCTCACCTAAAATTTGCATGACAATAAAAAATATAGGATCAAATGCAAAACATGTCAACTATTAATTGATCTCCCACTCAAATAATTCTTCCCATAGATGTGGCTAGAGTTGTAAATGAACAAATTTTAGAAAAATATGGTAAGAAACATTTAAATTAAAAAAACACACACACATGAAAGAAAATGGAGCAACTCGTAGAAATAGGAACAATGTTCTTCACATGTATCTTTCCACTCTATTTAAATATCTCATTTTTGAATGGTTTGATAATCATTAATAATATTACATCTTATTTTAGTTAAAAAGTAAATAACTAGCAATTGCACATTGGTGTGCAATGGGTGCGCCGAAGATTTGTGGAAGGTGAATTAGGAAAAATTTTGATATAGTTTTTGCAATTTTTGGTGTAATCATTTGTTTTCTCTTTAAAGAATTATAAAATAAGTAGTTTTCAATTATTACAAAATAGATGGTTAAATACATTTTTTAAAACTATTATTATTATTTTTTGGTTGGATGATTAAATTTTTTTTTTCTATTTTATTATATAATCAGACAATTAATAATAAATTCACATTTTATTAAGGAATAAAATTTTTTTTTCTATTTACATAGTGTGGAGATCAACAGTAGAAGAAATCAGTCCTACAACATGATCACTGATAATACCATGTGCTTTAAATAACTGAGTATGTCATGTGGGAACTCAAGTTATATGAGATTCTAGGTTTTTCATTCATAGTTGGAAGGGAAGGTTGAGGTTTTAGCTTCAAGGAAATTAAAAGTAGGGATTGATAATGAAGTGGAAATCCAAGCCTCGGTTTTGGGCCTTATAGTTGTTTGTTAGATGGTTTGTCACAAATTATAAAGTTAAGGGTGATTCAATGATAATGAATACTATTATCAAAAGGAATTTGGTGCCCAACTATAGATTGGATAATACATTACAAAAGGATTGGGGATTGCATGATTCCTTCATCAACTGTAAATGTCCAATGACATATATTGGGACAATATAGCCATGATTTCAGAATCCTTGTATGACTGAGCTAACTAAAATTGAAGGAAACAAGGGAAAGCCTTTATGATAGTCTTTAAATTTACAAATATTACTTAAAATCTATACATGTAAAATACATAACCAACAACAACAATACTTGATAAACCAGGTAGAACAAGAAGTGTCAAGAAGTACCAAAATCTTGAAGCATTTATGTCTGCATATTATACCAACCAGGAAAATATAGAAATGCACTCAAAAAAGTGTAATTTATTTGATACCTTAAAACGAAAGAAAAGAGGATTTGCAAAGAAATAAAAAATATTAAACAAATGTCTGTAAAATGAAGCATGTATAATGTAAATGAATTTTAAAGGAATCCTAAAATCCAGAATAGGATAAATATATTATAACGAAATTATCTAGCTTTATAGTAGGTAAAAGGATGTCTCCCTTTAATTAAATTGAGTTGGCTAATTCCTTGTCTATAGTATTCCTTTTTTTCTTAGAGAAGCCTAAATCATAAATATCTCACCAATGAGGACGAAAAATCATACAATGAGATTTGCATATCTATAAAACACAAAGTGAATGAATACTTTCACACTTGTGCCCATCACCATATAATCCAATAGGGAACTAACAACTACTAAGTTGAGATTCATGTAGATTTTAGCATAGGCTCAAATTGTATCATAAAACGTAACATATTATATCATATTTACACAAATTTAACAACCAGAAATTTCATTCATTCGTGAGATACAATATCAATTGTTGTTGCATCTGGAGCATTTTGATTAGAGCTAAAGTTCTGGTGCTGTTGTGGGTTACAGTCTTCCTTTCCATATTCATGTCCATCAACAGTGAAGGTTTGATTGTGACTGGTGCAACTAAATGTGGGGAGGGTTTGAATATATGAAACAGAGAGCCCACTCTTTATATGGACATTATTTGTACTTTCAGCTCTTAAGGAAAACCACATGTAGAGAAGAACCATGACAATAGAGTCACCACAGAACATGAGGAATGGCAGAAGAGTTTCCCTCATTTTTTTCTCAATGGTGTGTAGGAGCGTTAGCATTACCAAGAAGAGGTAAGTTCTTGAGTAAAGGGAGATGAAGAGGCAGAGTAGCCCAAGACAAAGATTTCACGAAAATTTGTTTGTTTTGAGCATCATTGTGCATAGAATGTGCATATCTGTGTTTAGGTTCCATGGTTGGACAGTCCTTTCCTAGACTCTCCATCTATGACTGCATCAGAATTTATGATTAGACAACATTTTAACCTTATCAAAACTCATTTAATAAAGGTAATAATAGATTCGAAGCAAAAACTAAATATTTATTGCATTCAAGATTATGCTTACATAAACATCTAACCTCTGGTTTTCTTCCCCAATGTCAGAGAATAGTCGAGGTCCCTTCACCATGATTGCGCTCTTAATAAATTCTTACAAAAGCCTACATAAGCAGTATAAGTACCATAAATAGAACATAGTGTTGGTGGAAATATCTAGTGGAAATTTCTGGCCACTCTTTGGATTTCAAATTTCAGATATCTTGACTCATCTTAAAATAGAGGACTGTGTATTTGAATTTAAGAACTTGAGTAATAATTTAAGAAAATTTGAAATAGGTCACAGTTATAGTGGACTTGAGAACTTGAAGGTAGTTCAAGCTATTGCAATCCATAATAAATACAAATAATTATAGTAAATTGCACGAAATATTAAGGCTTGTATTTGCAATGAAGTTAGGCAAGTCAATAGGCTCATAGAAGGGTGTTGCAACAATGTCTACATAGATTGATCAAAAAATTTAATGTATCAAACCATTGTAATTAGTATCATATTTGTAAAGTAACCAAAATTCTGGAGTCAAAAAATCATTAAAAACATGAGCCAAAATAGAAGAATTAAGAAAGAATCAAAATATTATTTGAAAGCATCTCATCTATAATTAACTTTCATTAAATATAAATTATGGTATATGACATCAGGATTAAAATATATAAGTTAATGAAGGCTAAAAAAGATCAATTTGAATCAAATCTATGTTGTTTATGATAATCAAATGTAGTAAAGAGCACCTCAAGATTAAATCGAGTCATGGATAATCCTTACAGATATGAAGGTACATTATTTTTTCTCTTTCCATTTGTGACTCTTGCCACATAGATAACAACTATAGTTCTTAAAAGTTATACCAATTCTGAAAATACAAAGGCCAACGAGAAGGTTATAATCAAGACATTGCAGTACCAATATTCAGAGTCAAGAGAGTTTGTTGTGCAGGTCGAATAGATTGATAGAAACTCCGATAGGCCACCAAACCTCCTTATAGCTTCTCTACCCAAAATGATCCTACCCTTTTCAATAAAGCTGCCAAATAAAAAAAATTAAAAAACATAAGCAACCTGTAATGTTTTTTTATAGACTTGTAAGTTAGTCTTACAGGAAAAAAGAGGCTTGTAAGCTTTATTGCTTACTATTTTAATGCATCTTGTCAAAGAACTACATCCATAAGATGCAATGCTTCTTGTGGAAGTGGTACAAGATCCCTTGCAAGATATCATGCCATATTTGTAAGATTTGTCCTTTCGTAGACATGCATGAAAATACATAATTCAAAATTCACAATGAAAATACATGTTGAAAAACAAAGTAAAATTTTCTAAGTATCAAGACCATTTGAAGGGAAATTTAAAAGGATAATTTAGTTGTGGATTGTTCACTTAAGTCCTCATAAATACTTAAGTTGATATATTCCTATATCATATACCATATTATTATCTTTTCAGACATAGTAGGAGAGTGGTTGTATATTCTTTGGTGCATACTCTTGAAATCTTATAGATAGATAGTAGATGATTTGATTTTCCTGCTTACAGATTTCATTGTACAGTGCAATTCACATGTGCAAGGCACACTATTATATCTATTCATATATACAAAATAGATTTGTTAATAGAGATAATAGTTGGTATTGTAGTTTGCAGCTTAGTATGAAATGATTGTAAATGTTGGAAGTTGAAAAAATGTAACTGATAAAATATAACTAACCTGTAGTTATTTTAGATATTAATGTTTGTTACGGAGGTTGAATTTGATAATGCTAATAAGCGTGCTTCTTCTTTCTTTCGGTGTGCTACATATGGGTTTTGTTGCATACGTGCATATCATTTAAATGTGAATGTTGGTTTAATGCATTGGGTTGCAAGTTGACGCACTCTTGAAATTGATGTGAATGTTAGGCCTTGCCGATCGACATTATCGATGTTGATTGTTGCCTTTTCAAGTGTTAGGCCTTGTGATTTGTGTATTGTTAAGGCCCATGCCATTTTGAGTGGTATTTGTCGACGTCGGCCATGAATCAAAGGTGAAATAGGTACATTCTTTGAATTATTGTGGTCCCAAGCAGGCCCTATGTAATTGTTGAATTGAACAACAACAAATAATGGAAGTGAAGGTGGATTTTCTGCATCCTTGTAGACTATTGCTTTGAATTCACCAAGTGCACCATTTATAAGGCCTATTTCCACCCATAAATTTGAACATAACATGAATTTTTGTGGAACACATAATATAAGCTTAGATTGAAGTTGTTCTTCATCTGGATTTGAACTTGGTGATCCTTTAAGTTGCTCTGCAATTGATAATGCAACAAGTTTTTCCAAAGACAATAGCATTTGTTGGTTATGTAGTGAGACCATTTCATTTGTTGCAAAGAGATGTATTGAGGATAAGAAACTATTTTTCTCTGTAGATGTCAATGTTGAGCTGGAGCATGACATTAGAACTTTCCAATCTTCAATTGTAGGTTATGCATTTCGCAAATTGGAGAGTAGAGTATGAAATGAAATTTGTGCTAGATCTTCACCAATTTGATGGAAGATTTTGGTAAGAGTGATAATTTTTTTGTGAAGTTGTGTCATAGAGTGCTTCCATAAGATGTTGATGCATACATAGGGATATCCTTGACTGGTGAAAGTTTTCCAAGATCTCCAAAGAGAATGATTGAGCATCCTCCAAATGATATTTCATTATTGTTGGGGAATGCTTCACGTAACCTCTTTTCAACACTTTGTAGCAGCTTGGGTCCAATGAATCTCATTTCATCTATTAGTATGTACCGAACAAAGTACATTTTTTCTTAGAAGTTTGCAAGTGTTTGTCCTTGCAAGGGTTCCATATCTTTGATAGGTATTCATAGAGCAAAGTGGATTGTTGATGCTTCTATGTTGAATGTTGCTACACCTGTTGGTGCAAGAAGTAGTAATGGTGATTGGCCATTTTCAGCTGAGCTCATGAGTGCTTTTTTTATGGCTTTTATAAGGTGTGATTTACTAGTTCCAGTAGTTCCTTGAACAATTAATTTTAGAGGAGGTTGGAAAGTATCATCACGTAAGTGTGACAGAATAATATGAAATGGTTTTTGTTGTTGGATGGATAGGTCATGTTGGGTAGGGCAATTGGTAGGTTGGGGGACTGGAAATGTTGGACGGTTGGATTCTATGAATGTAGTTGTAGAGAGTTGATGTTGTGGATTGATTTGGGAAGATCCCCAATCATGGTGCAAGTAATTGACATGGTGACCAATCATGTCTAGTTCATCAAAGTGGAGGGGAAGGCTTGGGTATAAGTGAGACAATACTTTCCATTCTGATGGATTGTTATTTTGTATTATATCTTCTTCATCGAATGAGGCGCTAGAATCTATATTTTGTGGAGCTTCTATTTTTGTGTGTAGCACATGCTAGGGATGATAATAACATGGAAAATTCTCCCATTGTTGTTATATTTGAAGCGATGATGAGCCAATATCATTGCCAATGTTGCGGAATGGATTGTACAGTAATAGTTCACTCCAAGAAAATGCTTCATATTTTTTGTCATCTTTTGCAGGGATGGTTATGAAGTGTGGGGATACATGTACAATGGCATCTATGGAGCACTTTTTCCATTGGCTATTCTTTCAAGATGGTTTGAAAGTCCATTTTCTAGTTACTTCAATAAATGACATGGACTCTAGATATGTTGGCCAATCCATGTAAGTATCAATGTAGTTTGTGGATGTAGTAATTGGTTCGGAGGATATTGAGACACGTTGGAATTTATTTTGGATAACATTTAAAGAAAAAAATATCCTGCTTGATATGCAGAGGGGTAGTTTTAGCAGTAGGTGGAAAATTTCTTGTGCTCCAATATCACGATCCACTAGTGTTTCTACAAGAATTTTATGGAAATCTGTAGGTGCTGGGTTGTGAGACTCAATGTTTGTTAAAATCTGAGAAAGCATTTCATGATATGTTTCTGATTTTGTTTCAGCTTTTGCTGCATATTTTGCAATGTATTTGAGGACAACATGGATAGAGAGAACAGGTTGGCAGTCTACATTAGCCCTCTAGATAGAGAGTATAGAAGGGTTGTGTAGGTTTAAGCGATCGTCATTGCATGAAGGGGTGAATATTGATTGGCCATTCTCATCTATTGCAAGACTTGATTGATCTTGCATTCTCCAAGGGGCTTTGTAGCAACATTGAATGGTTGTGCCTTTTCTCCTAAGGAATGTTATTAACGTACACTTTGTATGACACTATACACAATTTACCAATTCTATGTAGTCGCTTAAAGGGTCTACAGGTATAATCAATCTTGTATCCATTAAACATGGATCATCGGAAAGAGTTCAATGGATTAGTTGGTTTCTTAAAGGAAGTGGTTTGGGATTCCATGCAGAGACATATCTATTGATGTATTCAACTTCATTTTTGACTGATTGGAAATTATTCCATTATATTTTTTCAATATCCGGTGCATCTTTTAGCCATAGAAAACCATGGATATGTGCAGATCTCCTGTGTTGCCATTTGTACCTAGTGAGAACTTATTATTAGGAATTGTTTTGAAGGTATTCAATGTAAATTGCTGAAATTATGCAGATTTTACCTATACCAATAGTCTGTTGCACCAAGTAGCTTTTCCAAGACCTCTTCACGAAATGTAGTAAATCTATGGTGCATGTGTTGTGTTGTAAGGTGTAGAATTTGAACTATATTTTGTATCCTCCATTTATATGTTGCTTGTGGATTTTTAGGTGCATTATATGACATTATACTATGCAAGTCTGGCCATTTTTTATCTGCTGCACTAAGTGTGAAGAATAGTGTTGGACAACCAGTTTGTATGATCATATCTGAAAGCTCTGCTCTAGAATGGTTCCAAAATTGGCATGTTACACGAATTGAAACTCCAAAGTGTATGAGTTTTTCTACAATCTTGTCATCAGGAAATTCCTTCAATCTTTGACGAAGATCGATAATAGTTGTTGGTAAGGTTGGGTGGATATTTTTATGAACAAACACATATGTTGTTTCTTGGATGTGATGGCGCATTAGGATATTAAGTATGAAGTATCTAAAGTGAGGGTGTTAGCCAAACCTATTATCATAATAACTGAGTAAGTGGAGAGCATATTCATGTAATTTTACTTCTTTGATGCGTTGTTGTTTGAAAGCGGCAATGCCTTTAGGAAACAAGCTGGGGAAGGCCATTAAAAATAATCCTTTTGTACTGTATTCATTGATGGGAGATGGAGAAATGGGTGGCCAATCTATAGACAAGGGTGGACGGTCTTCACCTAGTTGCAATAAAGACTGCAATTCTTTAACCTCTCTTTGTGATGGTGGAAGGCTAGCAACAAATGAAGTACTAGGTTGCATGTTTTCCTATGCATCTTCGTTGTTTACATCAAGTGTATGAATTATTGTTGAAGCTGTGGAACTTGGAACAGTGTTTTTTTCATTTAGTAGGTCTATAATGTTAGTGGAATCACTTGGTAGGAAGGATAATGCAGCATCATCTAATTGTATACTTTTGTAGTATGGATTGTTTATGATTTTATATTGCAAGGCCTCATATACACATCCTCTACTTACATAAAAGCTATAGTCTTTTTCCCTTATGTTTCTTTTGTTAACCAATAAGATATCTAACTCATCTATATGCCTTGGAAAGTGGGTTGCAATAGTAGAAACATCTTGAGGAAAACAAATGGTGTGGCCACAATATTTTAGCTGCCCCCCTTTTGCATAGGTTCCTCGAAGGATTGGGCTAATTCTTGCTATTAGCATTTCTTCAACTTGGGTTAAATTTTTTAAACATTGGGGTTGGTCACTTGGGTCCATGTTATTCCATTTGGGAAAACAATGGCCAATTTTTTCAGATGCACACCTATAAAAAGTAGGTAGTCCATTTATTCCCTTGTTTTAATGCCATGGTATTTTCCATTTAAACTAAACAAGTTGGCATATTTTCAAGTTTGTCTAATTTTGAGCGGAAGTTATCTCTTGCAGTATAAAAATTTTGAGTAAATTTTGGTTGTGGATGTATATGAGAAAATGGATTTTCTTGAATTGAATTATGTATTTCAATTGCAAGTGGATGAAGCTGGGTGGGATTAGTAGAGCATGGGCGTGTAGTTGTGGAGATGTCATCTATGAGATTATGTTGATTTTCTCATCTTCTTTTATTGATCTCGTCTTTTCTTACATGGTAACGTAATCGGTGGAGCTCATTTCGTCGAGCTCATTTTTCTTGCAACCTTTTGTTTTCTAACTCCATTGAGAATTTTATGTGAAGACAAATATTTCATATAATATTTATGTAATATATAATAAATAACCATGGCTTGAATGTGTAATGGAAAAATGAGGTGTAAATCCTATGAACTTAATTGGAAAAATAGAAATTTAGTATTTTAATGTTTGAAGTAATTGTAAGTAAATATGAAGGTCTAATATTTAGCATTTTAAATAGAGTAAATATACAAATTAGATGGACACTTAATGTAAGTGAATGTGCAATGAAAATTTTGATAATGAAAAGAACTTAATACGAGAATTGGTAAATATTAACAACTAACTTAAACGTTTTAAAAATACATTAAACATGATACATTTGAAATGAAACTTTGAGCATAGATTATATTGGAATTGTTACAAGACATGTCATATATAATCTAAGGTAAATTGAAAACCAAGTTGTTTGAGCAAAACAGAGTGCAATTCTTCAATTTTTTTATAGATTAAGCATGAATCGTGTGTAAATTGAAATATGTATATATGTTCATATTCAACAATGGAAATAAGTCTAAAAGTTTTGAGTAATTGTTTCTTGAGCTTACAAAAAGTGGATAATTGCACATCACATAATGAGCATACTTTTAAAGACTGGTGTAGAAAGGCTAAGCTCACTTAATAGCTATAATAACAATGCTTTGTGATTCATGACCACCAAAAGTATTTGTTTGGATGGACAATGCTAATAGGAGTTCATTGTTGACAATTGTGTCTAAAATTTGGGTAGCACCATTAGGCTCTGCTAGTAGGAGCTGAAAATATTCTACGCAAACTCCAAACAACGTTGTGGCTAGTTCTTCAAAAGAGGTGACATTAAGAATCTCACCTATAGTGTCTTGCAAGTCCATCTTGAGCATGTAGCTGAAATCACATGTAGTAATCTCAGTAGAACACTTGGGGCACTTAATCACTTGGGGTAATCTGGACAATCTTTTTTTACATTTTTTGCTTTCTAAAATGCGAGGGCAAGACAAGTAGTAGAAGTTGTCTAAGTGGAGCTTTGTGATAGTAGCCTTTACACAAACATTATGTTTGTCAGGAGAGCTTGGACTCTCAATATTTGAAATTGGAATAGGGTTTTCAAATTTTTTTGGTGATATATGGCTCTTTGAGAGGGAAAGAGAAGGAAGGGCAGTCCCTTTAGTGGCATACCATGTTTGCAATTTTGATCCTTCAACCAACTTAGGATTGATTAGAATGGTTGTAGGGAAAATGGTATTAATTGATTTTCCATACCATGATGTTATCCAAACACTTTTGATCAAAACAATTGGTGGGTTGAGTTGTAGGGGAAGGTCAGCTAGTTATTTCCCAATGATTTAGCAATGGCTACCCCAAAGTGTGATATCAATGGTATGTTCTGACATGTCCATAAATGTATTTGTACATTTTATTGTTTCAGTGTCATCCCTTTTTTGAATGGTTGATGTTGGAGAGATAGATAGAAGAACACCAATGACATCTACAAGGGAATTAATAGGTAATGAAATTAATGATTGAATGGTTTTGATATGGTATTTTTGTGTTGGAATTGTGGAGTCTACGTAGGTTAATGGACTAATGGTTGAGGAGTTGTGGAGGAAAATTTCATATGGGTTTGTGTCGCTACTATATTTTGTGTTTCTTACTCTGATGCGACCATTTGAGATGACATAAGTATTATTTGACTCAGTCACATGGTAGAACCTATCTACTTATTCATTAAAATAGGTTACATGTATTTTGGACCTTGCTTTATCTACAAAATGAAACCTGAATACTTTCCCATCATTATTTTTATTTTTGTATGCATGAATTGGGCTTTTAGTGAAGGCACAACCCCCTATGGACCAAAGTTTATGGTTTGGGGTTAAGGTTGCAATGGGATTTGGTTTGATTATGGAGAGAGTGTGTTTTTCCCTTGATGATGTAGGTGCATCATGGGAGTTGTTGGGAGTTTGAATATTAGCAAATGACTCTTAAGATTTGGTAGAGAGCATACAAGTTGTAGCTTGATTAATTGCAGTTGGTGCTCCAATCATTGAGGCATTGTTTCTGATTATTTCCAAGCTATGAATTACAATAGCCTTGCAATGAAAAGGACAAATTCAAAGTGAATGCATTGTACATGCATAAACAAGAGGAACTAAAATAAATAAGGTGGTTATGGACGTACATGAATTTTTGAAATTTCCTACAAATGTATTCTTCGAGGTGGATAATAGAGCCTTTGACTAAAGCCTCTTCCAATACAAGTTCGTTGAACTCTGTGGGTAGCAGAGCAAGATACATGTGCATCCCATCTAAGAGTTGAATACGATACTTGGTAAGTGTAGTTTCTATTTGTTGAATGGGGTCGATAGATGCAATTTGCAAAAAGTGGTCAACATCAGTCATGCCTAAAAGGATGTCAGCAATTGCATTTGCAGTTAGGGTAGACATGACATTGTTGGAAGACATTGGAAGTGGATGGCCTGAAAGCAAAGTGAGAGTAAGGAATTTAGGTATTGAATAAACGTAAAAGTCATAATTTAAAAATGAAAACTGTTCAGTATGAACTTTTGTATAAGTGAAATTGAAATAGTATATTCATTACATGGCCTAAGTTGAGATTTGAAGTGTTTGTGGCATTGTTTTGTTTGGTATTATGGTAGCATAAATAACATTCATGTTTTTGAATAATTTGTATACATGGGAAAATTAGGATGTTTGATTTAACGCTTGTTGAAATTAAAAAGCATAAAAATGAAGTGAACTAAGATGCAATTGTAAATTTGAAGACAATAAAAGTATGTAATGCAAAGTTTTTTTATATTCAAGAACCTAGGTTTGAAGTGAAATTTTTCACAAAAATGATGGAAATAACCTACATGTCTAATTTTTCTTAAACAACATATACAATCTTAGATCTTGTTGGCATACAATTATCATAAAACTGCAACAAATAGTTAACTATTAATTCCAAAACATAGTCAAATAGTTGGATTGAATTTCAATGATTCAAAGATCCATTCATTCATATTGGTTTGCATTTATTCAATGATGCACTTGTTTAAGACAAATACAATGGACAAAGTAATGGTCACAGGTCCAAAAAGTCACATTTAAAATTTTCTTGCATGGAAGTGATAGTATGACATTGACAATGGTTTATCTTTATGAGTGAGAGAATTGTATATGACTTGCAAAGCAATGAGAGTCACAGTGAATAGGGAAAATTTTAAAGAATAGTGTCTACTTAAATACGAAGGACAATGAGCTTAATTTCTAGGAGGGAAAAATTGTGGAAGAAGTGGTAGAGAAAAGTGGAAGGAGACTTATTCTTAGCTTATCACCTTCCTGATTCAATATTTGGTGAAACTGTTTTTCATGGGTCAAATTGAAATTGGTATGTTTGAGCTAAAGTTTATAGATTACACTTGGGTAATGAACTGGAATATAGAATTTGTAGTGGCAAAGATGGAAATATTGGGATATTGAGGAAAAGTCCATGTTAACAGTAATAAGAGATCAAATTCATAGAGTAGGCTAATACATGTATGTAAAAGACTTGGGATCAAAAGTTGAAACAAGAAACAAAGAATAAACATCTTTACAATGCAACAGATGCCATTAACCTATTGTTATTGTAAAAGGATAGATAGATAGAATTTACCTCTTTTCAAATAGGTTTTAGATAGTAATTAAAGCTATGCTGGTCTTCAAAAATACCCCTAGTAATTTGAATGTGTATTCTCCACCTCCAATTTGCAACTATACATGGTAGTAAAAAAAATAAGCTTATAAAATAAATTGTAAATTTTTCAAATAATAAAATTACGATGTTTTTATGTTTGCAAAAGAATTTCGAAATTACTACTTGCAATCAAGACAATACATTAAATTGCTCATATTTGTAAGTTAAGCATTGTTAAAAATTAGGAGTATTATGTTTTAAGTTTTTGAATAGAAAAATTTAACATTCATAAATAACTACTTTGCCAAAAATCATGCTAGAGAGACTGAAAACCAACTGAATCAATTTTTGCCTCACTAAAACACCATCCAATTTATTTCATTTAGAGCTACTTCCAACAAACCTATTTTTTTCCCATTCAAGTTATAACCTATTAAGAATTATTCCAGATGATAGAATTAGTAAATTATTAGAATGGTACAGATATGAGTTAAAACTTAAATTTTGAGCTTGCTTATATTGGCAAAACTGTCAAATTTTGTTTTATTTCATAGCTTGTGCATTAATATAAGGTTATTCTCTTCCAACATGACTACCTTTTTTTTTTTTTTTAGGCATTTGTAGATAGTGGTGCCCAAATGACCATAATATCTAGGAGTTGTGTTGAGCGATGTGGGTATGCCTCATAATACCAAGTGCTATAGTTGCAAGGATGAACAATCAATTTAATAGAAGTTGCTTTGGTATTCATAGAATTAGAGCGATTGCATTAGGTCCTTTCTATGATGTTGAATGTGCTGAAAATACCTGTTTACGCTATTGATTAAAAGTCTTTCATCTAGGTTCTTTATAGGGACCTAGAAATGCTTTCTCGACTAATCAATGAGTAAAAGATAAAATATCACTATTTTATCATTATCTAAATAATAATTACAGTTTATGCAGCTGTTACAACAAAAAAATGGATTATATAGATCTTATAAGTATTTTTAGCAAGTTGCATCATTTCTTCTATCTGCATTGTGCAACTAGTTTTATGTTATAGGGAAATTTTTTGAATGCTTGACAACAATCTTCAATCCATTTTAGAATGATTAACAATCCTTCCTAGTTGGCTCTCTCCATCACCATTTTTTCTTTTGTACGTCTTATCTTTGTGGTTCATAGAGATATTTGAGTCTGAGTACTTGTGGTCTTATCTTTGTGGTTCATAGAGATATTTGAGTCTGAGTACTTGTGGTCTTTTACCTAATGGAACTTTTGTGCTGCTAAAGTTTGTATTCCATAGAGTTGACAATTGGTAATAGAATAGTGGGTTAATTATATGTTCCAAAATTGCTAAATTTGTAATTCTTGTATAGCAAAATATTATGCCTTATCACTGGAAATTATGGATTCTTTGATTTCCCTTAATGTAGTTGTTCTTTGTACATGTTGAGTGAGTTTGAACTTGCTCTCATATAGAAAGATGTTTTGTAGAATAGATACATGTTTAGAACTTGAAAATTTTGCATGTTTGCATGTTTGGTTGTTATTTGACATGCTTATATAAGAAACTACACTAAAATTCATTATTCCCCCATGCTTTTCTTCCATTCAGAGCAACAATAAAGTAAATGGCATGCTCACTATGAAAAATTATCAATTAAAATCACAGCAATTTCAAACCAATCAAAACAAGAGAACTATCAAGGAACCATATTGCAGACACCTATTGTAAATGATAAACAGTAACATTCAAAAGTTAGAAAAAGAATAGCATGTTTTATGGAAAAATTATAGATGAGCAATAGTATTTATAAATGACTATCAAAATACAAATACTCAATCCACTTCCCTCCTCAATAGAACAGAGCAGACACTTAAACCAACATTTTGGCATCACTATTTTCAACATTTAATTGAGCAAGGCTAAAGCTTTTAGAGTTTAAAGTTTGGAACTTGAAAATTTCGAGAACATACTTAACAACACTTTGCATACAGAAATTTCTGTTGACATTAAACTATTCTCACAATGCAGCTGAGAGGCCCTCAGCTATTTGTGAGTACATTTCTGCAAAATAAATTAAGTGACAATTTTTTAGTATTATTTTTTTCTTCTTTAATTGTCTCTGTACACTCTGTCATGGTTGAGTGGTTGAGGGTTATTCATTTGACTTCTGTAAAATAATAAGTTTCTCTTCTCCAAGGACAAGGGACTATCAAGTTGTTTAATGCCAAAAATTCATGATCTAAACTATAGGAGAGGAAAGGTAAGAAAATAAGAATCTTTTGAAGTGATCTTTTAAAGTTGTGTTGTTGTAAAATCATTTTTATAAGATAGAGTTTTCAACTGTAGTAAGGCATTCCCTGCATTTGGAGAAAATTGAGAAAGAACTTGGATTAAGCACTATTAAAAGATAGAGTATTCAACTGTAATAAGGCATTCCTTGTATTTGGAGAAAATCAAGAAAGAACTTCGATGAAGCACTATACATCTAAGTTACTGGTACGGCCAAAAATGATCTTGGATACGATACAAAAAAGATATTGGTATGAGATAAGGTATGAAAATGGTTCAAAAACGTCTATGATACGATTTTCTGATGCTTAGAAAATTTTGTACATGTAATATATATGATAGTAAATTTACAAAGAAGATATCTTTACAGATAATTGATCAAGAATATACATTGCTATTTTACAATGTATGTACATATATTTACAAAGAAGATATCTTTACAAAAATCTGATGAAGAATATACATTGTTATTTTACAATGTATGTACATATGAGTTATTAACATAGATGAAAACGGTATAGAAGATCATACTTAAAATTCATTGGATATCATTTAGGAAAAGTAAAAATTACTCAATGATTACGTGGGATGAGCCAATATTGTAGTGTTCATCATAGTAAATTTCTTTTAAAAATGAGCAAAACCCGCCTACTTTTGAACATGTTTTATGAAAATATTTTGCAACAATCTCCATTTGTTGGACTTCTTCTTCTTCAATAGCAACAGTATGGTAGGTTGCTTCTTCAATCTCTTGGATAATTTTTTGTGTATGCTCTGAGATTGATTTAATTAATTTGTCAATTGGTGTTTCAATGTACACATTTGAACCAACAGAATCATTCGATATTATGATTGGGCTTGTTATGGAATTTCCCGTTTTGTTTTGTCGAGCATCAATATTTTCCATTATCTAAAAAAGAGGACAGGAAATTATTATTCAAAAATTTCAAACAAAATTTTTTCATATTATTAGCTACAAAATAAGCTATACACTTTTTTTTTTAAAGCTTATGAGGTTTCTATGATAAATATTAAATGTGAAAATTCCCATTCAATTAAATTTAATTGCAAACTCGAAAAAATAATCTAGAAAGAATTGACTTCCTCAAAAGTCTCAAAAAAAACAAAACAGACAACAGAGTTATCTACAAAGATATAATTTACCTCTTTGAAAGATTTCACGGTCTTGTCAATACCCCTAGTAATTTGAATGGATTTGCTTTGCCTCCAACCTACAAATTAACATGGTAGTATAAAAAATAATCTTCTGAGGTTTGTTTGATTGAAAAGAAATCTAATATTAAATACCAAAATCAACTTAAAGTGGACTAAACAGTTACCTCCTGCAAATATTTTTTTTATAGTAACTAATGCTTTGATGGTCTTCTCAATACCAATGGTAGTTTCAATGGGTTTTCTCCACCTCCAACCTGCAACTAAACACGCTAGTATTTAAAATAACAAAATTACAAAGAAAACAAAATAGTCAACACAGTTACCTACAAAGGTAAAAACCATTAAGTTAGAATACTACCATGAAGCTTTTGTGAAAACCATGTATATATGATTTTTCATAAGTGTTTTAGAATATGCTTGATGATTCATTAGCAGGATAAAGAGAGAAAATATACTCACATAGAGTTTTTTGATATCCATTAGTATACATTTCTATGGATTAAACCAGCAAGAATGCCAATTTGGAGAATAGAAAACTCTATACCAAACATTCTCACACATAATACCAAGAGAAAGAGCCACTTAACTACAGCCTACCAAACTACCAACTTATTTGTGCCAAATTATAGGGGTGGATTAAATTAATACAGTTGGAAGCTATAACTACAAGAACCTTTATATCCATGTTCTCTGAAGCAAATAATCTGATGCATCCACCTATATACTTAATCACATTATTGCTTTTCTAAAGATTATTTTGGAAGTCATTGATCTTTGTCACTATGTTGAAATTGGCATTGCCACTTCCATATCCCTTTTTACGACAACAAAATATGGTGTGACAGTAGTATTAAGGAAAATTGAGTGAATTTAGATGAGACCACCTCATGCAACTTTATATGAAAATGAAGGCCTCTTGTCTCATGTGTCTAGTAAGGACACCTTTTCACTAGGGAATCTAGTGATGATTCCTTTGGTCCACTATCTTAGGAAAATAGAAGACAGGGAGACCAATAAATGTTATGAATTGATAGCAAGAGAAGAGCTAAAACAAGTGCAAAGTTACAAAATTAAATGCAAAGGAGATGAGCATTTAGCTTTTCAAATGATGTTGAAGATACAACATAGTTAGCCCTCTATGTCAAGGGCTTTATTGTGGTTGTCTTTATCCACTAAGAATGAAATAAATTGATTTTAAACATAGCTTTTCTCTTGGTCAATTTAACAAAAAAATGAAACTGTTGGTCAATTTTCAATATCTCCAAAGACCACTCCAACATAAGCTCCCATGCAGACTAAGAAATCAATTTTGTCCACCTACCAGATATGATAAGCTCCTGCGATATCAATTACCCCAAGCATGGCTGAAATTATAATGGAAGATAGGACTACAAGGGGAGTGTAGTGAAAGAGCGGAGCCAAGAATAGGAGTGTTAACATCACTCCAATGGCCATGACAATGTTTGATACTACTGTCTTGCACCCAGCATTGAAGTTCACAGCTGACCTTGAGAAGATGCCTGCACAAAGCTCATGCATCATAATGTAAGCCTCTTTCAATACTAAGAAGCTAAAAGACTTACCTGTTTCGATGTAGCAGGAGACACATGAACCTATAATGTTCATCATACCAATGGCAATAATTTCCTTATTTCCATCAATATGGTAGTTTTTAATCAATCCAAAAATTCTACCAATTGCTATTCCCTCCTATTTTTATATCACTCAGATTAGCCTTACGTGTAGACAAATGAATCAATTATAAGTAACTACAACTATAGAGGGGTAACACTTACACTGAGTGTGATAAGGCCACTTATCAGTCTTGTTTTCACTATAGTCTTCAGATATTTTCCATCAAAGACAAAGTCATTGAAAGTCTATACCAAACATTCTCACACATAATACCAAGAGAAAGAGCCACTTAACTACAGCCTACCAAACTACTAACTTCTTAGTGCTAAATTACAGGGGGCAGATTAAATTAATACATTTGGAAGTTGTAACTACAAGAACCTTTATATCCATGTTCTCTGAAGCAAAGAATTTGATGCATCCACCTGTATACTTAATCACATTATTGCTTTTCTAAAGATTATTTTGGTAGTCATTGATCTTTGTCACTATGTTGCAATTGGCATTGCCACTTCCATATCCCTTTTTACGACAACAAAATATGGTGTGATAGTAACATTAAGGAAAATTGAGTGAATTTAGATGAGACCACCTCATGAAACTTTATATGAAAATGAAGGCCTCTTGTCTCATGTGTCTAGTAAGGACACCTTTTCACTAGGGAATCTAGTGATGATTCCTTTGGTCCACTATCTTAGGAAAATAGAAGACAGGGAGACCAATAAATGTTATGAATTGATAGCAAGAGAAGAGCTAAAACAAGTGCAAAGTTACAAAATTAAATGCAAAGGAGATGAGCATTTAGCTTTTCAAATGATGTTGAAGATACAACATAGTTAGCCCTCTATGTTAGGGGCTTTATTGTGGTTGTCTTTATCCACTAAGAATGAAATAAATTGATTTTAAACATAGCTTTTCTCTTGGTCAATTTAACAAAAAAATGAAACTGTTGGTCAATTTTCAATATCTCCAGAGACCACTCCAACATAAGCTCCCATGTAGACTAAGAAATCAATTTTGTCCACCTGCCAGATATGATAAGTTCGTGCAATATCAATTAACCCAAGCATGGCTGAAATTATAATGGAAGACAGGACTACAAGGGGAGTGTAGTGAAAGAGCGGAGTCAAGAATAGGAGTGTTAACATCACTCCAATGGCCATGAAAATGTTTGATACTACTGTCTTGCACCCAGCATTGAAGTTCACAGCTGACCTTGAGAAGATTCCTGCACAAAGCTCATGCATCATAATGTAAGCCTCTTTCAATAATAAGAAGCTGAAAGACTTACCTGTTCTGATGTAGCAGGAGACACATGAACCTATAATGTTCATCATACCAATGGCAATAATTTCCTTATTTCCATCAATATGATAGTTTTTAATCAATCCAAAACTTCTACCAATTGCTATTCCCTCCTATTTTTATATCACTCAGATTAGCCTTACGTGTAGACAAATGAATCAATTATAAGTAGCTACAACTACAGAGGGGTAACGCTTACACTGAGTGTGATAAGGCCACTTATTAGTCTTGTTTTCACTATAGTCTTCAGATATTTTCCATCAAAGACAAAGTCATTGAAATTATATGCCAAACATTCTCACACATAATACCAAGAGAAAGAGGCACTTAACTACAGCCTACCAAACTACTAACTTCTTAGTGCCAAATTACAGGGGGTAGATTGAATTAATACATTTGGAAGCTGTAACTACAAGAACCTTTATATCCATGTTCTCCGAAGTAAAGAATCTAATGCATCCACTTGTATACTTAATCACATTATTGATTTTCTAAAGATTCTTTTGGCAGTCATTGATCTTTGTCACTGTGTTGCAACTGGCATTGCCACTTCCATATCCCTTTTTATGACAACAACTAGCTTCAATGCTAATTTCGCAATATACATATTGCCCAATTTTCCTTTCTTTTAATGTTTGAAATTATAGCTTTTGTCTACAATGTTATTGTTACTATAATAAAAGCTTGAGTTTTGATTCAAACCTCTTTCATCAAGTTAGTGAACATATAGACATATCCCCTATCCCCAAGGCTCTATTTGGGAGCACCTTGCTATTTTGGAAGGTCAATTAGAGAAAATTTTGGTCTATTTTTTGCATACATTTGTGTAGTACATGAGGTCAACTAGTAGGTCATTTATGTAGTTTGTGAAACAAGGGTCTCAATGGAAGAGTGATGAATTCAAATCAAATATGCATCTATTTATAGAGATCCATTACCAACAGGATCATGTTATGTTTGCAAAAGGGGGAGAAGGATATTTCAAAGCAGAGCAACAATTGTCCCCTTAAGTTAATTCGTGAAGTTCTAAAAATTTAGAGCAATAGAAACTAGTCAAAAATTAGAAAAATGGGATTTAGATTGCATTATTTCAAAAAAATTGTTGCATGATTTGATCTATATACTTAATTGGGTTAATTTAGGGGTACGTAAAAATCTAGAAAAATAGCCACAAATCAGAAAACTTGAAAAAATCTAAAATCTTAAAAAAAGCAATAGCCCTATTCCAATAAAATTAAACCCTCTAGATTCTTACCCTCAAATAATTATTGCATAACCAAAGACGGTGTAAAATACTCGTGCTGAAGCAAAAAAAATAAAAAATGCAATGATAATCACAATAGAGAAGAATTTATGCTACCATGTAAATCACAAGAATTAACAAATTGCTCTATATAAATCAAATTCTTATACCAATACTAGAAAGAACCTTGTACTGTAATGAATTTTAATTATATTTGATTTATTACAAAATAAAATAAATGTTTCCAATGAGGCCTTGGAAACATGCCCCATTATTAAGGATAACACAGCCCAGATAAGAACTTGGAGAACTTCTATTATCCATGACCTGTAAACTTGGAGAACTTGGAGAAATTCTACAAGCCACTATCCTGTCACTTCTATTATGTGTTTTACTACATTAAAATTAACATGCTACACTCCAAACGCAGTAGTTACATGCCCCAAAATAATCCTGAACTTCTAAATTTTCAATCAAGTAGATTAGAAATTATCTGTACATCATAAAAAAGCATTAGATATTAGCAATAGGTGAAAATTAATAAGTCCACCCCTGAGCTAAGCTTATTTATGTTGGTGCAGCCTAGATCTGAGAAGTGGCCCAATAGAAAGTGTTGTTTTGGTCCTTAGAGTATATCATAAGAGTATATCAAGATCTTTCCAAAAATGATAAGAGTATTCCAAGCTTCTAGAAAATGATAACTTACTCAAATCGTAGCATTTCCAAACTTACAAAGTGAAAGAACGATAAAGGAAAGACTTACAACAAACTATCTATGTATTACTAGGTGTCCCTGAAAGATGGAACAATAGAAAAAATGAATAGAAACATAAATGATAGTTCTGTTTGATAATTGAGCCAGTTGCTTCTTGCTTAGCATTTAATCATGACTTAGATATGATTCTTATATTTTTCCATTTTAAGAATTTGACATATGACAAAATTATAGTTATCATTATAATTAATGATAGAAGGTAGTGAGACCAATAAATTTTATGAATTGATAGCAAGAGAAGAGCTAAAACAAGTGCAAAGTTATGAAATTAAATGCAAAAGAGATGAGCATTTAGCTTTTGAAATGATATTGAAGATATAGCATAGTTAGCCCTCTATGTCAGGGGCTTTATTGTGGTTGTCTTTATCAACTAAGAATGAAATTGCTAATTTTTCTTTCACCTACATGATACATGGAAAAACATATAGTTGCAGCATTTGATATCAATTTAACTCCACAAAATCAATCTATAAAAGTCACTACAACCTTTTCCACACCTCAAAATAAAAACAATCACTCTGTCAAACAAGAACCCTTCAAAAGTAACCCAACTTTGTCAAAGGGGATGAATACTATAGTTAGAACCAAAGAAATTGCACCAAGGTGCATACTATTTGAAACTCCAACTAAATCTATAAAAGAGACTCCATCAAAAGACCTTACACCTATGAAAAAACACTTTGCTAACCCTAAGAAACATGTACAGTTTTCTACAAATGACAACAAATACTCTTGACCTGCAAATTTAGAAGCACTCGCACCACAATAGGTATACATTCCCAGAGGTTCTTTCAAAGGTATAATATCTATACCATAAGATAATCATTAATACTAAATCCAGTGTACAAGGTGATATCTTTATTTCCATAATAAGCTATCCTAAGCATTCTGATCACCAAGCAGCTCTAGCAGATTTTGAGTGGGCTGGAAAATTATACTAATTATATTTAACCATTGATCTGCTTATATTATAGTATTGATAACCCCCAAATACCCAACACATAAAAGAAAAAAATATTTTGTAGACATGTTAGTCAAATGAAAGCTTGTTACATCCCTCACTACATGAACAAAGCCTGACGGCAAGCTCTTAGCATGCAAACTAGCTCAAAAAAAACTCGCATTCTTTGATATGTGCCAGGTATCAAAATCCCTAACTATAATTAGTAAAAAAAAAAAACACCAACCTCTATGAACTATATAGCCCTAATCTGCTATGTTTGTCTTCGTAATGGCCACTCCTATCTTCTACTCATCCATACCATTGAAAGAAAAAAAACCTCACCAAAAAAAAAAACAAAGATAGTAGTAAAGTTTCAAGAGGAAAACTCAGGCATCACACGTGGAATACAACCTAAATCTTAGAGTCTAAATGCAAACAAGAAGTAAATAGGTAAGTATATATGTAGAGAATAAATAATAGAACTCAACTGTCATCCAAATTTTTGTTGCCTCGAATCCTTGTATTTTTCTCAGGAGCACCATACGACAGCCCATTCATTCGACTAATTCAGCTATAACCTAATTTCTCCTAGTTCATGATCATCGACAGCTATGCATGAATCCACCACATTCCATCCCCTGTAGAGAAGCACATATCGTCGATTGAGAAGTTGAGCCGGGTATTTTCAAATAGGACATGCCTTTGACATAATTATCCTCTTTTTATTGTCTAATATTTATCTTTAATCTTTAAAATAAGAAATAATAAAAATAATTATATTATTCATCAATCAATTACCCTTCACATGTAATCTTTTATAATTCTTCAATAAATTTTTTTATTAATAATTGTTTCATTATTTTTTATAGCATGTTAAAAAAAGAATATTATAATATACACAAAAAAGGGGTAGGTAATAAAATAAATTCCCTTAAATTCTATGTAAGGCCAAATCCAAACATGAATATGAAAGAAAAATTATATATATAGGGGCTAAGCCTGGAAGCAACAAGAAATAATAATTTTTTTATGTAGTAATATCTATTCCATTAAAGGAGCTCACAATCATCTTTTTTAGCACATATATCACTAGGTATAGACATAGTAACATTGGTTCCCAACAGGTGAGAGTATCATTCTTTTCTTGATCTTCATCTATAACTTGCTAAGTATGAATAAGAGAAATTGTCAAATCCATGTGAGGAAACTTTTGAAAATTTAACTACATAGAAGCACTATACCCATGAGAAGAATCCAAACATGAGTGAGAAGGCAATAACTAACTATAGGCATCATGGTCCCTAGCTTGTTATGGAGGTAGTTAAGAGCTATAAAACTAGGAGCGATAATCTCTTTTGGAAATTTGGTTGTACACACAAATTTGCACTCACATGGAGGAGAATGACCCTAGTGGGAGGAAAATAGAGATGCAACTCTAACAACCATGCAAGGGACATTGCCTTAGTTTTCTAGTATCACTTGCAAATGAGTAACTTCAAGTACAAATTTGGTTATTTCAAGCACATAAATTTACATAAGAACATTCTCCACAACAAGGATGTGGGATGTCTTTCTCTTTGTCAATATCAAACCTTCTAATGGCATCAACCATAGATGAATAGCTATGGTGAATACTATTCAATTTGTTGTTCACCTTCCTGTTCAAATGCTCAAGGACTGATGTGACAATTCTCATGTTGCTCCTAAAATTATCTTCATCATGACCTTGACACCTTTCTTGATTATTAGGCCTCCCTTGTAATCAAGTGAAGGCTCAACAATGTCTAGTTTTCTTGTATTTGGGGCCAAAGACCAAATTTCCAGGGCTTCCCAATCTTCACTAAAAGCATACCCTTGTAATGAAAGTGTAGCTTCTTCCTCTGTATCATAGAGTGATCTATCACATTTTTTTATTGTGTCAAAAGCAATGGTTGAGGATAAGTCCCATTCTGGTAGCAACAAAATACCACTTGTTCTCACCAATTCTCGACCTTCCTTAGCAGTCATGTTTTGAAATCTAGCTCTCATTTCATTCAAAACCTTTTTCTGAATGATAGTATCTAGAAATTCTAGATGTAGGATCCTCTCCATAGCTAAAAATTTTAGATAATCACCTTGTTTAGCTCTATATGTAAAATCCATAAAAAAAAATTTACAAATGAGTCATCATCCAAGAACTTAGTACATGCCTCAACTCTCATGTCATCACTTCCATTTAATCCTCTGAGATCAAAATTACTTAATCTTTTTCCCAACTAACTAGTTGCCCTTACTACAGATGTAGTTGGCACTCCCTGTATTTCTTGTTTAGATACCCAAATATCATCATCATAATCTACTAGACTAGTGATCATAGTTTTTTGTTTTTTCAATAGTGACTCTCCTGGTAGTATTTCACTAGGTGATGGAGAATCAACATCTACAATTTCAGAGACTACCAGCCTTGGTGGAGATAGGGGTGGCACTTGTGACACAAGAGAAGAAGTTGTATGTTCCTCATGCTGAGTGGGAGCACAAGGTACGTCAGATTTCTTTGTTTTACCCTTTCTTCTTATGAAAAACTTTATTTTTGGCTCCTCAGATGCTTGTGATGTAGACTCCCTTTCAATAGTAGAAATTGCTTCTCCACTTTGTTCTTCAACAATTGGAGCTTTCCCTTTATCTTTACTAACCACCCCTTTGGTTTCAATGTGGCCTACTATTGAGTCAAAATTGCTTGTAACATGCTCCACTTTTTCAATTATGTTCTCAGTCTCAGGGAGGATTTTGAAATTAGGCTCTTCTTGCTTTATCTTTCTTTGCATCTCATTGAATGCAATCCACCTTGTCAATCTCTTTTCTTGCTCCATACTTTTAGATATGTTCCTTATCACATCCTATAGGTAATGGAAAATATGAGCATATTTGTAGCTTTTGTTTCTATCATTCAACTAGGCCATAAATCCTTTAGGATCATACCTAACCCTCTCAATTGTTATTTTCATGCGATATCCTTTGAGCACTTCAATGATACTATTCCAACCTCCCTTAGTTATCATAAAGTCAGAAAAACAAGTGTATAAAGGAAAGAAAGTTCCCTTTCCCTGATTTAACAAATTTTCATTTTCAACATTTCCTAATTTCCACATAACCTCTAGGAAACCTATTATTTCAAGCACAAATCTTGGCAAAAAATGAGTTGCTACCTTAGAACCATATACTCTTAAAATAGTAAAATCAGGGAGAAAAATAACATCTCCCCAATTATGCTCAATGCCTATCTTAGGTCTTCTCTCCTTTGGCCTCAAGAGGTCATGTAAAGCAACATGAACTCTAGGCAACCTCACAATCAAAACCTTTTTCAACTCTGAAGAAATTTTTTTTTGGAAAGTGACATAGTCATATGTCTTGTCATCCTTATCCAAAATAGTGGTCCAACATTGCACGGGAAAATCCCAATCACCTGCCTTTCTCTCCAAATCAATGCTCTATCCAAAATACACTACACCCTTGTATAAGAACATATGCATTAGCAGTGAGTACCAGCTACAACCTACCCTAGATTCTCCTTTCTTTAGTCTAACCAGCCCATCATGCATTTTTTCATAAAGGAATCCTGCATAATCATATACTGCACAATATTGGGGATGTTGGATATGGGCAGACATATACATCCAAGCCATTGAGATTCCATAAACAGGATCATAACCAATTATTTGAAAAATGGAATAAAAAGTCCTTTTTAAATAAGGAACAAAATAATTGATAGGGAAAGGCTCCTTATCACATGATCCTATCACAATCTTTTGTCCTACAATTTCTGCTAAGAATCTGGTAAAATATGGACCCTAAATGAAGCCTTTCTCTTTTCATACTCTTGTCTAAGAGTTTCTTCATTCCATTTGGTGAGCTTCAAAATAAGACCCGATTCCTCCTTAGTGATTCTAACCATTTCTTTTCCATCAAAGGTCTTGATGGTCCTTGTGACTGGGTCATAGTTATCAGCTATTGCCTTCAACAAATCAACATCCATATAAACATTTGGTACAATTAACTTTCCCAGATCATAATTCCAAGGTTTTCCTATTGGGACACCCATATTTTTGTTCTTAAGCCAACCATAAAACAATTCCCATCCAGTATAAGGAAATTTAGCATATTTGCTAGAACCTCTTTTGTCAAACAAATCTTCTGCTATTTGTGGTCCTCTAGGAATAAATTGACCTCTAGTTTTATCAATAGTGGAAGGTGGTAATTGATCCATAAGTTCTTTGTTCAGAGGTCTCTTGGGAACAAAAACCTCCCCTTTGGATGAAGATGTTTTTGCTTTAGGGCCCATAATGCAAGAAATGTATTCAAACAAGGTTCTTTGGTTTAACTGAGCAAGGCCTATGAATTTTGTAAGGGTTTGGCACAAATTATTCAAATGTAGAATTAATGAAACCCCATTTTGTAAATGTCAAACTTAAGAGCCGAACCAAGATGAAAACCCTAACAAACTTAAGCTTGAGAAAACATAACCTTTTAGTAATGCTAGAAGGAAAGTTATAATTGACTTATTGTGTTGCGCAAGTTGACATACCTGGTTGCGACGTGAGAAAATGTTGAGAGACCACATTCTTAGCTCTTGGAGTGTATTGAGTGTACTTGTAATACCGAATTATGCCTTTGATATAAATATTTATAATCATGCAATTCCTTACTTTGGTAGCTCAATGTCCTTTCAGTTATTATGACTCCCTTGCAGGAGCTAGAACAACTTTCTTGATATCAACTTTGTTTTGAATGTTGGTTGTTGATTTATTTAGCTCGTTGATTTATCCACAATCCAGATTTAATTATCTTATGATGAAACATCCAACTGTGCACAGTCAAAACAATTATCTAATGACAGGGGGCCACAAGGAAGAAAATGTTCATAACATGTAGGCCCTACCACCTCTTTGTCTCTTCAATTCCAATCCATGTGTCAATCTTCCCTTACCCACATGATCCATAACTCATATGCAACTTTTATCAATGAGAGGGTGGGGGACAACTAAGATTGAATCTAGAGGTATCATTGTACATAATGCTTAGCTAGCTTCAATTTTAATTCTCATATAATACCAAGGGCTTAGATTAAAATATATTTAGACATGCATGATATATGGGCTTTAGTAACACACACGTTACCCTCCACACTATTAAGATTTATTCCACACGGAAAACACCCACTTCCCTGTAGAGAAACTAGGGAGGTGAATATGGCCTACACAAGATAGCGGGGAGTGGTCTAGTTTGACCCATATCGCATGCAATCAACTATCAAATCAAGGTGAGACTCAACAATATTAATCCTTGAACCGATCAAAGAGAATACATGCAAAAATCACCCGCTAGCCTGCATGGTCACTTTAGTAACCAAGAAAATTGGATGGGTTAGCGGGGAACAACTCAGATGTGGCCACCTCAATTATCACCAACCATTTCTCTAACTTTAGCAAGCACTTGTACACATCCTTGTATGATGTCAGGCCCACCAATCATTAAGAACACATGTCCTTTTCCCATGAGCCCGAATGAATAAAAGAATTCAAGATAAGACAGGACGGGCAAGCGGGTGATGGTTCAAATTTTCTCCATTGATCGCACAGCCCACAAGAACCTTCTAGACCTGCACATATAAAAACAATTAACCCTAAAGGGAGCCTTCCTAGGATGATTAGCCCATGGCCACAACATAAGGACTTGAAATTTTTATTAATGGGAAATATTTTTCTCGACTTAGGATAACCACCAAATAATAATCCAACATGATTAACAGGTGAAATATTTTTCTCGACTTAAGATAACCACCAAATAATAATCCAACATGATTAACAGGTAAAACCACATTAGAGGGTCAGTCACTCAATGGGTTTTGACGTTGCAGGACATGACTTAAATGATTTATGACTGGTAGAAGGAGTCATCAGTGAAATAGAACAAAAGCCAAGATATAGGCTCAAAGGGTTTTTTCTTTTAAAATTAGACCCAAGTAAACCAAAAAACCCTTTAAAAAAGCAGGAAACAAAAACCCACAACCTCCTAAATTCACCAAGACCTTGGAGATGGAACAAAAAATTTAGGGGTTCCATCAACACCTTCAAATTTTCTTTGGTACAAAGCCCATCCTTTTAGCATGTAATGTGAACTCTTTATCCTCGGTGCTCTCCTCTGAGTGGCGTTCATCCCATCTGGACATTTTTTATTCAACAATAAAAATATCAAATTTGAATACCAAGGATCACCTGTAAATGAATGTACCGTGTATTGTTGACAGGTAATCTTAGTATCAACATCCGCCATTGCTTTGGACAAGCCTTGTCCTTAGACTAGCTTCATTGGATGGCCATCCATTTTCCTCGTCTCTCCCCCAGTTCGCTTTACATAAGGAGGGACTGTACAGCAAGATCTGGAACTATTGTAGTAATTTGGCTATGGAGAATATAGTGACATAATTTCTTGACCGCTCATACCAGTGCAAAATATTACTTTTGCAAAGGCGGATATTTAACTTCAACATTTTTCAATGGGGAACTCATAAAGGGAATGGGCATTTCATCTCCTTCACTTTTTTTCTATGTCAGGACAACAACACAAGAGTGATTAGATGCAAAAGGGTAAATATAAAAAGCCTTTAGATAGTCAGGGCTAGTTAGGACCAGTGCCTCTGATATAGATTGTTTGATCTATGAGAAGGTAGATTTAGCCTCATTGCTCCACTCAATCTTAGCTTCTTTCTTCATCATTTCATTAAGAGGCTTAACAATCTCTGCAAATCTAGTTATGAATTTCCGCACAAAATTTATCTTCCCGAGAAAGGACCTCATCTCCTTTTTACTGCCTGGCATACTCAATTTTAAAATGGATTCAATTCTATCTAGGTCAATTGAAATTCCCCTTTTTGATATTATGTGGCCTAGCAATTTCCCTTCAGAAACCCCAAACACACACTTCTTCGGATTTAAAGATACACCATAACTCACACACTTTTTAAGAACTTTTGATAGATCTCCAACATCGTTCTCCCTATCTTTAGAAATTATATTTAAATCAAATCATCCATATATATTATACACTTACCTACCAATTCTTTGAATGCCACATCCATTTCATGTTAAAAATTAGCTCCAGCATTGATGAGACCAAACGGAATCCTTCGATAATTAAATGTCCCCCCCTTGGTAGTGAAGGAAGTTTTCATTATATCATCATGGTTAACCAGGACTTGGTTATATCTTGAGTAACCATCAAGGAATGACATAATTTGAGAACCATTGACAATATGTAGTAGCTCGTCAAGAGAAGTTAGTGGGTAGTTATCCTTCTCTGACGCTTTGTTGAGGTTCTGAAAGTCAACACATAACCTAATCTCCCCACTCTTCTTTCATTCAGGGACTAAATTGGTGACCCAAGTGGAATGCCTTACTGGAAATATTATTCTGGCTGATAGAAGCTTTTGCACCTCTTTCTGAATTAATGGTTCAATCAGGGCATTGACTGGGCACTGCTTTTGATGAAAATGCTTCATGTTAGGCTTCAATGGAATAGTGTGAGTTATTATTGAAGTTTTTAAGGTTTTCAAATCTTCGTACCCCCAAGCAATCTCTGCAATATCTTCCTTCAGTGCTTCTACAATTTTTTCATGGATATGTTTCAGCCAATCTTTGCTAATAAATACATTCTTTTCTAGGCATGAATCCGCCAAGTTAACTATTTAATATTTCCCCCCTTCAGTGGTTGTGGGAAATTTCTCACGAGCCTGAGGATTGGAGTCAAATATCCTCTCCAATGCTACCATTCCCTTAGGGATTTTTTTTGTTTTAAGGTTCATGATCCCTTTTGCATCACATATTTTTGGGTCCCAATCTCCTTGATTTCTATATGATTCATCAATTATTTGTCCCTCAAAGACATCTGAGCTTGCTAGAAAGGGAAGTATATGTTGGTCATCATCAAAGACCTAAAAATTTTGGAAATTATCTAGGATGGCTAGAATCGAGACTAACTCTACTGAGAATCTCTTGAGCTTGGAATATTGTATAGGTTCTGATGGGGCTTTTAAATTTTGAAGGAAGTAGGCTAGGGTTTTCGGGTTTAAAGTTACCCAGGGTGGTATGAATTAAAAAATTTTGAAACGCTGTTGTTATGTTTCAATGGTGACTTGCTACCAAGGGTAACTGATCATTTAAGTGATCTTATTGAGCCTTTCCTCCATGCTCTTACTCGCCCCTTTCGCCAACTTGTCAGTTTTTCTTTTGCCACCTAAACTTAAATATTTATACCACCGAGGGTTGTACTGGCCTGTCCCACCAAAATATTCTACATGTCCTACATGTAGTTTGGTTGACCGTCCAATCATAGGCTTCGATCTGGACCATTCCTCGCAAACCTCATAGGTTTTCATGCTGATGTCACAAAGTAGTGTGAGGTCTGTGAGATGTCACCATCTGGCATGTACGGAGGAGCGGGGTCTTTTCCCAAGGAACCAGCGATGATAAGTGGTCGTCTTTTCATCAGCAAGGGTTTTAATTATGGGATTCATAATTATCCCTCACAAACCTCGCATGAGTAAAGTAAATGTCTCTAAAGTACTATGAGGTCTGCGAAAGGGCGACAGGTGGCCTAGTTCTTGGAGTGATAGGGCTGAATGGAACCCACTGTTCGATTGCGACCTCCTATTTTCATGGGTTTTTATTGGTTGTGGTCTTTCAAGGCACTGAGGTGGGTTTTCAATGCTTGATTGACTCAATCTAAGTCATCCAATTTACCAAGTTCATTCAGCATCAATGGTACTATTTCAAAGAAATTATAGATCATCTGTGTGATGAGCTTTCACACTCTTAAGCTTATTTTATTCCTGGCTTGAGCTTTTTAGAGGATCCTCTCCTAATTTTCTCTAGTGTACGCATGATGCCCTTCTAATAAGATAAATTATGGTGGCTACGTCAGCCACTTATGGCTCAAATGCTTGTTTTGCATTCAAGAAATCAATATCCCTCGCACTAATTCACTCTATAAATGCTTTCTTGGTGACCCAGTATTATAATTGCATTTTTGAGTTGTTTTGTTTGTAGATGGTGGTTATTATCCTGTATCCTATGAAGCTATGGATAAATCTATAGGGCATGGGAGTGCCAGAGTAGGAGCCAGGAGGTCGCTAATTAAGAAGGATTAACCTGCTCCTAGAACACTTGAGGTCACTACTAAGAGTGTTGGCAAAAGCCCTGGGCATTGTGCATCCCCTGTGTTAATTTCATCAGATTTTGATGATAACGAGTCTGAGACTGACTCGTATTACTGGTGTTACCTAGTGGCTTTGACTGAGCTCATGGGAGTGAACGAGGAGGCCCTTGCAATCGAACCAATAACTGCAGTGGCACTGTGCCAAGTTGTTGGGTGTTGTGCTGATGTGGCTGGAGGAAAGGAGGCGGTTCCGCTTTGGTCTGAGGTGAGAACTCGGAGCGGTCGCTTGTACCGAGGCCATGTGTCTACTTAGTGGTTGTTGGTGTTGGGTCTGCTGGGTGGTTTTTTTTTGGTGTTTCATCTTGTTGATGTCAGTGTGCGCGTGCCTAGCACACTTTCTTTTCTTTTATTTTTCTCTTCGACTAGTTACTATATAACCGTTTTTTGATTTCTTGGATCATGCACGTTGTTATTCAATGATGAGGAATATGAATTTGAATTTCATTCTGAATGAAATTTAGTTTTGAAAACAACAATGTAGCCTAATGCTTTGTTGCTCTCTTGTCCTATAAAGGAGATTTCATGGCTTATTTTTGTGGTTGAGATTTTGGATCCATAAGGTTCTAAGTATGTATAGTTAGTTTTACTATAGGATTCTGAAGGTATTATTTAGGAAATCATTTTGGGTCAGGAATAGTATGAAATAAGTATGCTATACTTTTGTAATTACTAATATCAAAAGAAATCTAAAAGAATTAAGACAATTTTCTCTCCTATGTATGTGTCTTGGATTATGAATGGATTTATCAAGGGTTGTTCATTTAGTTTCAATGGTGTATTTGAAAGTGTAATTTGTTCTCCTACTTTAACTTAATGAGTTAATCAAATGCTTGAAAACAAATTGCATGTTTATGGTCATATGCTCAGGATTCACTAAGGAGTATTGTTTTAATATACTGAAAGATCTCATAGTAGTAAAGCATTATGGTGATAAGTTCATAATATCTTAATTATGTTTTATATGACTCCCGCCCAATGAATGAGGCATTGGATAGTGTCGGTAAAATTATTTTAGGTGTAGGAATGTGGCTCTAAACATGGTGATTCAATATCTGAACATTTTAACAAATATCAAACGCTATCTCTTTTGAGATATAAATCTTATGATAATTTTCAGTCTCTTTGCTTTGGGACATCTGTTATTATTCTTAGGTTTTGCCACAACCAAGGTAATTGATGTCTAATTTCATGTGTAGGGACTTCATTTGTAAGAAGAAGTGTTCTTATTAGTCATAGAACAATCTTATGAACACATGAAGGTTTACTCACCTTGGTCTGACAGAGCCACAAGTGTAGGAGATGTTAGTCTTTGACTAGATCTTGTTAGTTGGCCACTAGCCTTTGTAGTTCTTTATAATAGAGGTTGGCTACCTCTTAGAGAATTGCAAATCCTAAGTGGGATAGTAAAAACACCAATAGAATGGCGACTCCACTGGGGAAGTTCTGAATCACCAGTTGCAGATGGTTATAGAGTCATTAATAATTTTTTGTTCTGAATTTACATAGTGAATGTTTTCAACTCTAGAAAGAAGAGGTTGTTGAAATGGACCCGACAATCCTATGATTTGTGGTATCTTGTTGGCAAAGAATTTAGGGGTTCTAGAGTCATTAGTTGGATGGTGGTTTTATTGGGGAGAACTTCTAAGAAATTTAAAAGAAAAAAGAGAAAAGAGAAACCACAAGGGTTGAAGGAGGCTATCCAGAATCTTTTGTTTAAAAGAAGTTGAATTTTAACATTGGATAGTGATGGAGTGTGGTTTTGAGGGAGATTGGTAATGGCATGGTGTGACTCTATTGCGGGTAAAAACCCAGAATCTAGCAAGCTTTGAAAAGGAGCTTCATATTTCTATTGAAATACAGTCCTCTATTGAAGAGGTGGCGACTTTATTTGAAGAACCAGTTGATGAATGAAGAAATATTCCTAGATCTGCGATATTTACAGTCAGGAAGAAGAATTCAATACATGCTGCCAAAACGAAAAATTATCAGGTATTTAATAAAAATAAACAGTTCACTATTTTTAATTGTGATGGGTGTTTGTAATTAAGGATGTAGATGGTTCCAAACTAGATGTCTAGCATCAAGAAAGGAACAATGATTAGTTTTTCCATACTTCATACAATGCAATATGAATAAGGTCATATGAAATAATGTTTATGTTACATCATATCTTGAAAAGCAAGGAATACTATTTGCAATCACTAACAGAATCATGGTTGCGATAGTAAATAATATGTTTGATAAATATATATTGTTGATGAAATTTTAAATGGTTATAAGTGATTTCCCATATCTAAAATAGACATAACTATGCAAAGAGAACAATTTGCATTGAGCTCTTTGGGGTATTTTGTAACTCAAAGGTATATGCCTTTTATTTTTAGTGATGTCAGTGGTTATCCTAATCCAATTCCTAAGAAGATTAGGAAGTATTTGACTAAATATATAGGGCAAAGTGCATAAACAACCTCTAAGAATTTACATCATTTTATAGATGTAATGGGGGATTATGAAGTCAGTCATGAGGATGTTGTCATGAAGCTTTTTGTGCAATCCTTGAAGGGTGATGCTAGGGATTGGTTTTCCTATTTACCTGCCTATTTTGTTAACTCGTGGAATCAGTTGGTGATAGTTTTTATTGAGAAATTTGATGAACAAGTCAATCCCAACATATTAATAAAAGGTTTTATGGGGATTCACATAAAAGAAGAGGAGCTAATCCCATATTTTAATCTCAAGTTTTCAAAAGATTTAAGAGAAATCCCTAAAGAAATAAGACCGAGTGAAGCTAAATGCTTAGTTGTATATCTTGGTGCTTTTGACAAAAGGATGGTTTATTTACTAAGAGATAAAGTACCTACAAACATGCACCAAGCATATCAAATGGCTATGAAAATTTAAAACAATATGAAATACTCAATGATGAAGGGGTATCTTGCTACAAGTATTGATTACCCTAGCTTACCTAGTACTAATAAAATGTCAGAGGAAGTTACTCAGATTATTGATTATGATAAGGGTATTATGAAAAATATCATATCTTCACCATTGTAGTGTGATGATAATGAGATCCAAGTTGAAAGTCAATCTAGTTTGAATGATTCTGATCAAACTTCTCTTGTACAAGAATTGTATGAAATGAAGAGGTAAGAGAGGGAATCACCATATGAGTTTTTCTTGAGATTTTTAGAAGTCTTGATACGAATTCCTAGAAGTCATAGACCTAATGACTATGAATGAATTGATTTATTTTGTGAACTTTATGAACCAGGGCTAAGTGCTTTGCAGAAGAATTAAAACCTGCTAATTTGGCCAAAGTCATTAAGTGCATAGAGATTGCAGAATCAGCCAAGAATGTACCCACACAAAATGAAGACAATGCTTTCCCTTTTCAAGAAAGTTGGATAACTACAAAGGAATTTGAGGGGCAAAATAATGCAGGATTATGTGAGATGCCTATTGTGTCTCCTAATCCTGATTGTAATGCTCATGTCACTGAGATTTTGTTACAGGCTAGTGATTGCAGTACTGAGGATGGAACTAACCCTTTCTTTTTACCAAAGTTGTATGGGGATGCAAAACCTCAAGTTTTTACTTGTTTCCAAGTGATGGAACAATTTTCAGATGATAAATATTTAGAGTATACTCTGGGTATACTGGCAATGGAACAAGCCTATTGTATAAATGTTAAGGAATTTGAGGACAATGAAGTATATGATCAAAAGAATAGTACTGAAGACAACCAACATATTGATGAAAGTATTGGTACTATTTCTTTTCTTGACTGCTTATGTGAAGTTGAGATGGCTATGTTGTTACCTTCTGACATTGATATTGCCAGTGAAAATTTTTCAGCTTGTGCCGAAATTTTCACTTATAAATTAACACATACAACAGGTAATGTTGAGTATAAGGAGGCCAGTGCATATTGCTCTTTCTCTTTTGACCAGTTTGAAATTGATATATTTGACTCTTTCTTTGAGGGTTTTCATTTAAGAATAAATGAAGAAATACTAGGGAAGGTGTACATTGAGAGGCCTAAAATGAATGTGTTTACACACTCGTTGGAGAATGATGTAACTAGTATTGTTGAAATTTGTGATGCTAGGATGTATCCTAAATTGATGGAATTCAAGTGTTGGCATCCTATGAGTTATGACCAGGGGCAGAGTAAGGTGAAAATTTATCATGGTCATATGTTGCTTTTAAAGTTTTGGAATAGGACATGGACTGAATTGATGCAGGGGAGTATAAATAAACATTATGATACTTCCAGACATATTGATTATCCTATTAGTTTTGAAGCATCAAAGTGTAAATGTTGCAGACCTAGTTTACTCTAGGTGATAGAGAATTTTGGTTTTGACAGGGGAAAATTTTGATTTCTTTTGTCAGGTGGTCTGGGGGCACCAGGTTAGTAATGCACAAGTCCAATTGACAAAGCAAGGTGAAATATTTTTCAAGGAACTTGTGTAATTCAGTGATCTGGTCTGTGAAACTAGAGATTCTGGATTCTTTCTATGCCCATAAGGGGCATACATCCCTAGTTGGAGCCACTGATGGGGCTTTTAAATCTTCAAGGAAGGAGGCTAGGGTTTTTGGGTTTAAAGTTACCCAGGGTGGTATGAATTATCAAATTTTGAAACCCTCTTGTTATGTTTCAACGACGACTTGCTACCGAGGGTAACCGATCGTTTAAGTGATCCGGTTGAGCCTTTCCTCCATGCTCTTACCGGCCCCTTTCGCTATCCTGTCAGTTTTCCTTTTGCCACCTAAACTTAAATGTTTATACCACTAAGGGTTGTACTGGCCAGTCCCACCAGAATATTTTACATGTCCTACATGCAGTTTGGCTGACCGTCCGATCATAGGCTTTGATCTAGATTGTTCCTTGCAAACCTCACATGTTTTCCTTCTGATGTCATAAAGTAGTGCAAGGACTGCGAGATGTCACCATCTGGCATGTACGGAGGAGCAGGGTCTTTTCCCAAGGCACCAATGATGATAAGTGGTCATCTTTTCATCAACGAGGTTTTTAATTACAGGATTAATAATTATCTCATGCAGACCTTGCACGAGTAAAGTAAATGTCTCTAAAGTATTGTGAGGTTTGTGAAAGGGTGACACGTGGCCTTGTTCTTGGAGAGATAGGGCTAAATGGGACCCACTGTCTGGTTGCGACCTCCTGTTTTCATGGGTTTTGATTGGTTGTGGTCTTTCAAGGCACTGAGGTGGGTTTTCAATGCTCGATTGACTCAATCTGAGTCGTCCAACTTACCAAGTTCATTCAGCATCAATGGTATTGTTTCAAAGAAATTATAGATCATCTATGTGATGAGCTTTCACACTCTAAAGCTTATTTTGTTAATGGCTCGAGCTTTTCAGAGGATCCTCTCCTGATTTTCTCTAGCATGTGAATGATTCCCTTCTGATAAGAGCAATTATGGTGGCTACGTCAGCCACTTATGGCTCAAATTCTTGTTTTGCATTCAAGCAATCAATATCCCTCGCACTAATTCACTCTATAAATGCTTGCTTAGTGACCTAGTATTATCATTGCATTTTTTAGTTGTTTTCTTTTCAGGTGGTGGTTATTCTCGTATATCCAGTGAAGCTATGGATAAATCTATTGGGCGCAGGAGTGCTAGAGTAGGAGCCAGGAGGTCGCTAATTAAGAAGGAGCAACCTACTCCCAGAACACTTGAGGTCACTAATAAGAGTGTTGGAAAAAGGCCACAACGTTGTGCATCCCCTGTGTTAATTTCATCAAATTTTGATGATAACGATTCCGAGACTGACTCAGATTACCAGTGTTACCTGGCGGCTTTGACTGAGCTCATGGGAGTGAACGAAGAGGCCCTTGCAGTCGAACCAATAACTGTAGTGGCACCGTGCCAAGTTGTTGGGTCTTGCGCTAATGTGGTTGGAGGAAAGGAGGTGGTTCCACTTATGATTGAGGTGAGAACTCAGAGCGGTCACTTGTACCAGGGTCATGTGTCTACTTAGTGGTTGTTGGTGTTGGGTCTACTGCGTGGTATTTTTCTAGTATTTCATCTTGTTGATGTGGATGTGCGCGTGCTTGGTACACTTTTTTTATTTTTTCTCTCTGATTGGTTACTGTATAACCATTTTTTGATTCCTCGGATCATGCACCTTGTTATTCAATGATGAGGAATGTGAATTTGAATTTCATTCTGAGTGAAATTTAGTTTTGAAAACAACAATGTAGCCTAATGCTTTGTTGCTCTCCTATCCTATAAAGGAGATTTCATGGCTTATTGTTGTGGTCAAGATTTTGGATCCATAAGGTTCTGAGTATGTATAGTTAGTTTTACTATAGGATTCTGAAGGTATTATTTAGGAAATCATTTTGGGTTAGGAATAGTATGAAATAAGTATGCTATACTTTTGTAATTATTGATATCAAAAGAAATCTAAAAGAATTAAGACAATTTTCTCTCCTGTGTATGTGTCATGGATTATGAATGGATTTATCAAGGGTTGTTCATTCAGTTTCAATGGTGTATTTGAAAGTGTAAGTTGTTCTCCTACTTTAACTTAATGAGTTAATCAAATGCTTGAAAACAAATTGCATGTTTATGGTCATATGCTCATGATTCACTAAGGAGTATTGTTTTAATATACTGAAAGATCTCATAGTAGCAAAGAATTATGGTGATAAGTTCATAATATCTGAATCATGTTTCATGTTTTATATGACTCCTACCCAATGAATGAGGCATTGGATAGTGTCGGTAAAATTCTTCTAGGTGTAGGACTGTGGCTCTGAACATGGTGATTCAATATTTGAACATTTTAACAAATATCAAACACTATCTCTTTTGTGATATAAATCTTATGATAATTTTTAGTCTCTTTGCTTTGGGACATCTATTATTATTCTTAGGTTTTTCCACAACCAAGGTAATTTTTGTCTGATTGCATGTGTAGGGACTAAATCTGTAAGAAGCAGTGTTCTTATCAGTCATAGAACAATCTTATGAACACATGAAGGTTTACCCACCTTGGTCTGACAAAGCCACAAGTGTAGGAGATGTTAGTCTTTGACTAGATCTTGTTAGTTGGCCACTAGCCTTTGTAGTTCTTTATAATAGAGGTTGGCTACCTCTTAGAGAATTGCAAATCCTAAGTGGGATAAGAAAAACACCAATAGCTTCCAAAGTCCTCAGAGCAACGGTGAGAGTATTTGCAATCTGAATGCTCTCTCTAGGCATCAACTTGATACCAAAATTATCAAATTCTTCTATTAAATTCCATATACGATTTTGATAGGCATCTAGTCTCTTATTGTGATAGGTGTATTGACTAAGGACCTGCTGGACAATCACTTCTTAATATCCCATAACCATGAGGTTTGTCACCTTCTTCTAATGTGCAAACACCAGTCCTCTAGTGAGTTCTTCATACTCCGCTACATTTTTTGTACAGCCAAACTATAACCTGTAAGATGCAAAGTATGTTTTTCCTTTCAGGTTGGTTAGTTCAACTCCTACTCCACTCCCTATTTTGGACTTAGAACCATCAAATTTAAGGATCCACAGCCGATCTAGAGCTTGGATTTCTTTCTTTTTGGATTCTACAGGTGGTTTCTTACAAGGAATGGGTGGTGGCTCAGACTAGTTTAGGTTATTTAGATTTGGATATTGTTGTTCATTATGTTTATCAACAAGTCCACTCGTATTTAAAACTAGTGAAGAAGCTACTTCTTGCACCTCCTCTTTGATGGTTTTGGAACTGGGTATCTTTTCAAGCAGCCCCTTAGGCATCAGAAGATTATCAAAGGCAGGTGTGACATACAATCTCTGAGATTGCTCAATTTTTTTCTAAAGATCATAACATAGAACCTAAGCCTGTTCAACTTGGGAAGAGTTTTCTTCTTAAATGGTATTAGTTCTTGTCAAGATAGTTGCATCTCTAGCCTAGAAAATAAATTGATTCATGGGTGTTTCAGGTTGGCCCTCACAGGTTTCTAGTGACTGACAGACATGGTTTAGAATGACCACACAATGTTGACATGTCAATTCAAAATGACTCTGGTAATGAATTATGCACTAGTTAGGGAGTAATAGAGTCCATAAGTCAACTTATTCTCTGAGGACTAGTCTATCCTATTATAACTTTCTAATCAAAAATTGTTGGTTAATAGTAGTCATTGGGTCACTGTGTTCTAGAGGTTGTAGGGTATCAAGATTGAACATTGAAAAGGTCATGATTTCCTCCATCTTATATACTCCTATCTCTATTTCAAAATAGGCTACCTCGTTAGGAAAATCGTATTCAGTGATCATATGTTTGAGATGAGGCTCAATTTCAATCCTAATTTCTGTTGGTATCCCTTTCCATGGTAGACACATATGTAAAAATTCGAAGGATAAGTAACCCCCAATACTTTTCATTAGATCTCGGCCTAGAAGCATGTTGTATGTCTAGGGGATATCAGCTACTTGGATATCCATGTAAGTTTGGATCCGTGGGTCTAATCCAACCTATACATGAATATTTTTTAATTCCCCTACTACATTAACCTCGGTTTTGTCTAGTTGTATTACATTCTTATGAGTCTGAACTGGACTTTAACCCAACTTTTTACAAATAGAAAGAGGCATGATGTTACCTAAGGCTCCACAATCCAAGAGGCAATTGTATAAATTCTTCCCAAAGATCCTCAAGCTTAACAAGAATGGTGGGGTTCCCGCCTTTCCTTTGTATAGGGCCACATTCATTTCATTGGTTGGAGTCTCCTTGTTCTTTCCTTTCAGCCAATCTACTTCTTCCAAAGCTCTCAACACGATGGCGTGTTGGGTAGGGCACCACTTCAAGATGTCAAAGAATGAAAGCGAGGCCTTTTTCTTTTGCATCTTTGAAATAAAATCAAATTCCATGTCATTTTCCATATGATATTTAGGAACAAAAGATGAATTACCTTTATTTTGTATTTGAGGTGGACCTTTGGGTGGAGGCAGGTTTTTGTCCACATTTTGGTTGGGTGGAACTATAGTATTTGGAGGGGAAGATGTGGTGAATGGACCTTTATTCCGATTCCTCATTAAATGACCCCTTTTAGATTGGAAAGCTTGAGCATCATAGGTATCTTACTCCGATTCATTCTCTCCCTCCATGGGAAACTGGTATCCTTCATCAAGGGTCTCAAAATTCATGGTTGTATCTACTGACCCACTACCTTGGTTGGGATTTCCTTGTAGCGGGTGAGAGTCGGCTTGCGTTATCTTGGCGACCTTCTCCATTTCAGGGTAGTTAACTTCATAATGTAAAGCAGTATCATGTAACCTGCACCATTTTGTCATGAGATTCAAATTTGCAACTTTTTCAATGTGAGGCTTGTCCTCATTGGCTTGATAATTAGGGGATACCCCCCCATTGTTTGGTCCAGTATTCCATTGCCTATTGCTTTTTGATCTTTGATTATATCCCCTATTCTAATTATGATAATTTTGGTTGGGGAAATTTCGACCCTAATAATTTTTCTAGTTTTGATTAGCATAATTATTTTGATTGGAAAACCCTCCCTAGTTTTGATAACCTTGATTTTGGTATCCTTGACCTTGGTTTCCCTAATTTTGATTTTATCCTTGATAGGGGTTTAGCTTCAGTTGGGACATTTCATTAGTCACCTGAGATAGAGTTTTCTTCAAATTTTCTACCTCTAAAGTCAACTGGGTGGTATGCTCACTTCTTACAGAATTTATAGTGGGTGAGTGAGTTGTAGAATTGGATCCTCCAATGAAATTTGGTGAGTTCTAAGCCTATTGGGATGGATCTAGAATCCCCCCATTAACCCATGGTTGTGGGGAAGGCATCTATATCTTAGCTAGGGGTCCATAAGTAGAGTGGGACATCCCTAGGACTATATTGAACAGTGGACTTGGATTAGGCATCAGAGGGTATCCCAAGGGAGGAAAAAATCCTCTAAGGCTATCTGATTGCAAGCTTATCTATTGTTGCAATTTAATGGCAAGGTGGTACACCTTGGATAGTGAATCAATATCTATTGTAAGATAAGTTATTTACAAAAATAGACCAATGAGTGGGTCTATGGATTTCATGTAAGATTTGATGGCAATGTTTTTGGCCACTAGATGAGGATCTTGTAACCGTCTATACATTCTTTGGAAAAAGGTATTAAAGAGGGGAAAATTGGTGATATAAGATAGTTGGATCCACATAGACCTAGAATTGATTGATAAAGGAATCCTCTAAGTTTTCCCAACTCAACATAGATCTAGTGGGTAAGTTCAGATACCAATTATAGGCCATATCCCCTAAGGAATAGGGAAAAAATCTACATGCAACGTCATGATGGGCTATCTAGGCTCATATACAAGCATCTTTAAATGTGTGTATGTGCTCTTCAACACTTCGTGACTCTCCATGGGAGTACCTAGGACAAAATTTCTCGGGATTCTTAGGCATCTCATGAATACCACCAAGAATGATTCCCAACAACGAAGGGTTATTTGCAAAGAATTCCATGGGTGGCGGCGGATTTGGCTATACTAGCAATAATATTGGTGGAAATCTATGTGGAGTGGGTGGTGGTGTTAAATCCCTATGAGTTCTAGGCCTAGTAGGTGTTCATATTTTGAGAAATGGGTTAGGGTTTGCAGAAGATCTAAGAATTCTTCTCAACCTTTCTAGTGAAAATGATTTAATTTTCTCTACTTTGCTCCTTTAGGCCCTCCTTCTAGCGCTAGTTCTATTGATGGTCAAAATAACACAGAAATGTTAAATATAATATTTCTAATCTATTTCTCCTAAAAAAATATAACTAATCTAGACCCACCTATCTTCCAAGGTCTCTCGAGTTGGTTCTCAACTGTGTTGATGTCGTTTAGTGGCCTATGAAACTGTAATGTTCAAGGGGCTTGTTGGTAAATAATACAAATTGAATGGTACAAACTAATATAATTGTTGGAGGGGGTGTAAATAAACAAAAAAATGGAACAAAGCTCAAAGCAGCAAAGATAAATTTAAATTCCTCTTAATTCAGACATACAAATTTTATAATGAGCATTTCTTCTACACAACCAAACCATAAAATGATACAATCCACAAAATATTTTGCACCATTGCATTCATTCAGAGTATGAATTCAAGACATAGGCTGCTGAACGACATCAGCACAGTTGAGAACCAACTACATAGACCTTTGAAGATAGGTGGTTTTAGATCAGTTATCTTTTTCAGGAGAAATAGAGTAGAAATATTATATTTAACGTTGTTATGTTATTTTGACCATCAACAGAACTGGCACTAGAAGGAGGGCTTGAACCTCCAACCTTGTGATGACTTCCTCAAGGATGGGATCAGATCTCAAACTCGAAATTTTGCAAATTTCCAAGTTTGGTTCCCATTCCATCTCCACACCCACCTTTGTGTTTTGTTCATTTGTTTTGTTTTGGGCTCGGTTCCTTCAGTCCTGATCCCGCCTTGTTGTCTTTTTTCGTTCGTTTTTGTTTGTTGTATTTTTTTCATCTTTGGTGGAGAAAAACTGGAAATGGAACTAAACCGGGAACTTTGCAAAAGTTCCCTGACCAGTTCTTATCCTAATCCCACCCTCATTCCCTTGTCGTCTTCTTTCCCGCTTTACTTCTGTTACATGATAGTTATGTGCTCGTTCCCATTTTGATTCGGCAACTAACCAACAACATTAATAAAATTAATTAGAGGATATTCACACACGCGAGATCTAATTTTAAACCTTAATCAAGGTTATTTGGATCATCATAAGTATCTAAAGTGTTATTAATGAACCACAATGAAAGTAATTCAAAGAGGAGCGTGATTTGGTCAATGGCAAGCTTCTGAAAGTTGAATCTAATCGAGTTCTCATCCTATTTGGTAGTGTTTGAGGTAGGTGAATTTTCCTCATTTCGCTTCATGTTTTGTTTCTCATCTTGTTCTTTGTTGTGTTCTTCATGCATTCATGAGAAATTTCTCTTGGATCTTAACCCTTTTTTTGTGTTTTGATTTCATTTCCCCTTTTGGTTTGACTTTACCTTCCATTTCCTATTTTCTTTTTGTCTTTTCCTATTTGTCTTTTTGTCACTGTTGTCGTTTTCTTGTTTTTGGTGGTGTCTATATTATGTGCCCTACTTTTTTTTAGGGTTTCATCTTTGACAGGTTTTGAGGGATTTTAAAGGTTTCAAATCTTTCTAAAGACCCGTCCCATCTTATTCAGGTGTCGACTCAATGGTTTCCATGTCAATTTTTTGATGCCCTAAATTTCCTAAGTTGATCGGTTATGTAAACTAGGGTTTGTGTGCTATTTCTTTATAATATTGTGCCCTAGCTAGTGGTCTCCCCTTGGTCATATTAATGAGAGATTCACACCTTTATTTTAAGCCTCCTCGGCCCCTCATGTGACCTTGTTTTAAGTCACTATGAGTGCTTGATCAAGATTACGCCATGATTAATGATAACAGGTAAAAGTGGAGCCTGGAGTCATCTCAATTCATAAATATGTGAGTAAAATTTTAGGTTTGGTTTCGATCCTGCTCCCGATGAAGTCTTGACTCTGTTCCGCGTCAATGTCATACCAAAAGTGGAACCGGAATAGAAACGAGACTTGAAAATATGTGATGGTTCCGGGTCCGGTTTTCATTCATTTCGACATTGATACCAACTTTGATCCTGCCAATACTAGAAGCTTTCCAATACTAATCCCTTTCTTGGTTCTACCTCTGATGAGTTTCAAATTTTACTAAATATAAAATTCTACCTAGGGATGGACAAGGTAACATGAAGGGTATGTTTTCTAATGTTGATTTTCATGCTTTCTATTGATCTAATCTAGGGTCGTCTTGCAGGAATAAACAATGTCAAGAGCATATATAGAAGTTTCACAAGTGGAAGGCCAAGCTATAGAGAGTTCAAGACAAGTGAAACCAAAGAAGATAAAGGTGGAGAAAATTCCCTATACTTTGAGATACAAACATCATAATGCCACTCCCATAGCCAACAAGCTAGATTCGGGATGGGCCAATATTACAGATACTAACTTGGGATCTTTCAATTGTGAGGAGTTGACTCTCAAGACTTTTATGGAAGAAGTGACTGGAAGGATGGAAAGAATAGTCCAATCTAGGCTAGCACATGTCACACTCTTTCCTTTTTCAGTTCAATGCCTAGAGCTCATCTTGACTGCAGCGGGAGGTTACAATCCTATGTCAAGGCAATGCATGGACCAATAAGGAAATGTGATAATTGATCTATCTTCATAGATGATGAGATTTATGTTCAATACACCTACCCCAAAGAACCCTAGGTAGTTGACTGAGGCAGAAGCATTGCAAAAATTTAATAAATATAAAGAGATTAATAGATCTCACATGAACAAGAAATTTTTGAGAACAGACAAGAAGTCCTTAACCAAGGTTCTTAAACAGCCCAAGAGGGGAGACTTCAAGAAGAGAGTTGATGATTTAATTCTGATGCTTTCCAAGGTGTTTGGAAAGAAGGACTCCACATGCTTCAGGGAATGGTTGTTCCCATTCATTCAAGCTATTTTTGATGGAAAGTAGAAATTTTATTGGGCCATGATCTTATCTGATAACTTGCACAATGAAATGTTGAAGGTGATAGAAACAAAGAGCTTATTTATGGCCTCCTATGTTGTATATGTTTTTGCAAGGATGGGTATCTTTACTGGGTTGAATGTAGTAGGAATATTGGGAGAAGCTCCTGGATAGCAAATGGTATGGAACCATTATGACCAATTGACCTTGCAAACATCAGAGCTACACCATAGAAGGGTCAATGATGTATTCCTCTATGTCATCATCAATTGATTGACTAGGGATGCTGGATTCAGGTTGAGTAGAGATGCCATGCATTTCATTGCTCAGTGGGGGCATTGGTGGTGCTAGAAGGAGGGCTTATCAAACTTGGAGATATGAAAGAGTTTGCCTCTGCTGAACTGAAGAGAATAAAGTTTGAAGATAGTTGGGTAGATGGTCCAGATGCAGATGTACTCCAATAAGTGATCACCAATTTTGATGAGTACATGCTGGAGCAGAAAACACAAGATTAAGGTGGCAATACACATGTCCCTTTTCCAAATCAGCATCAAGAAGGCACAGTTTGTTGGACATATCTCTTTCCTATTTTCTAGGGAGGTGACACGAGTTCAACTAGAGGTCCCAAAAGTTCTATCTTCCCGTTCATGGATGCAATTTTTGACAAGGATTCCTCAATCAGTAACTAAAGATCAAAATAGACAGTCATCCTACATTGCCCCAATCACCCCATGATTTGTGGATCTGAATTGTTTGATGAGAGAAACTAGTACAAAAGTTTCCTATATGTAGAATTTCTCTCCATTTTGTAAAGGTCGGCTCATTGAAGAAGGATTAGCTACCTAAAGGAGATCTAGGATAGTTTTTATAGTTTTTAGAAGCTTTTTACAGTTTTCATGTGAAGATACTTTGATAAGTTTTACAAGTTTTCAATACAGTTGATGTTATTTTTTAGAATTAGTTTTAATGGTAATGTTGATGAATCATAGTCATTCGTATGCCAGTGAATGTTGTGCATAAATGTTTCTTGTTTGATGAAAATCAATAGAAGATTCTGGATCTGAGACTATTTCATTAAATTATCTGTGAATGGAATTTATTTATGTTTGTTGATCTATGAACGTTAGTAATGAGCTAGTGATATATTCTTATTTGGTTCTAAAATTTAGTGATGATGAATTATCCTATGTCTTGAATTTGCACCATGAATGAATGCAATGGTGTAGAATATTTTGTGGATTGTATCATTTTATGGTTTGGTTGTGTAGAAGAAATACTCATTATGAAATTTGTATGTCTGAATTAAGAGGAATTTGCATTTATGTTTGCTGCTTTGAGCTTTGTTCCATCTTTTTTTGTTTAATTACACCCCCCTCCAACCATTACATTAGTTCATACCGTTCAATTTGTATTCTTTACCAGTAGGCCCCTTGAACATTACAGTTGCATAGGCCATTGATCGACATCAACACAGTTGAGAACCAACTACAGAGACCTTGGAAGATACGTGGTTTTAGATCAGTTATCTTTTTTAGGAGAAATAGAGTAGAAATATTTTGTTTAACTTTGTTGTGTTATTTTGACCATCAAAAATTATTTCTTTTGATACACATGTAGCTAGTTTGATCTACCTACTTGATGCCTTTTTCATTTTGAGCACTTCTTCCAACATCTTCATTTATTGAGAAATATAAAGAACTTCCAAAAGTGGGATGTTGATTGTGGATTTCTTGAGTTTACTTAACTATAGTGGGTGCCCATTATACACATAGTATCTCCATAATAAGGTAGATGGATTTTGAGCTTGGTGTTGGCTATTAGTTATATGTTGATTTGGTCATGATATATTCATTTAATTTAGCACCTATGGGTGTTATGGGCCTAGAAATTGATGAATTTGATCTACTTAGTGGGCAGTGAAGGTCTTATTTGATCTTTTTAAATTCTATCATATTTTTCCATGCTCTTGTCTAGTTTTCAAATATAGGCTAACCAAAGATTTTATCCTATGATGTTTTGAGAGATATAGCGGGTTCAACTTAAACATAGGATTTTAAACCCTCCCAATTCAATAGTGTTTTTTGTGTACTAATTTCCTACTCCATATAAGCTTTAGTAGAAATTTATTGATTGTGATTGATGCATTGGCTATACTTCTTGTGAAGGGTAATTATGGAATGAATATTAGTGGAATACAACATAAATTTATGAGATATAAAGTAGTAATACTATAATTCATTAAATTACTATATATAATTGTTTTATGATTGAAACATGGAAAATAAGGGTTTTTACCACCATCGATTGATGAACAATGGGATATGATGGACCTATTTCTATAATTTTATTCAAGGAAATGAGATCCAAACAATGAAGTGACTAACAACCAAAAAGGTGAGTCAAATCATGGTATGAATTAGAAAATTTCTTCTCTATGGAAGGACGGGGGTAAGATTCAAATAGCACTTTAGGGAGAAAGATCAAAACCATCAAACAAACCCCAAAATGCAAGCTATAAATGAAAGTGAAGGATAGTACTCAAATATGACATAAACAACAATTAAAATGCAGATCTAAAAATGGGAGAACAATGTGTACCAGTCACCAAAAGTCACTTTTTCGAGCTCACTAAGGACTCATTCACCCTATGGTGAATGGGTCCTAGCTAGGGTTCTCTGAAATCTATTTTTGGGTTCTCTTTTTCTATGTTTGCACTCCCAGATTCTTGATTTTCACTATCGAACACTCGAAAATAAATCCTATAGAAGATCTTTCATGAAATGACAGCTTTACAACTTTCTTCATTTTTTCTCTTCAAAGGATCTTCCACCTAAAATCTGCAATCACACATCAAAGAGAGAAAAATGTTGTTTGTTAGGTGAATGGTGGTTTGCCTTGGAAAAACCTCATTTTGGTAATTAAACCTTGTAATGAAATATAAAAGCATGAGGGAATGATGAATGAATGACTCTATGTAATAACTCACCAAACCTTTCTTTGAACCTTGGATTGTAAATCTACAAGTAGCATGAATTGGATTTCATGGACATAGATATTGATCATGAAAATTATCTTGAAATAATGTCTTTGAATGCTTGAATAGATCTTGAACTCTATATCGCCATATTAGCTCAAAGAACATGTATGATGCAATAAATATTTGGAATGATAATGGAATCTTGATTAATGCAATAATCTTCTACAATTATACCCTTTAATGCCTTGACAATTCTCTTGAAATGTTATTAATATCATAAACTTTCTCTAGGAATGCTTGCATGAAAACTCTCTAAGGTAAAAAAAAGTGAAATGACCTCTTATTTATACATATGTTAACATTAATTCCCAAAATTCAAATAAAACAAGCTAACATGTGAATGTAAATTTGAAATTATTGAAATATTGCCAAAAATATATTTGAAATTTAGGTCCTAGGCCTAAGTGATGACCCATTTTCCCTTGGGTGAATGGGTCCTAGGTCACTTACCTAGGACAAAAATTGCTCAATGATAAGTGTTATGTTATGGCATTAATGAATGTCAAGTTTTATCCTTCAAAACTTGTAATTAATTAGACTTGGATTTGAATTAAAGGGGCCAATTAAGGAAAACTAACCTCAAATAAATAATAAAGCCCTAGATTAGTGTGAAATTGTAAAGGTACACTTTATAACACCAAAAATAAGGCATAATTATTTCCATTTTATTTAATAAGGCCCTAAACTTAATGTGAATATGTAAAACATATTACAACACTAAATTAAGGCATAATTTAGCTCATTTTATTATTATTAGTTCCCAAATTAAGTGTGGAAAAGGGATACATTTTCCTACACTACATTTAGCCCCCACTTTAGTGTGGGGATGCGCGCAAGCGCACACTCACACTAAAGTATACATTCAATACTTATGTATGCAACAATGACAAAGATACACAATCATACAACATCAAAGACTAGGAAGATCAAGCCTAGACTGTCTGATCGGCGTGGAACACATCTAAGATTTTAGTTTTGTGCTCACTTTAGGGTAGTGGAACCTCAGGCTATCCACTTGGTGAGTATCCCAAAAGGGTGGAAAATGAGATAATCATATTAGGCTCCCATACCATATCAAAGCTATCCTCATAACAACTTCAATAAGGCACCACAAGGAAATGATCCATAAAAAAATAATGTGTGTTATTCTACGTGGCCTTGAATTTAGAATTCGAGATTCATAGGGCTTAACAAGATGTGTTATACTAAACACCTATGAGCAAGGAAAGGCTCCATAGGAAATAAATGTGTGTTATGCTAGGTGGCCTTGAATTTAGAGTTTGAGCTTCATAGGGCTTAACAAGTTATGTTATGATAAACACAAGTATGAACATTATATTTATTTATGTTGGTTTGTTCAAAGTTACTTCACTTAATTCATGTAAGGTCTCTTCTTAGGGATAATCATGCCTAATATCTCCAAGAGAGGAAAATTCTAGAATAATATAATCACAACTTATGGAATGTGATGTGTAACATCACCACTAAGAGGAAAGTCATATGCTAACAAATATCACACTCTCAAAGGATATCAAACCTAATGACACCACAAATAAAAGGACACATCACAAGAAGAAATAAAATCACACAATGAAACAAGAGTGTCAATGTATGCCCCCACTTTAAAGATATTGCTAACACCATTGTTGTGAGAAATCAGCTTGAAAGTAGCAAATATTCAATACTAACTATAACGAAGACATGAGAGATTATTTGGAAAGCCTTATGCCAAGTCATATGTTCGTGAATGAAACTACATCATGAAAGGGGAAGGGGTTTCCCCCAAAAACACGTAAGGGATTTATGGATTCATGGTTATTATATCTTTGCTATACTACATCATCATTCCCCAAATACTCATAGAATAAGAAGAATGACAAAAAGAGAGCAAAACAAAAGAAAACACCTTCGGGTCAACATGGAAGAGACCTAAATGTCTTGACGCCTTGCATCCTCCCTAAAAGGAAAACACAAGAAAAAGAAAAGATACAAATTTTATGACATATAGAAGAATGGAGATACAAATAGAGGAATGCACAAAAAGAGAGAGACATCAAAAAGAGCAGTACGAGGGATCACATTATGCACATGCAATCACATATAGAAACATGTAAAAATAAAGAAAAATACTAGTAAGGCACATTTGATTCAACCTATAGTAGGTTTTCTGCATCCCAATCTTGATCAGTATATATGGAAGGCGGACAACTAGCCAAAGGGACAACATCAAATTCTGAACTAGGACACTCACCAAGTTCAACACTCATTTTAGGAGAATTGTCATTTAAGCTCATGAAAGAGGAGAAAAATGAATTCAACTCATTATTCACTTGTTCATCGATCCCTACAATGTCAATATCATCATCTAAATTAATCACAACAGGAGGTCGAATGATAATATCCCTGGAAGGTATTTTTTTTACATTGTGGAAAAGCTATAGAATCATCATGCATTGCTTCCTAAGGAAAGTTCCGATTTTTATTTTCTATGTTGCTCTTTTCTTCTTTAGTTTGTAACATATGAGTAATAGCATGATGTTTATGCCTATTCTCTCTAGCATTTTGAATTCTTTTCATTTTTTTTCAATTTTTTATTGTGTAGGAGCGGGTTTCTCAACCATAGGAGGTTGTTCAACCACTTTCCCTTTGGATTTGTAAACTTGTTTGATTTTAGGAGGGACAATGGATTGTTTTTACTATCTCATGGTCTCTTATAGCAAATTGTAGGAGGATTTATAATAGATTGACCTTGAATATTTGGAAGGGATTTTGGTTCAATCATGGTTTCATCACTTGGATGGGTGGCTTAGTCTTGGGTTGAGGCATATTTATAAGGGATAATTTTTCTATATGCTTTGCCTTAAACTTTTGATACAATTTGAAAAATAAGTCTTCACGGGGTCTAATAGGTTCAATAGGCTTGGGAAAAAATAAATCCAATGAAAATTTCCAATGGGAAGACACAAGATTAAATCCACTATGATGCACATTGAAGATCTCATTTCCAAATGGAAACTTCAAACATTTATGGATAACCAACATGACAAAATTCATGGAGCTAAGCCATGAATAGCCTAACATCACATGAAATTAATTCGATGTTGGTATGATGGTGAATAAGACACTTAATGTTTTCAAACCAACTTATAGAAGGAGATTTATCGAGCACATCACAGGGTAAGAAAAACCATTATGTGTTTTGATCCATGATTTCGGTCTTTGATATGTATCCTAATAGAGTTCATGCACACATATTAATTCTTCAAATGTCACATTTCTAAATGGATGAGATCAATTAATATCCCATTAGTAGGCTTTTCATTGATTCTTCTAGCTATGTAAAGAGGACCATCGGGTGCATGTTTGATTGTCTTTTTATGAGAAAGCGATATAAAGGGGAATTTTGGTTTGACCCTTATGAAGTTTAGCTTCAATAAATTTGACCGAGGTATGTATATTATCATTCTCTTAATATTTTAAGATATTGTTAAGGAGGTTAATGAGGCTACAAAAAAATTGTATTCCATGTTCACTCTTAAGCATCTTTCTTAGATTATCTATCATAGGAACCACAACAAGACTCACAAGATTTTGCATTTTTATAATAATTCATCTATTCTTCTTATTATTTCTTGTGAGACATGAACAACATCATGCACATTGGTTGTAGTTAATAAATTCATTGGAAATGAGGTATATAGGCTATGATCTATAGAGGGTTGATTATCAACACTATTAGAAAGAGAGTTAGAAAATATAAGATCCATGGTGAATGGCATATCACGAGATGGCATGAGTCTCGATCTATGTCTCATAATAATATTGCTAATAGAACACAAAGTTTTAAAGCTCATACAAGTTTCACAAACTCAATGTCAACCCAAAATGGGAAGAGGGTAAAATGCAATGCAATGACCTAGAATTTAATATGAAAATGCAATTTTCAGATTCTAAACAAGGTAATTTTTTTAGTACACTATGCAAAAACTTGAAAATTATTTCTTTTAAATGAAAATTTGAAATCATATAATGCACTAATTATATCAAATGAAGATAGATATGACCAAATTGAAGAAAAAAAATTATGGAAGAAGAAATAGAAATTTGAGAACAACAAATAGGAATGCAAAAATGAATGTTTTAATGTCCAAAAAATTAGAATATAACTCTAATCAAGGACTCATTTTCCCTAGGGAAAATGGGTCCTAGGTGGGGGTTTTTAAATTTTTTTTTACAAATTTCTAAGTTAATTTAAGTGGTTTCCAGATTCTGATATGATACAAGTTACAATTTTAATTTTCTATAAAATGAGGATTGAATGTAAATAAAAACTGTGACAAAATGACAACCTAGAAAATCGAATTAGATATGTATTTTTTTTCAATTTTTAAATGAAAATGAATATGATGTAATCCTATGTAAATGATATGCAAGATGACTATTTTTTTGTATTTTTTGGATTTAAAGAAAGCAAAGATGCAATCCTAAAACCCTTAAATGAAATACAAAGTTATTTTTGCAAACTAGACACCCTAAATGAGACTCAATTCAATGCAAAGAGATGCAAATGACTATAAGATCTAAATCTAGGGTGAAAGAGGACTCCAAAATCAAAAAATCCAATGATCAAATGTCAAGTTCACCAAAATGAAAGATGGAAAAATAGGGTTTTTTACCACCATGGATTGACGAAAAATGGGGTATGATGGACCTATTTCTCTAATTTCATTCAAAGAAATGGCATCTAAACAATGAAGTGACTAACAACCAAAAATTGAGTCAAATCAAGGTATGAATCGAAAAATTTCCTCTCTATGCAACGATGGGGGTAAGATTCAAATAGTACTTTGGGGAGAAAGATCAAAACCATCAAACAAACTCCAAAATGTAAGCTATAAAATACAAGTGAAGGATAGTACTCAAATATGAAAAAAACAACAATTAAAATATAGATCTGGAAAGGGGAGAAAAAATTGTACAAGTCACCAAAAGTCACTTTTTCACCCTATGGTGAATGGGTCATGGCTAGGGTCCTTTGAAATCTATTTCTCGATTCTCTTCTACTGTGTTTGCACTCCCACATTCCTAATTTTCACTATCAGATAGTCAAAAATAAATCCTATAGGAGAGTTTATGTGAAATGACAACTTTTCTTGCAAATTTGAAAACTTTACAACTTTCTCCATTTTTTTTCTTCAAAGGATCTTCCACCTAAACTCTGCAATCACACATCAAAGAGAGAAAAATGTTGTTTATTATGTTAATGGAGGTTTTCCTTGGCCAAACCCTATTTTGATAATTAAGCCTTGTAATGAAATAGAAAAGTATGAAGGAATGATGAATGAACAACTATATGTAACAACTCACCAAACCTTTGTTTGAACCTTAGATTGTAGATCTACAACTAGAATGAATTGGCTTTAATGGATGTAGATCTTGATCATTAAAACTATCTTGAAATAATGTCTTTGAATGCTTGAATATATCTTGAACTTTGCATCATCATATTAGCTCAAACAACATGCATGATGCAATAAATCTTTGACATGATAATGGAATTTTGATTGCTATAATAATCTTCTATAATTCTGCCCCTTGAATGCCTTGACAATTCTCTTGAAATTCTCTTGATCTCATAAACCTGTTCTTGGAATGCTTGCATGAAAATTCTAGGTGAAAACATAGTGAAATGACCTCTTATTTATACATATGTTAACATTAATTCTCTAAATTCAAATAGCACAAGACAACATGTGAATACACATTTGAAATTATTGAAATACCGCCAAAAACATATTTGAAATTTAGGTCCTAGGACTAAGTGAGGACCCATTCACCCTTGGGTGAATGGGTCCTCGGTCACTTACCTAGGACACACATTGCTCAATGATAAGTCTTATGTTATGGCATTAATGAATGTTGGGTTTTACCCTTCATAAATTGCAATTAATTAGGCTTGGATTTGAATTAAACGGGACAATTAAGGAAAATCAACCTCAATTAATTAATAAAGCCCTAGATTAGTGTGAAAGTGTAAAGGTACACTTTACAACACCAAAAATAAGGCACAATTAAGTCCATTCTATTTAATAGGTCCCTAAACTTAATGTGAATATATAAAACATATTACAACACTAAATTAAGGCATAATTTAGCTTATTTTATTAATAATTCCCAAATTAAGTGTGGAAAGGGATACTTTTTCCTACACTACAATGATATGTCCAACTCTACTAGGATTATGGGGAATTATCTACAATGACTCTTTTACTAGTACTAATTATTTTTGTTGCTCTAGGATCTTAATCATTTGATATATGGTATTTTTCTAGTATGGTTGGTTGTTGTGGAATGACCTATATCCTTCACTAGAAGTAGTTTTGTAGACACCTAAAATTGACACATGTCATCATTACCTGATTATTTCCTCTATAATTGATTTAATATAACCTTATTATTCAATTAATTATTGCATTTCTATCCCCTTATTAATTAAATAAAATTTTATTATTTAATTAATAAGAGTCATATTCATCACTATTCATTTGCACCTATTTTTATCCTAAATAATTTAATCATCTTTGTCATATAGTTCACTTTAGGTAAATAAGTATAATTATTTACTTAGCTACATCACCCATCCTTTTCTTAAAAATTTAATAAATATTTTATTTATTTAAATTCCCTATTTTCTATTCATTCCATTAAGTGGGATAATTAAATTAACCCCTTAATCCCCTACTTGCACAAGCTAATCATATTCAAATCCCCTCAAATACCTCCCATCCTCCAATGTATATAAAATCTTGAGGTTGTACACAAGGCATGGACCATTGTACATGAGACATGGACTTGGTACCATGTCACATGGGTCAAATTACTTGCCCATATCCCTAGAATCCTCCTCTTTTTCATAAATAGGAATTTAAAATTCTCACATGTCCTCTCAAATAATTTTCCATCCTATAATCCCTCCTCTTTGTGCCACTTTGTGTCATCTTCATGCTTGAGACATCTCAAGCCATCTACACCCTTGATCTTCCAATTCAATTGTAGTCATTGATCTCTCCCGAACATCTATGAAATCTCCCAACACTTAGCCATTTTTCATAACATGCATATAAATACAATTTTGAGCACACATCAAATTTGATCATTTGGACAAATCATATACTAGGAGATTCAATATGGAATGTTGGTTTGATTTTATGTTTTTGAATGTAATTTCTCAACATCCTAACTAAGTGTTTGTTTGGATTTTTGTTGTTTTATTTAATAGATGAAATTCTACACATTGACACAATTTCATACATAAAATTTTGGTGCACCTAGTGAGACACACATCCTTGATCACTAATTAGAATTTGTTGGTTTTTTATCTTTTTCATTGCAAGTTCTATTTCGGTGGCTTTGTTCTAGATTAGCAGATAAGGTTTTACTTCAATGATTAATATTTGGGTGGATACATTCTAAATCAATGGATACATGAGTTTTTTAGTGAATTCATGTTTAATAAATAATTATTTTATAGATTGACAAACTCATTTTTTGAATCAACAGTGGAATCTAATATAATATTTTATTATTTCTATTGAATTTTATCTAAAATTTTCAACACTTTTCATACTGACCAACTAACTTGGATTTTTAGGTGATTTATTTAATGTTGTTTTGTAGATATCATTAGTTGAAGATATATCAAACTATAAACTAATAACTCCATCCTTTATAGCCTCATAGTTAAAGACAATATTTTTATCACTAATTAGGAATTAAGGTAGCTTAGAGGGTTAACTAACATCATCTTTTTCATTTTTAGGATCCTTTATAAGCATATTCTCTCTCCTTGCACTATTTTGTGAGTGTGGAGATCAAAAAATTTAGTTTTATCCAAGTCCTATGAGTCAACCCAAGATCTCTTGATCACACATATGCTCTCTCCTCGTATTTCATGTGATCTTATAGATCAAAAGTACCAAGCATCTCTTTCCCTTTAGGAGGCCAATTAGGGTATTTCATCACCCCAAGGGATGGCCTCAACCATGTCTTCCAACAAGGTATAAAAAGGGAGGAGAAAAAAATTTACCTCAAGGAGGGGCCATTGTCATGTCTAGTTGATCCCCAAGACCCTTGGTCTATCAAGAATTTTTAGGCACAAAGAGTCTAGAAGAGACCCTCCTGGCTCAAGAATTTATGGATGGGGCCTTTGTTCATTGAATATACTCTAGTGCACCTATGACTAGTAGAATAATACCTTCATCTATCATTTAGTGTGGTGAGAACTCACTGGGATGACACTTCTAAGAACTCCTTGGTAAGAGACTTCACGTGCACATAGTAGTCCCTATCTATCCTTCGTATAGTAGCTGGTATTATCCTTCTGTTGTGATCCTAAATTTAGTTTCATACCCACTTGAATAATTTTACAACATATGAGCATGTTTGGTGTTTCTATAATGTGTTAAACTAGTTAATATCCTAATCATTCTAGTCCATGTCTAGCCCATTATTTGTTACTTTATACCTAATTCTTTTTACCTAGTATTCCAACCACTCAATTGGTTTGTCCTAATATTTGATGGTTATGTCTCCCTTTTGGAAAAAAAAATCTTCTTTTTCATGAACTATTCATATCCAAGTTTCCAATCATTCATAATATAAAAAAAGAGCAACTATGTTTTAGCAATTCTATAGATAAATTAGAAAATATGTCATGTCATTTGGTGAATATTTTTTCACCCACTTTTGATCTATTTTCATCATAATATTTTACCAATCTCTAGTTTAGAAAATCCCTATCACAATAGATGAGTCCATTTTTTTAAAAAAATCTCTATTTTTTTGAATTCATATCTCAATCAATGAATTCATCCTATTTTTAGAAAAATTTCTTACCTTGAATTTTCTCAATCTAAAGTCACCTAAAAAATTTCAAACTCTAAATCATTGGATTTTCTCTGTGGTTCAGTGGATATACTCCCATAAAAAATATAGAGAGCTTAATTCCAAGTCAAAATACAAAATCTTGGTGATTTTGGTATGCCAACTTGGTTGGGTCATAACTCCTAAATCATGGGGAAAAATCCAAACTTTTTTACATGGTTAGTAATCCATTCCAAAAACATTATTTACTAAAACATAGAAAAAACCCAAAAAAATAGATTTTCAAAATTATCCTTAGCTAAGCTTTAATAAATCAATACCTGAGATATTTTGATATCAAGATAAACCTTGAGATTAATTCTTCCATGTTCTTCTAATCCATAATATTTACCTTCTAATCATCTCTTCCTTTCCAATATTATCCTTCCTCCAATCCAACTCATCAAATGAATATCATAGATACACCTTATTTTGATGATTCCCCTCTTCATAGCCATCACCATAATTCACCCCAAATCAATGATGATTAAAGTCTTTCTTGATCAAGATGAGTATGAAATTTATCCCCCTTGTTTTCATCATTTTTATCAATCTTTCCCCAATATTTCATTTCTCACCTATATATTTTGACCAAGCAATAGCTAGCACAAAGTTTCCCATCACATCTCTTTAGATATCCATTGGTCATCCTTATGCTACCTTTGACAAGGGAACTCCATTTTATCCCGCATCCATATCTCCCTCCTATTTTTCACCCACATATTCCACATTCATATCTCCCTCTTATCTGTCACCATCATATCCCCCTCATCCATTATACATACATCCATCTTCTCCTCTATTAATATCCTAACCTCCATATTTTTACAACATCACCTTCATCCCTAATTAAAATATACTATCCCATTATCCCCAAACCCATCCTCCAATCCATAATCCTAATCCTCCATCTACTCCTAATCCTCTATCCAGTCCTAATCATCTATCTAATCTTGATCCTCCATCTAATCCTAATCATCCATATAAGCCTAAAACATATACATATTTCTCCCCATAATTCCTCCAAGGAATTCTAGCAAAGAAAGAATCACAAAATTAGATGCTAAATATGTGGAGCCATATCACCCCACTCAACCATATAAGGCCTTCATTTATGATTTCACCCGCCATCCCACACCTATTATTCCTTTTCACACTCTTAAAACCACCCAACTCCAATCCCAATTTCCCACATAACATTATCCAAACCTAATTCTATGAGCCTTATGAATCCCCCACCCATCCATTAACCAAATATGAAGGTTCCATCCAACAATTATCCCCTATCACATCATTCATACGAATCCAAAAAGGCTAAGAGCTTGGTTGAAAGAACACTAAAATACCCCTCCATCCAAATGAAGATCTTACCAACCCATCTAATACTTCTGATGATCCATTACCTCCTGCTACCCCCATCATCCCAACACCATAAAATTATCCTCTTATACCTCTTACTTTAATCTAGAGTGGTTCTCTTGTAGTATAAGAACAAAACATATCCACTACCCATCCTAATCTACCTAATAATGGACTTGTATCTTGCTTCCAAAATGATAAACATCCTACTTTAGATGACATGTTTGAGAACATGAACTATCAAGGAGAATTCTTAGGTCTTCATGACTAAGGTATCTTGGATCTCATTTAAATAAAATAAAATCCATTTTCATAAGGCCTTGGCTACATATGTCAAGGGTCACAATCTAAAAATGTTAGTAAAACCTTCATACAACCTAATCCAGCCTCTTCCAAAACTACAATAGGTGCTTCCCATCACTCCTCAAAAATACTTGTTGCAATCCCCCTTCCTTTATCATACCAAACTAGAGTCATTATCACTATCCCCCTTCATCCTCTAAATCCATTTTTGGTCCTTATGTCCCACAATTCACCATCATAAATCCCCCAACTATTAAGTCTATTTTAGGCCCTTATATCCCAAAATTGTAGTTTCCATCTTATCCTACTACCCCTCATCCACTGATACCTTATCCCTATCACCCATCATAAACCTCTCACTCCCACAATCCCCAATAAGGATAAACATGTTGGTTGTTCTAACTAATGCCTATAATTATCTATATATTACCCATTTCTAATAATCAATAACTTTAGGTTGTTGGCCAATAAATAAGGGTTTCACAACCCTTATGAACTTTTGGCTCTATAGACCTAGCTAGGTGTACCTTTTATCAATATAAAGACAACCAACAATTGTAACAAGATATTGAAATAATAAATTTGTTCTCATATGTTATGACAAGGATCTATAAAATTCATACAAAAAATTGTTAAATTCATTGTATACTTTAGACTAGATTACCAATGAGAACACAAAATAACTAAGAATAAATTAAATAAAAATTGATATATATCATATTAGGTTTCTTTGGATGTGGTACAAGTCTAATTTTTCATATCGGTGTCTTAATTTCTAGGTCATAGAATCATATAACCTTGCAAATGTTTCATGAACAAAAACCTAGAACATATTCAATAGATGATTGAAATTATTGCATTACAATAAAGAATATTATGTATGGGCTTAATTTTAAATCTACATAACAATCCCTAAAGAAAAAAATACTCTTATTATTTCATTAATAGAAATCTAACCCATTACTTGAGCATAAGCCATTGATGAAATATTCATTGCATAAAATTGAAAAGATAATCTCGAAGATCCTTGATCATTTTAGTCATGATAAAATTTTGGATTATACATTGGATATAAATACAATTATATCATATATTTATATTTACATATTGAAATGTGTATTGTTTCTATAAGAATCACACTTATAAACTAACTTCTCTCTAACCTAGACAAGACTTATCTAAAAAATGCCAATGGGCAATTACAATGTCCAAAATCTTTTACAATGAGGCTCAAATCCCCTTATATAAGATAAGTGAGCATGTAGGATCTTGATCCAAGTCACATGTAACATGTGTTAAATTTTATATTTCAAAGCTTTAACCATCATGCTAGAACAAAATGGAGACAAAACTTGTTAGAAGAATAATCCATTTTTCTAACTAACTCAAATATTGTTGAGACCATGTAGAGGTTGGATTTAATGTTGAATATGTTTTTGAATCTTTGGAATGAATCTAAAAATTGAAACTAATCCATTTTATCAAATGAAGATCATTTATTTGATATTTTCCTTGTCATCAACCTCACTAGGATATTTTCATTGAAACTTGATGAAAAATTAAAATGCAACTCAATACTTATTTATTATGCTTATCCATCAAAGATGCAAAAGTATTTTTCGTAGGTAACTAAAATGTTGATACTTTTATAATTTTTTTTAAGTGAGCATTATATTTTACATCCAAAGTTTGTTTACATATTTATAGAATTTTCCCATGTTTAATTTTAATTAAAATAATTCATCTAAGGAATTATTCAGCAATAATGAGTCTCATGACCTGAGTCGGCTAGGTCGGGGTGGGGTCATCCATGATCATAATAGGAAAATGATTCTGGCATATGTGGTAAATCTTGATGTGTAATTTTTCAGCTTTTCTGAGGTGGTGGTGGCATTCTATGGTATTTGAATTTCTATGAATGTTGTCTTTTCCAACCTAGACATCAAGGGTGACTCTAGAAATGCCATTCTTTTACTAATGGGGAAGGCTAAACCCTAGTTTTCCTTTGGGGACCTCGTCCTATCAACTCGTAATCTCATGATTTCTCTTGGGAATAGTAGATCTTCTCATGTGTCTATAAATTGTAACAAAGTAGTGGATGTGCTAGCTAACCTCACTATTTGTACTCCAAATTCAGTTATTTGGGATAATATCTCATATCCCCAAGCATGTTTGTGAATTAATTAAAAATTATGTCAAAGTACTAAAGAAAAGAGATTGAGTTGGATCTTCTATCAACCCCCTTCATTGTTTTCCATGATTTACAATTATGGAAAATTAACCTCCAAGCAATCTTTTCACAATAATTTTTATTCTTGGATTTGGTATTCTTGTCAACATTTCTATAGAACTATTTCTCTTCTTTTTTTGTATGAAAATTTTTCCATGGGGTGAGTTGTTCATGGATAAACTCACCAATTGCAAGATGTGGAAGTAGGATAAGGAGGTTTGGACTATTATTCAACGAGGTAAGTTGGTCTCATTCATGGAGGGAATGACCCTAAACCATCTATTGAGTTTGCTAACTCTTGGAAGGATGGTACCATCACCATTAGCGGATTCTCCTTCCTTGTGAACATCGAGTCAATTGTGGAGGTGATAGAGATTTCATTGGATGGTGCTTACATCCCTTGAAATCCTAAAGGGAACTTCCAAAAAGATATGGAGAGGTTTTTGAAAGAGGGAGAAAAGGTTAACAAAATTCAAAATGGATACAACAAGGCTAGCCTTCTTGGGGTGTCAAGAAAAATTATCGAGGTGTTGATGAGGTGCATCATGTTAGCTGGATGTTTCTATCATTTTCATGCCCATCTCTTTCCCATGCTCAATGATTTCCATTATAATTGCTAAATTAATTTCACCTTTTGGATTTTTCATCAGTTGAATATTCCATTAAGAATGTCCAAAGTAAAAGTAAAAATATTCCCATTCACCAGGGCTTAATTTTTGGACTCTTCCATCATTAGGACACTTGATTACCCTCCCCAACCACTATCAAAAGGAACACTTTGGTCATTCACAACCCCATCAAACCCCTTGAGGGTCCCAGTCCCACTTTCACCCTAGGTGAAACTCCACCCATGACTCGTCGCATCACCTATGCCCAGGGAAAAACCCTGCTAATGATGAAACCCCTCTCGACCCCATTAAAAGTGTGTCCTTCCCCATGGATACTCCTATTTCCAATTTTGGCTCTAATAATTTAGATAACTTAGATGACGAGTCTTGGAATCCTACCCCTAGTGATTCTCTCATACAATCCCCTATTCATGCAAAGGTGTCTAATATCCCGAACAACCCTCTTGTTTCTTTTCTTTTTTTTATTAGACTATAGGAATTGGGTAGCATGACCCCCTATAAATTGCAGTGCACTTGGTAAACTTTTTAACATGACTGGCGACACTGGTGCGACACGCCCTCTAGTACCATGGGGGTGGGGGAGACTAGACCTCATGACCAACCTCCTGCAATAGGAAAGATTTAGCCAACCAAGCTAGGGCCCCAACCCAACAACCCTCTTGTTATTAACCCTTCCAACCCACATAATTCCCCAAAACTCTGCATTAATTTGGATGGGACCTTTGTTCACCCCAATGTAGGTAATTATAATTATGCTTCCTATGGCGCCCTCTGGAAAAAAATAATGAAATTTTGGTGAATTTTAACATCCAAAATCGCATCCTCAAGTGGCTTCTAGGTCAGCTTATTACTGCTAAGGAAAAAATCCTAGTGTTGGAAAACAAGGTGCTTGACTAGTAGGCTTCATGGTCAGGTGAGGTTGAGGACAATGGACATTAGGATATGATTTCTTCCCTTTCCAAGTTGTTGGACCATTGGTACAATTGGGAAAAGGAGGCGGATGAATTCAAAGACCTTGTGGGTGCCGAGGAGGAAAAAATGAAATTGTAGGAGATTGTGAAGAATAGTGCTCTGACCATCTAGGTTTTACAACAAGAAATTAGGAATAGTCATGGTAAAAGGGTGGTTGAGGGTGATCTTGATGATAATCATTCACAAAAAAAAGGTAAGCTAGTTGGCAGTTCAGCTCAAGTCACTATCATGGAGACCTAGGCTATTCAGAAGGGACCCTTGTCATTCGAGGAGAAGCTCACTTCCTAGCGAAGAAGTGGTACGAAATTAGTGGTCTTAGTATTTTTGGAGACCAGTAATTATTTCAGTCCCTTGCTAGTTTTCCTTTGTCTGTTGTTTTTTTCTTTCTTTATTGGTTAGCTAGTGTTGTTTCTTTTGTTTTTTATTTTTTAGGCATTTCACTTCTCGTGAGCCCCTCATTTAGCCTTGATGGAAATTTTGTAAAAGGATGCTGGTCCTTCCCATCTTAATCTAATTAAAAAAATGAGTCTCACTCACCACTAGCACATTTGAATGAGAGATAAGGGATGATTATGCCAAATTAATTTTTTCATTGGTTGAGTGGCTTGATAATTCTATTCATTGATTTTTTTTAGTGGCTAATATTTTCCAATTAGCTAATATTAAAATTGGGGATTCAAAAATTTTCTAATAGTACAAGTTTTAAGACAACTTGAATCACCACATTTTTACAAAATTTTATTCTAGCCCTTGTTAAATTGCTAAAATATTTATTTTATTAAACTTTTAAAACAAAAAAATTACCACAATATTCGATACCTAATTAGATCAATTTCACCTAAATTTTATAAGTTATAGTATAAAATGATATTTGATTCACCAATAATATTATATAGTTATTGATTACTTCAAGACCATATAACTAATTTTTAATCACCACCATTGATTGTATTTATAACCTAATGGTTGCAGTTGTATTCCATGGGTTAAAATGTACTCACAGAGCTACAATGTCCATCAAACTCAAAATTATATTTGGGTCATTGAAGATTTATAATCTAATATATGGGATTAAATTCCATGGGTCAAAATGTACCCACAATTCTCCAATACCCATGGGACCTAAAATTGAATTTGGGACACATGGGCATTGGATATCTATAGGGACATTTTGGACTATAAACTAGAACCCAAACCATTGGATTATAAGTAAAATTAATAGTACTGATAGTGATTTAAAATATTTTGGAATTAAATAATATAGAAATGAGCACTATTCCTTAAACTAGTCAATCATTGTCACCCTTAGGCCCTTAGATTTCCATAGGAATATAAAAAAGGAAGGATTCACCATGGTAATTAATTTATTTTCCTACTTTTCAACAAGATTGACCAATATTTTCTATAAATTTCTAGTTATTTTTAAAAAATACCAATAAAATTAATATGTTTAAAAAAAGGAAAGATTCACCAATAGAAATTAATATTTTTTTCAAAAAAATGAAAGATTCACTAGGATTTTATATATTTGTTCAAGGGGGTTTCGTAAACTTATCACTAGTTCTATTGCTATCCAAAATAATTGACATGATCTTCTCCTCAATATTCTCCAAGGATTTGAATTTTTCTCTCAATTTTTGCTCCATTTTTTTTTATATGATGCAACTTCATCTACTAAGAAAATCATTTTATGTGTTCTTATAAGTCCTTCTTGAATGTTGGCATAAAACTTGGAACTTTTATAGGATTATTTTTGTCCTTGAGATCCATTTACCTAAAACATTTTTCATATTTTCTCTATGTTACACATAGGAATTCCTTAAATTGTTATATTAAATATCCATGTGTCTTCAAGTCTTTTGAAAAATTTAGATAACCTATATCTAATTGGGTCATCAAATAAATAGTGATTTATTAAATTTTTGTCCTCTTTCACTTCTTTTAATTGCTCCTCCAGCTCCTCATTTTTAAGGATATAATATCCTTGTCTTACACTGGTATATCTATTAATCTTGATGGGATGATGAAAATTAGAGTAGGATGAATTTTTGGTGAGGGTAGATATGATAGAAATTTGTTGTACATCATCAACCTTAGGTGATCTACATGCAATTTTTAAAAATTGACTTGAACCTTTTTTGGTAGCAACCTCATTAAACAAGGTAGTATTTATAGCTAGAGTAGCTACCCAGAGAGAAAAAGTATCTAATAATATCTTGATAATTAAATTCCTTGTCAACACCCTAATATTCCCTATTGCTTGTGGCTTATTTGTTGATGGGGCCATAACCCAAATAGCCAATGTCTCATATCTAGTTTTAAATAGACCCAAAATATGCTTGCTTAGATTGTTCATTGATGAAAAAGGTTTTTGGTGTAGTCATGGATGGATTGCCTATAAAGGACTATCCAACTGTGTAGCTTAGATTTAACACAATAAAAATAACACAAGATGTTGACCAAAAACATGGAATTTCATTGATTAAATAATTGAAAGTCTTGCATGCATCATATGTGAAATAACTAGGGCTCACAAGCCTACCACAAGGGTATTACAACATTACAACTGGCACAAGGCCTTATTACAATCCCACAATTTGGTATATCAGAAATATATAAGATTTAATCATGAAATCCTAACTAACTACTTTCCTATGAATTAAAATTGATCTTAAATATGATTCTCTAGCTCCCATAATGGTCTACATTAGCCTCAAACACTTCCAAACCCCAATGAATGATCAAGTGTGTAGATCATCCCTAAAACATGAAAGATAATCCTTCACAAAATGAAATGTATTATGGATCCCCAAGAAAGATCCACTTGGACCTATAATTCTTATATGATACTCCATTAAGCTCTGTGCACTCTAGAATAGGTCCACACTATGAATTCTAGACTAGGTCATCCCCAAATGCTCTGACTATGAATTACAATAAAATTTTGAGAGCAATAACTTTCAACAAACAAATGTAAACAACCTAAAATTTAGATATGATATAGATGACCTCATGTAGATTTTATATCCTATTTTATGAGATGAGAAATGATAATACGCTTAAATATGAAATTAAATGTTGAAACTAATACAGACTAAAATGGAAGAATTTTTTTTTTTTTGGTTGATACAGGATTACTTTCCAAGTAGGGATTCTCCTGCATCAGAAACTTAGGGTTGGAAGAAAATTGAGTCCCTCACATTCTAGGGGCTAGAGGAAAACAAAAGTGGTCTACCTCAGCCTAAGAAATCCATGATGAATATTACATTGGTCTACCTTTCCACTTCAAATATTTTGTATACTACTTGTTCCTAGTGCTCCTTCTGATTTTGGTATCCAAAATCTTCTTAATCTCCTCCATTTTTGATGTGGTAATTGGTCCTTTAAATAAAATTTGGTGTTATTATCACTTGATTTTCCCTCATGGTACTCATGGATGTTTGCAACATTGAAAATATGTGATATACCAAGTGTCTATAGTAACTCCACTTCAAATACATTTATAGAATCAAACTTTCTCATTTGTAGATTATTATTTGTTCCTACTAGAAATATTTCCTTCCTAAGATATACCATAACTTCATCTCCAACAAAAAATTCCTTATGTATCGTCTTCTCATCTTCCTTCTCCTTGTACTTATTGTTCATGTCCTCCAATTGTTTCCAGACTTGGTTATGCAATGTTTCCATGAATCCTATAAACTCTTCTACTTTTTCACTCCTCTTATTCTCTATATTAATGTCTCTAAGATATGCAACTAGTCTAGGATGTATTCATGTTACAATCTCAAATGATGGCTTCCCTATACTTTGATTTATTGAATTATTATATGATTTTTTTTTCTTGTGGTAGAACTATATCCCGATTTTGTACCTTATCTCCAACCAAACATCTTAAAATATTACCCAAACTTATATTTATTATCTCTATTATTTCATCTTTTTGTAGGTGATATGTTGAACTAAACTTCAAGTCTCTCTTCATCTTCTTCCATAATGTCCTCCAAAATCATCCAATGAACTTTGTGTCCCTATTGAAACTATTCTTTTAGGTAATCCATGCAATGTCACAATCTCCTTGAAAAATAAATTAGCAACATGCACAACATCATTAATCTTCTTGCAAGGAATGAAATTTTCCATCTTAGAAAATTTGTCCACTACTACCATTATAGAATCATATCCTCTTTGTGTTCTTGGTAATCCCAATATGAAATCCATGCTTATATCTTCTCAAGGTCTCTCTCATACTATCAATGGTTTGTACAATCTAGTATTTTGACTACTCACATTTGCTACTTGACAAATTCTATAATTTTGAACATACTTCCTAAAATCCTTATACATTTTCATCTAGAAAAAGTGTTCACTAACCAAAGCTACTATCTTGTGCATTCCAAAATTGCATGCTAATCCTCCACTATGCTTCTCCTTGATTAAATTATGCCTCATTTAATTCCTTGAAATATACAATTGATTTCCTTTGAACAATTCCTAAATGAAATAATCCAACCATTGGATCTGGTCTATCACTAGTGGTTCCTTACATTCTTTCTACGCCTCAACAAAATCTATATCATCCTCATACATGTGCTTCATTTATTTAAAACCCAATACTTCTATCTTCATCTCTATTAGAAAATTCCTTCTTCTATTGAATGCATCTACAAATTTATTTGGCTTACAACTCCTATGTTTCAACACAAATTTATAACTCTACAAGAACTCAACCCATCTCATATGTCTCTAGTTCAACTTTCTTTGACTATTCAAATACTAAAAAGTTTGATGATTAGTATACAACACAAAATCCTTAGGTAACAAATAATATCTCCACTTCTTTAAGGCTTCAATTGTGGAATATAATTCTTGATCATAAACTAAATATCTTCTTCTGACATAATTCAACTTCTCACTTAAATAAGATATTATTCTTCCTTCCTAACTCAACATTTCTCCTATTGTATTCCCACCAACATCACAATCAACTTGAAATACGTTGTAAAAATTAGGCAATTCTAACAGTGGTTGCTCTGTCACTTTTTGTTTCAACAATTCAAAACTTATTTGTGCTATGGATGTCCACTTAAATTCTTTCCTATTTCCTCTCATTATTTTTTTCATAGGTGTGTAAATGCTACTAAAGCTTCTAATAAAATTCTAATAGAAACTTTCTAGTCCATGGAATGATCTTACGTATCCAATTATTATTGGTGTAGGCCACTCAACAATTTCTCTAACCTTCTTAGGGTCTATCTTCAATGCTTTAGAAAAAATGACAAAACCTAGATATATCAACTTTGTATTCATAAAGCTACACTTCTTGACATTGATCAGTAACTTCTCCTCTCTCAACCTCTGCAATAATTTTTTGATGTGCCACAATTGTTCTTCTCTAGTCTTACTAAAAATTAGAATATCATCCAGATAAACAATGACAAACTTACCCAATAATTTCTTTAATACTTCATTCATCAACCTCATGAAATTTCTAGGTGTATTGGTCAATCCAAAAGGCATCACTAACCACATATAAAATCCTTCATTAGTATTAAATGTATTCTTCTACTCATCTCCCTCTCTAATTTTGATTTGATGGTATCCACTCTTCAAGTCAATCTTTGTGAAATATTTTTCTCCACTCAAATAGTCCACAATATCATCCATCCTCGGAAATGGGAATCTATACTTGATAGTGATCCTATTGATTTCTCTAGAATATGTACACATTCTCCATTCTCCATATTTCTTCGATGCAAGTACAATAGGTACCACACATGGGCTTAAACTCTCTCTGATCAATCCCTTCTTCAACAACTCTTGTATTTTTATATTCAGTTCCATATTTTCTATAGGTGTCATCCTTTGTGTTTATTTTTTAGGAAAACTTTCTCCTAGTATTAGATCTATCTAATTTTTGATACTCTAGATTGGCGGTAATCCATCTGGTACATTCTTTGATATGATATCTTCATACTTTTTCAACAGTTATGCTACCTCGTCATTCTTTGTCGTAGGATTCTCTACCTCTGGCTTATAACCCTTTTATGGAATCAATGCAAAAATATATATTTCTATGCCTCAATCCATCCAAAAACTTCCTTCCATTAACCAAACATAGTCTGGTAGTCCTACAAACTCCACTTTTATCCTCTTCCTCCAAAGGTATCAACTTAACTCTCTTTCCATTTGAAGTCACAATGTAGGTATTCCTTCTTCCATCATGATTTTCTTTCCTATCATGTTTCCATGGTCTTCCTAATAGTAAATGACATGCATCAATAGGCATAATATCACACAATAATTCATCATGATATGATCCTATATGAAATTTTAGCAAGATCTACTCATTCACCAATATCTTATGCTCATCCTTAATCCATTCTATCCTATAGGGGTTTGGATGTTTCAATATCTTCAAATTCAAATTGGTTACAATCTCTTCTAAAACTCGATTACCGATGCTACCACTATCAATGATATCTTTACATACCTTTCCTCGAGACTTACATCTTGCTCTAAACAAGATCTTTCTTTGTGGTGGTTCCTCAATCACTTCTTCATGCATCAAATCTCTTCTCATTACCAATGATTCACCTTTCTTAGGTTTCCCAACTAAATTGGGGGATTTAATAGGTTCCTCTTCCACATAAGCTGCTCTTTTAGTATGCCTAGTTTTCTTACCGGTACTTCCTTGATTGCATTCAAATGCTTTATGTCCTTCATTTGCACACTTCAAATAGGTTCCTCTAAATGGTATCTTCTCAAATATTCCTTCATTGCGCTTATATCCCTCATTGTGGTAAAAATTATGACCTCCTTTGTCACCACAATAAAAATTTATATCTTATCTCCCTTGAAAGTATGAATTATAATACCTTTCTTCACTGCGGTAGGGTTTTCCATCTTTTCTTTTCTCTACATATAGTCTTCTTTCTCTAGATTATGAATCGATCTTGTAGAATCTTCCTCTTGCACTTTTGTACCTTTTTTCAAACTTATTTTTTAGCTTCTCCTCCACTTTCAATGTAAATTGGAATGCTTCTTCAACTATTGTCATCTTTACCAAGCTCAATTCTTCTTGCATGTTTGTTCTCAGTCCATTGATGTACCTTGCAACCTTCTCTTTTCTTGATTCACTATGTCTAGTTCTGATGGTCATTTTATAGAATTTTTCAGGGTATTCTTTTATAGATTTCTCCTTTTTCCTTATGTTCTACAATATTTTCAACAATTCAAGCTCATAATCGCTAGGTATAAAACGATCCTTCAATTTCATCACCATTCTATCCAATTTTATGATCTTCTCTTTTCCTCTTCTATTTCTATCCAATTGAAATTTTTTCCACCATAAATAAGCATGTCCTTTAAACTTAGTTTTTTAAAGTCTCATCTTTATAGATCTTTAATTTATTCATATTCAAATTATTCTTCCATATCATAGATCTAATCAAACAGTTCCTCAAGGTTTAAATTTTCAGCGTAATTTTAAATTTCAACTCTAGGTCACTTAACGGTTTTATAAATAGATTTCAACATCTTCACTTGATTGGATTCTTCTTCTTCTTCTAGGGATTCTTCAATTTGATTCGTAGAATGATCTAGGTCATCATCACTTTCATCCTCATGTCTATGGTTTAAACCTTTCCTTCTATATTCTTCTACTGCATCCAATCACACTCACATTGCATGCATCATCTCTAACATTTCATCCATTCTTCCAGTCACATTTTTCATAATAGGTGCTCTTCTTGGTAGCATCTCTTTCCTTGGATCATGTGCAACTACCTTAATTGTGTGATTTGGCTACAAGGGTTTGAACTACCTCATAGTTGGTGATCGATTGAAAACACATGTAGTCTACCTCAAGTTGGTGATCTGTTCACCACAAGGAATGCCTTAAGGAATTTCAACTCACTCTAATACCACTTAGTGCAGTCATGGATGGAGGTCCCAAAAAGGACTTTCCAACCATGTATCTTAGAGTCAACACAATCAAAATAACACATGATATTGATCAGAAAACATGAATTTTCATTGATTTAATAATTGGAAGTGTTACATGCATCATATGCAAAATAACTAGGGCTCATAGGCTTGCCACAAGGGAATTACAAAAATTACAAATGGCGCAAGGCCTTATTAAAATCCCATGATTGGATAGATCAAAAATATCTAAGCTCTAATCATGAAATCCTAACTAAATTCTTTCTTATGAATTATAATTGATCTTAAATATGATTTTCCAGCTCCCATAAAGGTCTGTGTCGGCCTCAAGGTATTTCAAACACAATAAGTGATGAAGCTTGTAGGTCAGCCCTAAAACATGAAAGATAATCCTTTGCAAAATGAAATTTATTACAGATCTCAAAGAAAGATCCCCTTGGACCCAAAATTCTTTTATGACGCTTCATTAAACTCTACGTACTCCAAATTACGTTTGCACTATGAATTCTAGACCAAGTCGGCCCCAAATGCTTTGATTATGAATTACAGTGATTCAAAGAGTGATAACTTTTAGAAAGTGAATACAAACAACCTCAAATTTGGATATGATGTAGATGACCTTGTCTAGATGTTATATCCTTCTTTGCAAGTTGAGAAATGATAATGCAGTGAAATTTAGAATGAAATACTAAAATTGTTAGAGACTAAAATGAAAGAAAATATTTTTTTTTGCTTCATACATGATTTCCTTACAATGAAGGTTGATCTTGTATCAGTTTCTTCATCTTAACTTATGATTGTATCTAGGTCTATGGCTAATACTATATCTTAGTTAGTTAATAGAAGTATACCAACTTCCTATACAATTCTTCTTGTTGAACACCCATAATACTAAGAGAGGGGTGAATCAGTATTCCATTAAACCATTCAAACATAATCCATCCAATTACCAAAGCACATTCAACTGATATAAGCAAAGAAAGCATGAGACATCCACAACATCACATAACACATGAACACTAGGATTTTTATGTGGAAAACCCAAAATGGGAAAAACCACAATTAAGATTAGCTCATAATATATTATATCTAGATATAGTGTATTATAGAAGTGCTCACTATAGGTGGACTCACTATCTAATGTGCTCACTTCCCATAAAGAATAAGGTCAAAGAAAGAAGGGGTGGCTCATAGCCTATTTGAACTGATACAAATGTATCTAGATAATATACTTGGTTACAATTCCAATGAAGTGTAATATTTTTGTGTGGTCTCACAACACACCCCAAGAATACAAGGCTTGGGGACCCAAGTTGAAAATTAACACTTAATGCAAGTGCTAGTTGGCTGATGGTCACTAGGAAATCTGTGAAAAGTTGAAAAATATTAAGAATAATTCATGATTCAGTATACCAAGTGTCGAGAGTCTAGGCAATTTGTGTTTGGGTGAATGATCAAGATGAGTTCATAAAGTAATTTTAATGAGTTACTACAATCGAGAATCGAAAGCCGATGGATTTGAAAAGACTGGTAAAAGTCATAAACCAGGTTAGGATTTGTTTCAGGAAGTGAAGCATATTGGCTAGTTGGGTATCAAAGACAAACAGATATATTAGGATTTGGATACCAGAGTACCCAAGTAAATGGTGCACTGATGCTGGAGTGTTCAAAGCTTGTTATATGTTTTTTCTTGAATTTCCATACTAATTGTTTGTTCCTATCAGAAAACGTTGTGTGTTGTGCCAGATTTGGGTGCATACTGACACTATTTGGTGGAAAATAATCCAAATTTACTTAAACTCTTACATCATTCTATTCCTAGTTGTGATGTAACTTGGTGAAGTATAGAGTGGTTTTCTTTGATTTAGTTTATTTGTTGAGGCATGTGTGGACAATACCTAGAATAATTTTTTTAATTTTTAGTATTTTATGCTTTATTTTAGATTAGATGCTTTATATTTTCAAAAATGTTCCAAAATTGATGAATTCATGGAGTTTTATTATAAATATTTTATTTCCATGAATTTGTGGAGTGCTTAATGCTAATTTTTCTTGATTATATGCAAGTATTTTAAATTTCATGAATTGTTATTGTAAATCCTTGATTTCATGAAGCTGTTAAGTGACATGTGAATGATCAAACTGAGATTATGTTTCAATATTTTGGATACTAGCCAATTTGTGTTAATTGTATGCCCCTTGTGTTTGACAAAAAATTACACCATAAACCTTGAGTGAACCTAATACATCAAGACCTGACATTACCTTGGGATTGAGCTGATATTACCTTAGATTTAGGTTTTTTCTTAGTGGATCTTTCGAGAAAGGTAGGTTCCCTTGATCCTCTATGAGAATTTATCTTCCTGTTGGTGTGTGTACAACATATGCATTAAAAAATATCAATCTTTTCATTGATCTAGATCAATGCTCTGTTCCGCTCTATATTCACACACCTTAAAACACAATTCACACAACTCTAATCAAATTCAAATCACAAACATGTAGTTGGAACACCATACATGTCATCTATCTCTCTATATTCTCTCATAATTCCAAAACATCAAAATCAATCCACTATATATATCCACATCAAGTGTAACATCAATTAGGTTGGCCTAATTGGAGGTAACACACAAAATTACACTTCTTGGCCCCCAAAACATTTCATCTAAAATTTTCACCATAATTAAAAATTCAAATCACCTTAATATAGGTTGGGATTAACCTATATTAGATCTTACATAAGGAAAAAAACGTATTCATTCTTTGTAAAACATCAAACATGTTAGGTCAGCCCCAAATAAGACCTAAACAAACAAACCTTTATCTATACACAAAATTTGTAAAACATGGACCTCAACACATGATTCCATCTACAATTCCTACTCAAATGGAATATAGAAGTTTATATTCGACATCACAACACAAAAGATTCATCCAAGGAGGAGTGCAGAATCTCCCACACCAGTACATTGTACTTAAATGACTATATTAAGCGAGATGAAACTATATCATTCATATATCCCAAAATACTTCACAAAAACAAATAAAATATTGGATTTAGAATCTTCTAATAACAAAAATTTAGTTACAATTTAATAGATGAATCTTCCTTTATGGAGTAAGTGGACCCAAAAATAGACACTTTGTAACCCTGAACTGATAGGTTTGACAGAGTCAAATTTCTACATTATTGCACTTTCTAGACCAACTAAACTTGCTCAAATATCTTCCACAATGCCTCTGAAACATGTCAGGATGATCCACAATAATTTTGACATCAATTACAACATTGTATCTTACATTGTGTGTATACCATGCTCATGTTTCTAGTACTACATCATCAATGACAATCTCCTCAATCTTCCAACAATCTCCCCCTTTGTCATTGATGGCAACATGTTCTCCAACACTCTCCAAAAACTTTCCTTTGTTACTATCTCTCCCCCTTTGACACATTTTTCACTCTCCCCCTTTGACATCAATGGAAAATGGTGCCTATATACAGTTTTTTTGTTTCATTGTCAAAACTCCCCCTGAATATACCAGAGAAAAAATCCAACTCTATATGTCCACATATATACACAATCTAAAAATAGATAGAAAAATTCATAAAAGAATGAAATATAAGTCAACCAAAGGTGGTTGATTCTTGTAAATTCTTCATATGGTCTTCCCATATGTTTCTTCCTCATTCCCATGCTTGCTTGGCCTCCACAAGCAACCTATTATACATTTCAAGTTATAGTAGGAGTTCTTCTCCATCTTCTGAAGTAGAAGGTACTAGATTCGTCTTCTTAACCTTGTCAGCACTAAGAAGTGCTTTGGAAATAGTTGTGAGTTTTGGATTAACTACATCCCTTAATTCTCCAGACTACAAAATAATAGTTTCTTTTTAGCCTACAACTAGAAAAAATTCTTGTAAAGATCCTCTATGAGGTCCCTTGTAGCACATGTGAGGTAAATAGTTGGGTTATATGCACTAGATGATGTATTAATTTGAGACTCGATGGAGCCCATTTATTTTCTTATATTTTATGTGGGTATGGGCCACTTCATCCCATACTACAGCAATACCTTAGCCTCATCTACACATTCTTTTGTATCTTAAATAAATTTAGAGAACTTCTAATGTGACACCGCACATTTCTCTATGATATCCATAATTCCCTTGTCATTCAACCTCTTTTCCACTTCCTTCTCTAAATCTACCTTCAGTTTTGGTGCATATGATTTTAAGGAATCAATAATTAGTTTGAGATTATTCATACTTGAGAGATATGTGTCTATATTTGATCTAGGTATGATATGTTGCAAGTATGAATGTGTTTGGTGGTGTTGTCATAAATATTGGCATTGATGTCAACACACTTCAAGTTGTTTTAGAGAAAGGAATCAACCGATTGAAAGTGGTACATAGATATTTGAGATACTATAGAAGTGTTGAGAGTAAATGGAGTTATCTTTATGGTGTTGTAGATGTGTTGATATCAAGTTCTTTTGAGAAAATTAATAAATAGTGAAGACAAAGTTGTGTGTGTGTCTTGAATGTGCTTCGGTGATGTGATATGAATTTATTTTGTGTTGATCCTATGCCTAGGTGGATCTATAGTGTTGTTTATGGGATTCATTGGATAATATATCTTAGGTTATAGCTTATGGTTTGATGGAGAGTGAAAGTCATGTTCACCGGTGTGTGAATTGGTTTGGTAGAACTATTTGTCTATGAACTGGGAGATTTTGTTTTGCTCTACAATCCCCTAGTGGTTTGTGTCAAATATTTTGGATCTGGAAGAAGGTTGATAAGGATGATATCTATGTTCTGAAAAATGTGCTCGTGGTTTGGTGCTCCAAAAGGCTTGTTCCAGAGCTATTGTGTGTGTCTGCATAGTTCGATTGGACTAGTGGAAGGAGTTATGTGTATGAAGATTCTTGTAGTTGTTGCAGATGTATCTGAAGGTTTCTAACAGGTTTTCTAGTGTCTGGTGAAGCATGTTGTGTGATCCATGTGTTATCATCTTGTTATGGATGCATGTACTTCAAAGTTCATTGGTATTTTCATTAGGTTTGGTCGACCTGATGTCTACACGTTACATGAAGAATAAGCATCAAATAAGGAAGAATTTGATTGATCTAAGATGTTGTTTGGGTCCTAGTTAAGTAAGTATTTTGGTCCACTCTCATTCTTATCCACTGTAGGAATGTTGAGTCGCCGACCTAGTTTGAATTTGTAAAATGAAGAATATGTAGCCGACCTTGGAGAAATTTTCTAAGATCAAATATGGTATAATGCAATTCAAGATGTTGTGAATTAGGAGTGTAAAGGGTGAAAAGTGTGAAACAAGTGTGAAAAGTAGAGTGTATGAAAGTGAATCAAGTAATCAATACGTTAATGTGTTGGATTCCTGAAAGAATTGAGTTGATGGTGTTTGCAATTCTTTGATTGAAGATGTGAAAGTGTTGAACCTATTGTGGTGGATTTTTTGTTGTTTTCTTTACCTGTAGGCAGTGATCCTTCTTCTAGATAGTGAGTCATATTTGTAGGTAGTGAGCCTTTATATTCGAACAGTGAGTTCTTTATGGGTAGTGAGCCTGTGTATCCAGTTTTGCATTACTATTATATTGTGAGTTAATCCTCACCATTTTTTTTGCTCATTGGGTTTTCCACGTAAATTTGGTGTCTCTAGTATTTTCTTTCTGTTATTTTCATTTCATGTTTACACTTAATAATAGATTAAAGCTAAAGTGGAATTTATTAAGATCAAAAGTGAATGTGATTAGTTACAAGTGATTGTGTCATTTTTCTTGTGCAATTCAGCAATTGGTATCAGAGCTTTGGTTCCTTGGAGAAGGAATTAACCGCTTGAGGTAGATCAAATGGCACACAAGCTGCAAATCCCTATATTTGATGGAGTTGACTATAGTGACTGGAAAGTGTAGATGAGAGGTTACCCGATCTCTCTTGGTTTCAAGACTTGGAAAATTGTTGAGACAAAATATGTTGAACAGCCAAGTGGTCCTTCTTCTATAGATGAAATTTCTACGTATGAGGAGAATGAAAAGTCAAGGTATTCTATCTTTAGTGCTTTATCTAAGATTGAATGGACAAAATTTATTTATTTAGGCACTCCTTATGAAGTATGGGAAATGCTGAAAGATATCTATGAAGGAAATGATAGAGTCAAATTATCAAAGAAGCTAACAACAAAGCGTAGATATGAGAAATTGAAAATGGAAGAAGGTGAAGACATTGCAAGCTACTTTCAAAGGGTTCAGATAGCAACAAATGAAGTCAAAAATCAAGGTGGTATCATGGCAGATGAAGATGTAATAGATAATATATTGATGACCCTACCGAAGAATTATAGTGACAAGTCTCTGTTATTGAAGAAATATATGATCCAAATAAATTCACCAAAGAATAGCTATTTGGCACCTTGACTGCATTTGAGATGAGGAAGTTTGGAAGAGAAAAGGAGAAAACTGAAATAGCCTTTAAAACAACTAAGATAGAAGATGATTTGGATAGTGAAGGTTCAGAAGAGTTGGAAGCAAACTTTACAAGGAAGTTGAAGAAAGGTACTGGTAAGTACAAAGGTATGTTGCCTTTTAAATGTTTTAGATATGGAAATATTGGTCACTATGCTTCAAGATGTCCAAATAGAGTTGTGCACAAGAAGAACAGAGATAATAATAACGACAAAAAGTATAGAAAGTTCAAGAAATTGCATTATGTTAGAGAAGAAGTTGGAATTTCTGATGATGAGTCTGATTTTGAGGATGATAGAGATGAATTCTTGTTTCTACCCTTGGAGAATAAATTTGTTTTTGCTAACCATGAAAGATGTGTAAAGGAATGTGGTCCAAAGAATAGGAAGGATGAGATGGACGATACTTTGGTTACTGCCTTTCATGCTAGACAAGATGAATACTATTGGGTAATCGACAATGGATGTTCAAATCAGATGACTAGAGACAAAAGTAAGTTCACTAAACTTGAAAAGGATGATGAGGGATTAGTCATGTTTGGAGATGATTCTAGTGCAAAGATTGTTGGAGAAGGAATAATTAGTCTTGATGGAAAACATAGTACTGATGATGTCTATTATGTTAAGGACTTAAGGCATAATCTTTTGATTATTGGACAAATTTGTAGCAAAGGATTCAATCTTGTGTTTTAGGAAAACACATGTGAGATCAAAAAAGGGTCTAGAACTATGGTAGATGTAGGAGGAACATATGGAAACATCTATTAGCTTAAGATTGGTGATGGTCAGTGCTTTGTTTCTCAAGTTAATGAAATTTGGCTATGGCACTAAAGGATGGGACATGTAAAATTTGACAATTTGATCAGGATCAGTTCAAGAGAAGTTGTTAGGGATTTCCCCAGAATTACAAAGACTATCAATATTGTTTACAAAATTTATCAATTGGGAAAAAAGCAAGATGTAGTTTTAAAGGAAAGGAACATTAATCTACCAGAATGTTGGAATTGATTCATAAAGACCTATGTGGTCCCACAAGAATCAGAAGTCTTAATGGTGACAGGTATTTTATGATTTTGATTGATGACTACTCTAGAATGACATGGGTTACTTTTCTTAGGGAGAAATTTCAAGCTCTAGATAGATTCAAAGTGTTCAAGTCAAGGGTAGAGAATGAAGTTAACCTAAGAATCAAATGTTTAGGTATGATAGAGGTGGAGAATTCACTTCTGGTGAGTTTAATGCATTTTGTGAAGAGCATGGTATAAAAGAGACATTTTTTTCCTCTTAGAACTCTGCGGCATAATGGAGTTGTAGAAAGAAAGAACCGAACTATTCAAGAGTGTAGCACCCCTCTGATTTTCTTATGTTTTCAGATAGTTCTTTTATTTTGATAGACTACAATACTATGTTGTTGTTATTTGATTGCTGGCAGTGGAGCGATGATGGTTTTTATACTTAGATGTGATGGTACACTATATTGATGTTTACTAATTATGACATGCTTTCTGGTTAGCATAGTTGATTATTTGAGTTGATATTGATATATGTTCATCTATAGTTAATTGATGTTTTAATTATGTTATTTTTGATGTCACTATATTGGGGAAGGGAATGAGATTGCATCACTCGCTTGCGAGTGCCCTACGATTCTGCGATTTTCTCTTCATGATGTGATTGTTCATGATTTATATACATGTACGATATATGTTTTGATTGTAGGATTATAGGCACAGGACATCGACTCCACTTGGATTTACAGGTTTGAGTGTTTTCATTGCCCAACAAAATAGTTGATTGGGAGATAGTAACTAGATTTCCTTATCAAACCACAACCCTAGTTACAGTGTGTTGTCAGACCTTGTTTTGGTCATGCTTAGTTGTCTTGTTGCCCCTGTTTACCTTGTCATTTAATTATTTTGCAAGGTATGTTCTATGGGAAATTGTTTTTTATAATGTTTTAAAGTGATTATTTAATTAATCTTGATTAATGTTGTTAGAAGCTTTAAATTTGATTTAATTAATTAAATTAAATTTACTTTGTAAAGTGATTTAACCTTTGAGATTAAATTTATTTTATAAAGTGATTCAATTAATTAGATTAAATTTCATTAGAATTTAATATGTGATTTTGAAATATTAAATGCACAAATATCTTGTAATATTTTAGAGGAAATATCTGTGATTTGGTTGGAAAGATATTTTATTTGTGACATGTGTTAGAAAAATTAAACACTGTTGTTGGGAATTAATTCTCGGAGAGAATAATTGCGTTAACTAAAAGAGGAAAGAGGCTACTTCACGACAATGAAAAAAGATATTTTGGGGAGAAGTTGTTGAAAATTGGAAGAGGTTGTTAAAAATTGGGTTGTTATTGGGAAAGAAGTTATCAGAAAAAAATTGGCTCTGGTTTATTTTTCAATTTTTTCGAAAAGAATATTTTTTGAGGAAGCTTTGATAATATTGGAAATTGAAGGTGAGGCTCTACTTCAATCTTTGTTTCTTCAAACATCTAGAAATAGGTTCTTTAATTATTTTAATTTATATGCAAATTGGAAAGATTTTTTGTACAAAGAAGAATATTTTATTTGTTTAGAAGCTTTAATATATTTTGAAAATTTGAAAGATTGTCGTGTTTGGAAAATTGCATGAAAGCTTAGAGATTCTATAGAAATTGTTTTAAGATTTGATTTGTTTGGAATTGAAAATTTTCGTAAGATCTTTAGAGCTTCTCTAGAAATTGATTTAAAACAAAAAATCTCAGAAGGAAAACAATAGAAGATTTGGAAAATCTCTGTAGGAATGGATTTAAAATCTTCATGTCAAAATTTGTGCAAAATCTTTTTTGTATTGGAAAAGATATTCATGTAGAAGATTATCATTTTTTTTTCCAATTAGATTCATTTGGCTAGGAAATTGAAACCTGTGGTAAAAATTTGAAAATATCCTCTGTAGAAAACTTTTTTTGTGAAAATAATTTTCCCTTCTAGAGCAATTATTTTTGATATAGTTATACATATATATATATATATATATATATATGCATATTATTTGAAAGTACCTGAAGAAATTTATATTGATAAACTTGGTTTGGAAGGCATACGATGTTTTTGTTTTTGAAAATCGTATGAAATTTTTTGGTTAAATTTTTTTACAAGTTATATGTTTTGGGGGGTTGGGGAGGGGCTACCCCCACTGCAGCCCCCATAGGGGAGTGGCATTGTGGAGGCAGCGCCTCCATAGACCCCGCACCCTCATGGGAGCCGAATTTTTATATAGATTGGCACTGTCAAGTATTGTGGCAACCAAACAAACTCATCCGCCTTCATAAGTTTTGACTTTTAATTTTTGGTATTAAATATATTATATATATATTATGCATATATATATGCATGAATATTTATATATTTATATATATATATATTCATGTATATATATAATTTATAATTTGTATTGTAATTGTATATATAAACATATATAATTATATATATATATATATATATATATTTAAATGTATTTTATGATAGGTGCATGTAATTTCACAAATTAGATGATTTAAATGAAATGATTTAAAAGAGGAAATTGATTTTTATATAGTAGTATTTGGAAAATTTAATTAAATAAGTAGATTTGATTTCTTTCTTCCTATAAATGAAATTGTAATAAGTTAGTTTATTTTGAGCAATGTATTACTATTCCTTGAAATGGAAAATTGGATTAAGGAAATCCTAATGATAGTTTTAATTACTATGCCTAAATTGCTTATTTATTTGTGATTTCTTATGTTCACGTTCTTGGGGAAATCTGTTAGTTGCGTAAGTAAGTCGTCCAGATGTTGTATTATTAGTGGGGGTTTTTGTGATTTATGGTTTAGCCCTTTGATTTCCCTTGGGCAGTGCACTTGGTTATTATTCATTTTAAACACCCGGTTACTATGAACGGGATGTGTTTCCTATTGTATTATGGTTGGGATTCAATATCCGTTTTGTGCACTTTGTTTACCCTTGGGTTTTGGATTAGATCCTTATGTTTTCAGTAGGGGAGTGGCTCTTAATGGAGGCCGGTGCACAAAGTGGTGACAGGGTAACTCATGTGAGAGTTAGTTCATCTAGTGAAAATTAAATAAATGTATTAGGGGAAAGGGTAGTTTAAAACATATAACTTGTTAATTGTGCATCACTCATGGGCTCAAGGGATTGTTTAAACTTGGGATGAGATGGGAAGGCTGAGAATGGCAAGATCATTATCTTGTCCCTTTGAAAGATATTTGATTTTGCATCCGTTTGCATGTGGGGTCGGGGATTGTGAGAGGCTACCAGGATAACCCAAGATGGGGTCGAGGCCTAGGAAGATCTTCCAAGATAACCCATGTGGCTTTGTGATGACACTCCTCCTATGAAAATGGTTTATTTGTTTAGTTGATATACTTGATTCTTTTACTCTTGAAGAAATGTAACCTTATGTATGTATTGTTCTTGTATAGTTTAGTCTTGTGTTTTTCCTATGTCTAGAGGTTGTTGGTTTTTCCTAGGAATCCATTTTACTATCTCCTAGCATGGGGGGTGGGCCTTCGGGTACCACTTGGTTGGTTGGAACATGCACCTTACACCATTGGGTTTCCACTTCATGTTCATGATGGTGGGATCTTCCAATTTGGAGAGCTCATGTATTCCAATTGCTTTCTACCATCTCTTATGTTCTATGGGTTTAGTTGGATATCCCTGTATTTGTACTACTCTTCATTTGTATTCAAGGAGGGTTCTCGTATCTTTTTAATTTTAACATTATTGTATGATCTACCTCATTTTGGAAATGAGCCTTGTAACTTCTTTATTGAATAAATGCAATCTATGAATGAATCTTTAATGTACTTTGTATCTTATGAGATGAGTTTAAATATATTGGATGTATGCTCTTTGTTTCATGAGTATTAATTTATATGCTATGGATTTGTTTACTTTAGTATGTTATGGGTTTTGAATGTAAGCGTTGTCGTGTACCTTAGAGGATGTATGTGTTAAGTGTAGTTCACTTTACTTGTTATTAATTATGTAATACCCCTCCGTTTTGTTTCTTGTTCAAGTTGCTTTATGTTATGTTTGGTTGCAGTTACTTTGATACTAGTTACATTTTGTTATGATGTTTTGATCGCTATTATTGTGGGAAGTAGTTATCTGATTATTGTTTCACATGCATTATGGATTAATGATGTTGTAGAGTTAACATGAGATATTATTATGAGATTATTGGAATTATGATGGAACTGTCAGTTTTGATGAGTGTATGGGTGAAGAGGACGAGTTCACATCACTCGCTTGCGAGCGCCCTGCGAATCCGTAATTCCTTCTTCACGGTGTGTATTATATGTTGGATATATTATATGATGTTGTTTACTTGGTTGCAGGATTGCAGGTACATGACATCGACTCCACCTGGTTTCACAGGTTTGAGCGTGTTGATCCAACGGTTAAGTTGAATGGGAGATAGTACCTAGGTAACATGTGTCAAGTTTACACCCTAGTCTTAGTGTGTCGTCAGTTGTGTGTGTCAAGTCATTGTCTGTCTTGCTTTGATGTTATTTAATTCTGAAGAATTCTTGATTTGAAAATAGATATTTAGAATAATTGCATTTAAATCATGTTGATGGTTATTTAATTTAAATAATGCAATGTGGATAAAAGTTTATACTTAAATTAATTAATTATATTTAGTTTATTTAATTAATTAAATTTGATCCAAGGGGTTGAGTTTAGTTATTAAATAATTAAATTAATTAATTAAACGTGATGCAAGAGAATGAAAGGAAATAAAAGAATTAGAATTAATTTTGGAATTTAATTCCAACGTGTGGGAATTAAATTAGAAATTGTAATTAAATGTTTATTTGGGAAATTGGTTGCAATTTTGGAAATTAATTTATTATTTGAAATTTCATTTTAAATTGAAAGTGGGTTTTTGAAAAGTGAAATTGAAATTGAAATATCTACTTTGCATGTAATGTGAATTAGGGTTGTAAAAATTGAAATTGAAATATCTAATTTGCATGTAATGTGAATTAGAGTTGTAAAAATTGAAATTGAAATATCTAATTTGCATGTAATGTGAATTAGGGTTGAATTAGGTATTTTTGATTTATAAAGAATACATGTTTTAATTTTAGGGAGAAAGTTTTTAGAAAAATACATTTTTATAGCAGAGGAAGAAATTTTGGAAAATTTGCACAAGGGTTTGAAGAAAGTTTGATTGTAGAATTGATTGAAAGAAAGATTGTTTGCATTTGTTGGATTTTGGATTGGATTCATTGGAGGATTGAAGAAAATTCAAAAAATCTTTGGAGGAGGCTTGCATCAGAAATTCATCTCTTCCTGTAGCTTCTTGTACCAGGTTTTCCTCTTTGTGTTTTATTGTTCTTGATTGTTTTTTTTAAAATAGTAATGATTAAAGATTTGTTTGTTAAATCTGTTTTAGAAAATAAATTTGATATTAGAAGAAAAGAATTAAACAAATTTACAGCCTTTGCTTGTGAAAATTCTTGAGTGAAAATTGTGAAAACCTTAGTTGAATTTAAATTATTTGGAGAAATTGATTTTATTGTTATTGAAATTAAACATAGAGATTGAACAATGCATTTAGAATGTTTTTAGAAAATGAAACCTTCTGTTTATTATTAAAAAACGGATTTTAAAATCTGCAGTATAGTTATATTTTCATGGTAAAATGGTCTGATTGCGTCGCCTATAACTTCACTTTCACAAACTGGGTTGTCAGGAAATTTAAAGGGTTTTTGCATTTTGAAATTTTCTTACCCCTGTCCAAAAATCGCAAATACCCAGATCGTAGTTTTTGAGTTATGCTTGAAACATGAGACTGCTGTTAAGATATTTTCCCATGGCTGTTCTGAAAATAAAATAATAATAAATTGATATTTATAAATATTAATATTTTATGTATTGTTATTATAATATTAAAATATTATTTAATAATATTTTATATTATAATTTATAATACTAAAGTATTATATTTATTTATATTATTTTAAATAAAATTTGTATATTAGATTAGTGGAATTAAAATTATAAACATATGGGGAAATTATTGTTTATTTTAAAATGGCATGTTAAAGTTTAATTGAAGGAGTTAAATATTTGATTTAAAAAATGCATAATTTAAAATTTAATTGTGGAATTTAAATTCATATGTAAAAGGTTCAATTATTAATTTGATTTAATTAAAATATATATATATTTATATTTTGGAAAATTGATGATAAGGGATATTTTATTTTGAATTAAACAATTTGATATTCTGTAAAGAATAGAAGATATTTTAATGAGTAAATATATTTAAGTATATTAATTTATATTTAGTATATATTGAAGGTATATATCCATTTGAGAGAATAAATAATATTTTATCTTATTTTATTCTATTGTTTGCAAATTGGGTATTATTACTGTTCTAAAAGAAATGATTAGTATGTGTAGAAAATGTATAGAGAAAGATATTTTTTAATAGAAGTAATTACTTGATTTAAAAGGAAATATTTATTTTGTTAATATGATTGAAAAAAATATATTGAAATGTATATATATATATATATATATATATATATATATATCCATGAGTAATTTTCAATTGGTATTTACCTTGTTTTATTTAAGTGCGTGTAATTTAGCTTTGCATGAAGAATTTAAATGATAAGTTTTGAATGTATGGTCAAAATTGATAAGGAAAAAGATATTTAAATATATTGATGAATTATAGAAATATTTATATTTAAATGTTTGTTTTAATTAATGAGATTTAATTGGAAACAATATGAATGTGTGGTCAAATAGATAAGCCAAAAGATATTTTTATACATTGATGAAATTGCATGTTTTTAAATGGATAGTTGAAGAGACATAGACTCCGGATAGAAAATTGAAAAGATTGTTTGCAATAGTGTTAGGTTGCATTAAAAGTAAATTAAGAAGTTGTTTTATTGATGAGGCAATCAATTATGTTATTTATTAATTTCTATTTAGATTAATTGAATCATTGTGATTGGATTATGAAAGAGATATGGATTTAGTATATCCAAAAGTAGTATCTTCCTCATGATTATTTTAAAGGATTTAATTCTCTGTATTCAGTAAAGGGAAGTAAGTTTAATTGTTTTAGATTTCCAATAATGAAAAGGGAAATAGGGGTTATGATTATTTTAGATGATCTAGTTATCGTGTCTTTGACTTTGTCAACACTACCTATTGAATGAGTATGGATTTAGGAAATCCAAATATTAGATTTGATTGATGACTTGAATGTTTTTGTTGCTATGTCATCAAGTTGCATTGTTGGTTTTGGGATTTAGTGTTAGTCCTAAATTATAAGTCTTCCAAAAGAACTTAGAGGATAAGGGTTGTTGAATCTTTATGCCATCCAGCTGTTTTCCCTTGGGTAGTGCATAGCGTCTTTTTAGTTTTACCCGATTTTCATGAACGGGGATGTTTGCACCTCCTTGGTTTAGGAGCGGATTATGGGATCCGTGTCTCCTTGTATGGAGTGACCTTGTTATGTGGTTTCATCTTGCTGCCTCCTGTGAAAGGAGTGGACTATGTGTTTGTTGCCTCCAAGATGTTTGGAGTGAGTTCTATTATTTGTATCCTCCTTGTGTTGGAGTGGATTATGATGCCTAGTTGGTATGCACTTGTGGTTCCCTTGGTGGATTGTTTGGGTGTGTGTTGTCAAATAGAAGAGTGGCTTATGTTAGGCACCAGAGCCCAAAGAGGTAAACTGGATAACCTTCAGGAGTGATTTAAACAACTGATAATTAAAATAATGTACTTAGATGATTAGGACTAACTTCTCACTAATCAAGATAATTTAATCCTCACTCATAGACACAAGGGCTTGTTTAGACTTGGGATGAGTGAGAAGGCCTGGAATGGCAAGATCAACTATCTAGTTCTTGCGAGAGGTAGTTGATTCCGCATGAGTGAGTATGAGTGCCGGGATTCGGTTGAGGCCACTAGGATTACTTGTGCGGAGCCTATGAAGAATGCCCAGAGGAGATCTCATGACAAACCTTGCGATGACACTCTATCTAGGACAACTGTTGTTAATTATTTTATGTGTATGGTTATTTGAACATACTTGATCTACTTTATGTCTGGAAGCAATGTGACCTATGTCAGTGATGTTGGAGTTGTACTTGTATTGTATTTGATTTGTACTTGTATTGTACTTGAGTTGTACTTGATTCATACTTGTATGGTGAATGAGTTGTATTTGTTAATTCATTTGGTTGGTTATAACAGTATGAGTCAGTTTGAGTCTGCCTTTGGTTAGAGGTAGTAGATCTTTGTCCATGTTACTTTGTTACTATCTCCTAGCATGGGGGGTGGGCCTTCGGGTACCACATTGGTTGGGTGGAACATGCACCAAAACCGTTTGGTCCCCATCTATCTTCAGTACTTGGTGGCGAGACATCCAAATGGACAGCTCGCGGTTCTTGTTGTAAGTTCTTGCATTGTAATATTTCAGTTTTGTATATGATACTTTATCCCTCTTTTGTAAGAGGTGGAGTTATGTAATTGTAATACATTTGTACTAGTGTCTCATTCTGGGAATGAGTGATGTAACTATTGGATTAAGATAATGTTTATGAGATTGTATCTTGGTTGATTATCTTATTATGTTATGTGGTATTCTTATGATGTATGATGTTTATTTCATAAAGTTCATAAGGCTATGGTTATATGTAATATGTATGTGTGGGTTTAAGTAATCCTAACCTTGTAGCCTTAAAGGTTGTTGTTAATTAGTAAGTGAATGTGTATGTTAAATGCATTTTATAAAAAAAATTGGTTCGCTTATGATGTTAATTGCAACTTCCTTTAAGGTTACTTGGCAGGACATTACAAATTACACTTAAAAAAAAAATTGTTACGCTTTCATTGTGTTTGTGTCATCCTCTAGGGTTACATGGTGAGGTGTTACATATGGTATAAAATCCCAAGTTTAAACATTGGTGCTCTAGGATAATGTTGAACCCATTGTGATGTTAGTTATGTAGGATATAAGTTTGTGTTACCTTGTCTTATACCTTGGTATGTCTATGTAGGATCATGCCACCTAGGTGAGGTCATGGTAGAGGTCATGGTCATGGCTGAGGAGGTGTTCATGGAGGTAGTGAGCAGGATTCACCTCCCTATGTTCCCCATGATTCAAATTGTGAGGAACAACATGCTTCCCAAAATGCTCTAGGAGGCAGTGATCAAAATCAGGATCCACTAGGGATCAAGGGCGCTCAGTTGTGTCGATTGTTAGAGGAGACTCTTGCTCACCTTGGGCTGAGGAAGGATAGAGATCATATTATTATTGGTGAGATAGAGGTTCCAGCACAATCAGAGGAAATCATAGTCGCTCACATGAGAGACCTATTTAGAGCTTTTCCACCCACTTTCAATGGTTCTAGTAACGGATTAGAGGCCGAGACATGGTTGATAGACCTAAATCGGTGTTTTTCTATGCACCCTTATGGTAGAAACACCAAGGTCAGATGTGCGATCATGTACTTGTGAGACTTTGCATCTACCTGGTGGAGGTTAGAGGAGTAGAAGCTTTGTATTGACATTAATTCAATTTCTTGGGATATGTTCATCAAGAGGTTTAGATCCATATTCCTATCTAACAATTGACGACAACATCATGGAGATGAGTTTCATTCTCTTTGATAGATAGCCATGTCAGGGGAACTATATGAGCATTAATTCTATGAGCTCAAGCATCTTGCTGGTATAGGTGACGATGAGGTAATGCTTGTTCAACACTTCATTAGGGGCTTAAATGCCCGAATCAGTGGTGGTGTTTGGGTTTTTGAACCCAAGACCATGGAGATAGTAGTAGAGAAGGCCAGACTGGTGGAGGAGAATTTGGTGATGGTGTTGGGTGGACATACTGGAGTATAGATAGGTATTGTTGCACTTGCAGGACCTAGTTCATGAAGTGGCCAGGCTCAAGGATTTGGACCACCTAGGACACAATAGGTGCCTACACAAAGTGGTCATCATCAGAATTCATAGGGTAAATGGAATAATTTATAGCCTAGACAGGGAGATAGATATTAGTTAGGGGTAACAGAAACTGGAGGCATGTCAAACACTTCAATTATCAGTAGCTGACATAGAGTACATAATCTACCTATAATAGGGGTAGCATTCAGTAGTCGAGTGCGCCTCCTAGAGGTAGAGGATTTAGCAGGGGTATAGGATGTTTTTCTTGTGGCCAACAGGGTCACATAGTGTGATAATGTCCCAATAAGGGCACATTAGGTTATACTCAAAGGCCAGCGGCATTAGAGCCAACTATTGGTGATGCGGGTAGAGGTCATCGAGTATTTGCTATAGTTGAAAACTGCCAGGTTGAGCATCAGGGCATAGTGGTCAATACTTCAGGTATGTTACAGGGTAACAAAGTTACTATTTTATTTGATTCAAGAGCAACAAATTCCTTTATTTCATCATCTGTCATGGTGTATTGTAGATTGAAGGCAGTAAAGCAGGACATTAAGGGGCAGGTCAAATTGGCCTCTGGTGCTAAATTTGCAGCGCATTCCCTAGTACATGATTGTAGATTGGATATTGGATCCTTTCATACTACAATAGCCCTCCACATTATATTGTTGGGGTCATATGACATCGTCTTAGGGATGGATTGGTTGGAGGCTCATAGAGCCATTATTGACTGTCGACACAATTCGATTTGATGCATTGATGTATCTGGTAGGGAGGTTGAGATAGTGGGAGTTCAGAGACCCGTATCATTGAGGATGATCTTGACTATGCAACTAATGAGGTGCGTACATGAGGGATGTTAGTTTTTTGTAGTGACAGTAGATGACAGAGTTCAGAGATGGTGAGGAGAAGGTTTCACTTGATAGCCATCCCATACTTCAACATTATGCAGATTTGTTTCCTGATGAGATTCCATGGATGCCACCTTAGCATGACATTGATTTCAAGATTGATCTTATACCTAGATTTGAGCCTATTTCATGAGCTCCATACCATTTGGCTACATAGGAGCTTAAGGAGCTCTGCTTGCAGCTAGAGGAGTTTCTAGCAAAGGGTTTCATCCACCCTAGTGTTTCACCTTGGGGAGCACTAGTAATTTTTGTGAAGAAGAAGGATGGATCTCTCTGATTGTGCATAAACTACCATTAGTTGAATAAAGTGACAATCAAGAACCGATATCCCTTACCTAGGATTGATGATTTGTTTGATCAGATAAAGGGTGCTATGGTCTTTTCAAAAATTGATCTTAACTCAGGGTACCATCAGCTACGTATATTTGATTCCAACATACATAAGATGACTTTTCACTCATTATGCTCACTATGAGTTTATAGTGGTACCATTCGAGTTCATGAACGCACCATATGTATTCATGAGCTTGATGAATGGAGTCTTTCATACATATCTTGATAGATTTGTACTAGTTTTCCTTGATGATATATTGATCTATTTCAGGATGGTAGAGGAGCATGAGGAGCATCTGAGGTAGGTTTTGTAGTGTTTGAGAGATAATCAGTTGTGTGCTAACCTATCCAAATGTGAGTTCTTTAAGACTGAGGTTAAGTACCTTGGACATGTGATATTAGGAGATTGCATTGTAGTGGATCCTGCGAAGATCCAAGCGATCATTGATTGGCCTATGCCCACTAATGTGGCTGAGATACGTAGTTTCATGGGGTTAGCAAGTTATTATAGGTGCTTTGTTTAGGTTTTCTTGAGGATAGGACATTCTATCACTTCTCTTCAGAGGAAAGGGAAGAGATTCGTTTGGTCAGAGTAATGTGAGGCAACATTTTAGACTTTGAACGAGAGGTTGACTAGTGCATTGATTCTTGCGATACCAGATCCTACTAAAGATTTTATTGTCTATATATATGCATATTTGGAGGGATTAGGAGCAGTCTTGATGCAGGATGGTCGAGTTATTGCGTATGAATCTTGCAAACTCAAGGATCATGAGTTGAACTACCCTACACATGATCTTGAATTAGCAGCAGTAGTACATGCTTTGACGATATGAAGACATTTCCTTTTGGGGCATAGATTTGAGTTGCATAGAGACCATCAGAGCCTACAATACATTTGCATGCAGCCTAATCTTAATCCTAGGTAGAGGCGATGGATGGAGTTCCTTTGAGAGTATGATTCTGAGGTGAAGTTCATCTAGGGGAAGGAGAATTTAGTTTTCGATGCTCTCAACAGATGGAGACACGAGTTTTCAGAGTTGACTCTTAGTGTGGATTTAAGGAGTTAGATTCTTTCTACACTTCCTGCAGACAACTGGTATCAGGAGGTGAGATTAGCGATAGAGAAAAGGACTCTTAAGGGTAGATTCTTAGGTTATTCCCTAGATTTAGATGGTTTGTTGAGACACATGGGATGAATTTATGCTCCATATTCTAGAGATCTCTGTACCTTCGTTATGACAGAGGCACATCGGGCACCTTATTCAGCTCATCCTGGAGTGAAGAAGATGCATGCCGATTTGTGACAGTTGTATTTTTGGGCAGGTATGAAGCGAGATATCATTGAATTTGTGTTGAGGTGTGGGAGTGTTAGCGAGTGAAGGCTAAGCACCAGCATCCGGTAGGACTTTTGCAACCACATTTGGTGCCAAAGTGGAAATGGGATATAATCTCATTGGATTTCATTGTTGGGTTACCCAATTCTTCATGATGACGCGATGCCATTATGGTGATGGTGGATAGGTTGACAAAGGTAGCACACTTCTCACCTATTCACTCATCTTATAATGCTTCATTTTTCGCTAGAGTTTTCATGGGAGATATTGTTAGGTTGCACGATATTCCTCGTTAGATCATTTCTGACAGGGATCATGTGTTCACCTCAAATCTTTGGAAATCATTGCAGCATGCGATGGGGACGTAGTTGAAATTTAGTTCAGCGTATCACCCTAAGATAGATGGATAGATCAAGAGGGTCAACCAGATCCTCAAGGATATGCTATGCATGTATGTGATGGACTAGCAAACACGATGGGAGGACTATCTCCATTTAGTGGAGTTTTCATATAGTAACAACTATTAGAGTTCGATTGGTATGCCTCCTTTCTAGGAATTGTATGGATGACCATGTTAGACTCCTTTGAGTTGGGATCGATTAGAGGAAAATTTCTATTGGATCCTGAGATGCTTCAGGACATGGAGCAATAGGTGATCCAAATTAGGGAAAATTTGGTTGTTGCACAAGATAAGCAGAAAAAGTATGCAGATGTGCACCGGGTGGACCATCAGTTTGTAGTAGGTGACCGAGTCTTTTTGTGAGTGTGTCCATGAAAGAGTCCAATCTGATATGGAAAGGGATCTAAGCTTGGACCTTGCTTTGTTAGGTCGTTTGAGATTCTTGAGAAGATTGGACTAGTAGCTTACTGTCTTTCTTTTCTACCCAGTCTCTCGCATATACATGACGTATTTCATGTCTTAGTACTCAGGCCTTATCACCCTAATATGTCTCACATCCTTTATTGGAATGCCTTACAGGTAGAGGACAGGAAACTGGCTTTAGAGCCTATGGTCATCATGTAGCACAAGAGACTCGCCCTCAGGGGTCAAGATATTGAACAGGTTAGGGTCGAGTGGGATCCATGAGATGATACTTCGCCTACCTAGGAGGATGCGACCAGGATGAGGGAGTGTTATCCCTATTTTTTTGCAAGCTTCTAGGAGTAAGCCTGATCTTAGGGGGGAGGATGTAGCACCCCTCTGATTTTCTTATGTTTTTAGATAGTGATTTTATTTTGATAGACTACGATACTATGTTGTTGTTATTTGATCACTGACATTGGAATGATGATGGTTTTTATATTTAGATGTGATGGTACACTATATTGATGTTTATTGATTATGACATGCTTTCTGGTTAGCATAGTTGATTATTTGATTTGATATTGATATATGTTCATTTGTAGTTAATTGATTTTTTAGTTACATCATTTTTGATGTGACACTATATTGGTGAAGGGAACGAGATTGCATCACTTTCTTGTGAGTGCCCTATGATTCCATGATTTTATCTTCATGATGTGATTGTTCATGATTTATATACATGTACGACATATGTTTTGATTGCAAGATTGTAGGTACAGGACATCGAATCCACCTGGATTCACAGGTTTTAGTGTGTCCATTGCCTAACGGAATAGTTGACTGGGAGATAGTAACTACATTTCCTTGTCAAACCACAACCCTAGTCATAGTGTGTTGTCAATCCTTGTTTTGGTCATGCTTAGTTGTCTTGTTGTCCCTGTTTTCCTTATCGTTTAATTTTTTTGCAAGGTATGTTCTATGGGAAATTGTTGTTTATAATGTTTTAAAGTGATTATTTAATTAATCTTGATTAATGTTGTTAGAAGCTTTATATTTTATTTAATTGATTAAATTTAATTTATTTTGTAAAGTGATTTAATCTTCGAGATTAAATTTAATTAGAATTTAATATGTGATTTTGAATTATTAAATGCACAAATATCTTGTAATATTTTAGAGGAAATATTTGTGATTTGGTTGGAAAGGTATTTTATTGGTGACGTGTTAGAAAAATTAAATATTGTTGTTAGGAATTAATTCTCGGAGAGAATAATTGCATTAACTAAAAGAGGAAAGAGGCTACTTCATAGCAATAAAAAAGATATTTTGGGGAGAATTTGTTGAAAATTGGAAGAGGTTGTTAAAAATTGGGTTGCTGAAAATTGGGAAAGAAGTTCTCGGAAAAAAATTGGCTCTGGTTTATTTTTCAATATTTTGGAAAAGAATATTTTTGGAGGAAGCTTTGATAATATTGGAAACTAAAGGCGACACTCTACTTCAATCTTCATTTCTTCAAACATCTAGAAACAAGTTCCTTAATTGTTTTTATTTATATGCAAATTGGAAAGATTTCCTATACAAAGAAGAATATTTTATTTGTTTAGAAGCTTTAATATATTTTGAAAATTTGAAAGATTGTCGTGTTTGGAAAATTTCCGTGAAAGCTTAGAGCTTCTTTAGAATTTTTTTTAAGCTTTCATTTGTTTGGAATTGGAAATTGTCATAAAAGCTTTAGATCTTCTCTAGAAATTGATTTAAAACAAAAAAATCCCAGAAGGAAAACAATAGAAGATTTGGAAAATCTTTGTAGGAATGGATTTAAAATATTCCTGTCAAGATTTGTGGAAAATATTGTTTGTATTGGAAAAGATCTTCCTATAGAATATTATCATTTTGTTTTGTTTTTCCAATTAGATTCCTTTGGTTGGGAAATTGAAACCTCTGGTAAAATTTTGAAAATATCCTCTATAGAAAACCCTTTTTGTGAAAATAATTTTCCCTTATAGAGAAATTGTTTTTGATATAGTTATACATATATTTATATATATATATACACATATATAAATATATATGCATATTATTTGAAAGTACCTGAAGAAATTTATATTGATAAACCTGGTTCGGAAGCCGTACGACGTTTTTATTTTTGAAAATCGTATGAAATTTCTTTGGTTAAAAAAAATTACAAGTTATATGTTTTGGGGGGTTGGGGAGGGGCTAACCCCACCGCCGCTCCCATAGGGGAGCGGATTTGTGGAGGCAGCACCTCCACAGACCCTATGCTCTCATGGGAGTCAACTCTATATATAGGTCGATGCTACAAAGTATTGCAACAACCAAACAAACTTGTCTGCCTTCATAAATTTTGAATTTTAATTTTTGGTATTAAATATATTATATATATATTATGCATATATATATGCATGAATATATATATATATTGATGTATATATATATTTATATATATAATTTATAATTTGTATTGTAATTAGTTATAGATATTTACATAATATATATATAATTGTTTCGACTTTTAATTTTTGGTATTAAATATATTTTATATATATTATGCATATATATATGCATGAATATTTATATATATATATATATATTTGTATATATTTATATATATATATTCATGTATATATATAATTTATAATTTGTATTGTAATTGTATATATAAACATATATAATTTTATATATATATATATTTAACTGTATTTTATGATAGGTGCATGTAATTTCACAAATTAGATGATTTAAATGAAATGATTTAAAAGAGGAAATTGATTTTTATATAGTAGTATTTGGGAAATTTAATTAAATAAATAGATTTGATTTCTTTTTTCCTATAAATGAAATTGTAATAAGTTAGATTATTTTGAGCAATGTATTATTGTTCCTTGAAATGGAAAATTGGATTTAGGAAATCCTAATGATAGTTTTAATTACTATGCCTGAATTGCTTATTTAATTGTGATTTCTTTTGTTCACGTTGTTGGGGAAATTTGTTAGTTGTGTAAGTCTTCTAGATGTTGTATTATTAGTGGAGTTTGTTGTGATTTATGGTTCATCCCTTTGATTTCCCTTGGGTAGTGCACTTGGTTGTTATTCAGTTTAAGCACTCGGTTACTACAAATGAGATGTGTTGCATGTTGTATTATGGTTGGGATTTAATATCGGTTTTGTGCACTTTGTTTACCTTTGGGTTTTGGATTAGATCCGTGTGTTGTCAGTAGGGGAGTGGCTCTCAATGGGGGCCGGTGCACAAAATTGTTCCAGGATAACTCATGTGAGAGTTAGTTAATCTAGTGGAAATTAAATAAATTTATTAGGGGAAAGGGTAGTTTAAAACATATAAATTATTAATTGTGCCTCTCATGGGCTCAAGGTCTTGTTTAGACTTGGGATGAGACGGGAAGGCCTGGAATGGAAAGATCATTATCTTGTCCCTTTGAAATATATTTGATTCCACATAGGTTTGCATGTGGGGTCGGGGATCATGAGAGGCTACCAGGATAACCCAAGATGGGGGTCGGGGCCTAGGAAGATCTTCCAGGATAACCCATGTGGCTTTGTGATGACACTCCTCCTATGAAAATAGTTTATTTGTTCAGTTGATATACTTGATTCTTTTACTCTTGAAGCAATGTAACCTTATGTATGTATTGTTCTTGTATAGTTTAGTCTTGTGTTTTGCCTATGTCTAGAGGTTGTTGGTTTTTCCTAGGAAGCCCTTTTACTATCTCCTAGCATGGGGGGTGGGCCTCCAAGTACCACTTGGTTGGGTAGAATGTGCACCTTACATTGTTGGGTTTCCACTTCATGTTTTTGATGGCGAGATCTTCCAGTTTGGAGAGCTTGTGTGTTACAGTTGCTTTGTACCATCTTTTGTGTTCTATGGGTTTAGTTGGATATCTATGTATTTGTACTACTCCTCATTTTTATTCGAGGAGGATTCTTGTATCTTCGTAATTGTAACATTATTGTATGATCTACCTCATTTTGGAAATGAGCCTTGTAACTGCTTTATTGAATAAATGCAATCTGTGAATGACTCTTTAATGTACTTTGTATCTTATGAGATGAGTTTAAAGATATTTGATGTATGTTATTTGTTTCATGAGTATTAATTTATATGCTATGGATTTATTTACTTTAGTATGTATGGTTTTTGAATGTAAGCAGTGTCACGTACCTTAGAGGTTGTATGCATTAAGTGTAGTTCACTTAACTTGTTATTAATTACACTTTAAAAAAAAAATTGTTACATTTTCATTGTGTTTGTGTCATCCTCTAAAGTTACGTGGTAGGGTGTTATAAAGAGGATGCAAGGACCATGAGGAAAGAGGAAAATTTTCCTGATGTATATTAGAGAGAATAAATCCACACTATTGTTTATATTCTTAATAGATTTCAGATCAAAGGCAACATCACAAAGATCTGTTATGAACTATGGAATGGTAAGATTCCTACTCTTAAGTACTTTAAGGTGTTTGGAAGTATATGTTACATTAAAATAGATGATGAGAATCTTGGAAAGTTTGATGTAAGTTGTGATGAAGGTATTTTTCTTGGATATTCAACTAACAACAAAGCATATAGATGCTTCAATAAAAAACTAAGAAAGATAGTGGAAAGTGCAAATGTGAAAGTTGATGAAGACATGCATAGACTAGTTGAAATAAGTGAAGTTGAACCAGATGATCCTATCTATGGACAAGTGCAAGAAGAGGATAAGGAAGAGAAATAATAGAGTGAAGAAGAAGAGACTCTGGAGTATGCTCCTAAGACTCCTAAGTATGTACAGAAGAATCATCTGAAAGAATAGATAATTGGAGATACAAGTGAAGGTGTAAAGATAATAAGTAAAGTGGTAGAAGTTGAGGTAAATTTGTGCTTACTTTCTAAGATAGAACCTAAAAAAATGAGTGAGGCATACAAAGATGAGAATTGGGTTAGAGCAATGAAAGAATAATTGCAGTAGATAGAGAAGAATTTGACATGGGAATTGGTTCCTAGATCGGTAAACAAGAATGTAATTGGTATAAAATGGGTGTTCAGGAATAAGTTGAATGAAGATGCTGAAGTAGTAACAAATAAAGGAAGACTTGTATGTAAAGTTTATTCACGAGTTGAAGGAAAATATTTTGAGAATAAATTTTCCCCAGTGGCAAGAATGGAGGCCATTTAGATGTTTTTGTCTTTTTCTTGTCATGGAGATTTCAAAGTATACCAGATGGATGTTAAGTCTACATTCCTAAATGGAGAATTGGAAAAAGAGGTGTGCATGGAACAACTTGAAGTATTTCAATTATCAAATAAACCAGACATGGTCTGCAAGTTGAAAAAGTCACTGTATGGACTTAAATAGGCACATAGGGCATGGTATACAAGGTTGGAAAGATATTTAACACAACAAGGGTTCAACAAAGGCTCCGCAGACAATAATCTCTATTTCAAAGTTGAAAGAAAGAAAATGTTGATAGTTGTGGTGTATGTTGATGATATTATCTTTGGAAGAAATGAAGGTATGTACAAGAAATTTGTAGAGGAGATGCAAAAAGAGTTTGAGATATATATGATTGGTGAGTTGAATTTATTTCTTGGACTTCAAGTGAATCAAATTGATAAGGGCATATTCATTTCACAATCTAAGTATGTTAAGGAATTGTTGAAGTTTGGAATGGATGATTCAAAACTAGTATGTACCCCTATGGTGACCAAATGCAAACTAAGTAAGGATGATGATTCCCCCAAAATTGATCAGAGCATGTACAAATCTATGATTGGTGAATTTGTTATATGTTGATGCTACTAGACCATATATCATGCATGTAGTATGCTTGGTTGCCATATTTCAAGCAGATCCTAAAGAAACACATGTTACACCTGTGAAGAGGATATTCATATATCTAAAGGGCACTTTGGATTATGGTTTATGGTATCCTAATGATACTTATTTCACCTTGAATGCTTAGATTGATGCAGATTGAGTTGGTTATGTAGATGACCGGAAGAGTACAAGTGGTGGTGCATTTTTTCTTGGAGGAAGATTGGTTCCATGGTTAAGTAAGAAACAAGATTTAGTTTCTTTGTCCACTAAAGAAGCTAAGTATATTGTAGTAGCATCTTTTTATACACAAGTACTTTAGATGAAGAAAACATTAAAGGATATAGGTGTGATGTTTGATGAGCCTATCCCTATATTTTGTGATAATACAAGTGCAATAAATATTTAAAATAATTTAGTAATTCATTCTAGGACAAATCATATATCTATCAAATATCATTTCTTGAGGGAGAAGGTGTTGGAAAATGAAGTTAGGCTTGAATATGTGTCTACTAAGGACCAGATTGTAAATATATTTACAAAGGATCTTTTGAAGGATACTTTTGAATATCTCAAAGAAAATTTAGGGGTTACTACCCCTCCTTCTTTGAACTAGGTGCACATGGAGGTGCATCAGTCCAATGGATCTACAGATTCATCATTTGTTTGGATTGATGATTGTGGTCTACTCCTCAAGGGGAGTAGAGAGTATCATTGTTGTAGTATGAGATGTGGGTGCACTTCTAAGGGGGAGTTATCAGAGCTTTATATGTTAGAAGTTTCATGCAAAACTTTCCTTTTCCATTGATGTTAAAGGGAGAGAGAGAGTCATGTGAAAAAGTTGGAAGAGAGAATCTTGCAAGGAGAATAGAGTGCAGAAATGTTGTGTAGGTTGTCTAATCTAAAAAAAGAGGAAGAAGAAGTAGGAGAGTTTGTATGCTTTCTTTGATGGTTTTTCACATCATGTGTTTCCATCAATGACAAAGGGGGATATTGTTGCAAGTATGAATGTCTTTGGTGGTGTTGTCATTAATGTTGTCATTGATGTCAACATAGTTCAGGTTGTTGCAAAGAAAGCAATCAAGTGATTGCAGGTGGTACATGGATAGTTGAGATACTATAGAATTTTTGAGAGTACATGGAGCTATCTTTATGGTGTTGCAGATGTGTTGATATCAAGTGATTTTAAGAAAATTATTGAACACTAAAGACAGAGTTGTGTGTGTGTCCTAAATGTGCTCTGGTAATGTGCTTTGTGTTTTTTCTGTGTTGATCCTATGCTTGTGTAGATCTGTAGTGTTGTTTACATTTTTTCTATGTTGATCCTATGCTTGTGTAGATCTATAGTGTTGTACTAATCTATATTGTTGATCCTATGCTTCATTAGATAATATATCCTAAGTTATAGCTTCTAGGTTGATGGAGAGTGAAATTTGTGTTCATCAGTGTGTGAACCGGTTTGGAAAAACTATTTGTCTATGGATTGGGGGAAATTTTTCTACTCTGCAATCCCCTAGTGGTTCATCTCAGATCTTTTGGATCTAGAAGAAGGTTGATAATGATGGTATGTATGTTCTAGAAAATGTGCTCATGGTTTGGTGCACCAGAAGGCTTATTCCAGAGCTACTGTGTGTGTCTACACGGTCTGTTTGGACTAGTGGAAGGAGTTCTATGTATGAAGATTGTTGCAATTATTGTGGATGTATCTAAAGGTTTCTAAGAGGTGTTTCAGTGTTTGGTAAATTTTTTTGTGTGATCCACGTGTTATCATCTTGTTATGGATGTGTGTACTTAAAAGTTCATTGGTGTTTTCATTAGTTTTGCTTGACCTAGTGTCTACATGTTACATGAACAATAAGCATCAATTAAGGAAGCATGTGATTGATCCAATATGTTGTTTGGGTCCTATTTAAGTAAGTATTTTAGTCCACTCTCATTCTTATCCATTACAGGAATGTTGAGTCGTCGACCTAGTTTGAATTTGTAAAATGAGAATGTGTAACTAATCTTGGAGAAATTTTCTAAAATCGAAGATGGTATAAATGAAATTCAAGATGTGAATTAGGATTTTGAAGGGTGACAAGTGTGAAACAAGTATGAAAAGCAGAGTGTGCAAAATTTTATCAAGGAATTAGTACTTTAATGTGTTGGATTCTTGGAAGTAGTGCATTGATGGTGTCTTCAATTCTTTGATTGAAGCTACGAATGTGTGGAACCTGTTGTGGTGGATTTTCTATTGTTTTCTTTATCTATAGGTAGTGATCCTCCTTTTGGATAGTGAGTCTTTTTTGTAGGCAGTGAGACTTTGTATTCAAATAGTGAGTCATTTCTGGGCAGTAAGTCTCTAGCAGTGAGCCTTCCTATTAGGTTTTGCATTACTATTATATTGTTAGTTAATCCTCACCATGGTTTTTCCCTCATTGGGTTTTCCACATAAATATGGTGTCTTTGGTATTTTCTTTTTGTTATTTGCATTTCATGTTTACACTTAATAACAGATTAAAGCTAAAGTGGAATTGATTAAGATCAGAAGTGAATGCAATTAGTTACAACTAATTCACCCCCCCTCTTAGTTGTCTTATGAAATTCAACATGATCTCATGTAATTCCTTTACTACCTCATCCATTAACTCTCTACTCTTTTTATGTATATCAATGATTTATTTTCTAGTATATGTATGGAACAAGTCTCCTAGTTGAAGCTTGTGAATAGGAGATATCTTGTTCAAATTGACATTACCCTAATTCATCAGTAGTTGCAATAGTTGTGAGGACACAACTAATGGAAAGTTAGGCTGAAAACTTAATAGATTTCTAAGAGAATCTTTGGAGGAGCTGAGAGATTCACCAAGAGACTTTGTATTTTTTTAGCCTTTTCTTTATCTGTGGTACCAGATTCTGCTAGTTTACCTTTCTTCGCATCTCTTGATGCATCCTTTTCTTTTTCCTCTTCTTCTTGATGCTCTTCTTCCTTTTCCTCATTAAATTTTTCTTCCTCATGCTCCACACCAATATTTTCATTTAGTTTCTCTGTTTTATCTTCCTCTACAATATTTTTTATGTTTATCAGAGGATCAACTTCAATACTTTGTACTAGAGAAGAAGATGTAACATTTCCCTTTGCAATATCTTCTCTGATTAATGCCTCTTAATTTTCCTTTGGCATATCCTCCACTTTCGGAGGACTGTTATCTTGTGAAACTTCATCAATAGTATCCTTCTCATGTTGAGCATCATTAGTATGTACTTCTCCTTCCATATTTTATTTTGCATCAATAGTATCAACTTTTATTTCTTAGTCATCAGAAGCAATCCAAAACTTGTACCCAATCTCCTCAGCTTTTTAACTGCAATCTTTCTAGATTCTTTCATGATCATCTTTGTCCTTTCCCATGAGAGTGGTAATCTTTTTTTTGTTCTTATATCCTTTCCATAAATGGTATGTAATGTAGCTCTATCTGCTTCAGTCAATGGAGCAAAAACTTTTTCCAAGGATTCATCCTTTATCCTTTCATATTCTATTATGAATTCTTCTCTTCTTTTTATAAAAATATCCCACACATCATCAAGAATATCCTTCCAAATATTCTTCATATCAACTTCAAATACAATAATGTATTTGACTATGGCTTCTATAATAGTATATGTGTCTACCTCATTAGATTACTTATATAGATTTGCAGTGGCTTTCAACATATCATTCTACATAATACTATTGAATAGTGCTTCTGACATCATTGGGGTGTGAGGAATTTCTTGTTGTTTCTTTGAACCACTAACATAGTAACCCTTCTCCTTTTTTTGACTTGTCTGGGCCCTCCTTATGATTTTAGCTTAATGTTGCCTTGATTTAATGTTCTAATGTGGATAACACATTCACATCAGGTCTTGGGACCTTGTGAACTAATGGATTTTAATGGTGCCTTGCAAAAGTGTTGTAACACACTTTCCCACTTTTCTAGGGTTTTATCAAATAGCTAAGCATAATCTTTAACATAATCAACTTTAATCTTGCCTTATTTGGAGTGTTTTAGAGTGTTGTAACACACTTTCACATTTCTCTAGGCTTGTCATTAATAATTGTGCTTTCTTATGCTTTAATTGGCCCTATTTTGCATCCACAAGCCTCATTTATTGCATCTTTTTGAGGATAATACTAACACCAATCAGTAAACAATCATAATTCTGGTGTTCCTATCTTGTGTGGCCCAAATTTAGAGTTTGGGACTCATTCACCACCTCGAGTGAATGAGTCCCACCTAGGTCTTTTTGGCCCCAATGCAAGTTTCACATATTTCTAAGAACTTTTGATTTTTTGTCCCATGCATTAGGCCTGGGTGGACTCATTTTCCACCTTGGGTGAATGAGTCTTGTGTGACCAAAATTAAAATTTCACTCAAATTTTTGGTGGGATTTTATTCTTCTAGATCTAATGTCAGCTTGTAGTGTTGCAATTTTGGGAATTCTTGCATTATTGAGTATAAATACAAGGTTCTTTCTCTCATTTTCATACCTAGCATTCAAGAGATCACCTAGCAATCTAATAAGTAAACAATTTTTCACAAGAGCATTCACAAGAGCATTCAAGGCATTTCAAGGGTAGATTATCAAGCATTATAGAGCATTATTCAAGTATCAATCATCATGTCAAAGATTTCTTGCAACATGTTATTTTAGAGCTAACAATTGTGATGTAGGGTGTGTGATTCAAGCAAGTGTTTCATTCAAAGATCTATCAACATCAAGCAAGATTCCAATTCTACATCCATTGTAGCCATTAATTACTTGTTTACGGTACCTTATTTCTAGGGGTTGGTGAGTTGCAACATTATTATTTGTTCATTCATCATTATCCATTCATATTTTCTTTCATTTCAAGGTTTTATTACCAACAAGGGGTTTGACCAAGGTAAACCCCTATTCTCTAACCCCACAACATTTTTCCCTCTTATTGTGTGTGATTTGTAGGGCTAGGTTGCATATTTTTCAAGGAGAAAAGTTGGAGAAAAGTTGTCAAATCCCTAAAGTTGTCAAAGTTGTCATCAAGTCTAGGAGAAGCTTGGAGAAGACCTCCAAGTGGCAATTTGTAGTTCAGATCTGAAAACCAGTCAAAAAGAATAGAGCAAACTAAGAGGAATGGAATCAGGTCCCGAACTTCTAAAAAAATAGAAGTGGATTGATTTTCCACAAGTGGTGAATGAGTCCCATTGTATAGGCTTGGGATATATTTTTAGAGATTTGGATACCCTTTTGGTTGAAACCTATATCTACACATTTTACCAAAAACCGGACTGATTCACCCAACTTGGAAAATGAGTCCCAATCAACATCAATATTATATTTTTTATTGATTCAAACCTCGATCCTACCTTCTTTAGTCTCTCATGTGCACACTTTTAGTTTCATATCTTTCTATTGCATTTTCTTTATCTTTTTAAGTCATTTAGTGTTAGTTTGCATGCAATTAGGGTTTTGTTTTACAACTTTCATTACATTGTCTTTTCCAAGTCTAAACTTGGTGGTGAACACCTCATTAGATTTTATTCAGCCCTTAGGATAGACCTATTACAATATTTCAATCTCCTTTGCATTGATATCTCTAGGGTTGTCCTTGAGTGGAATCTCTTTGTTGTTGGTTGTGAATACATATCATTCCTCTTGATCACCTTTTTAGAGGATCCATTTTGTTGAACCTGTATCCAGGACATCATTCTTATGATTTGGAGTGCATTTACATCCTAGATTTAGCTGCATTAACATTGCATTAGGTTTTTCATTAGTTAATTTGCATTCTAGGGTTTTAAAACTTACATTAGTGAAAAGCTCATTTAGTTTGCACAATTGTACCTAATTTCATTAAAAATAATAAAATTTTGTATTTTCATCTCATACACACATAAAAAGCAATAAATTCAATTCTAAAATTCTAAAAAAAATAAAAAAAATTAGTACTTGGACTCATTCGCCACCTTGGGCGAATCAGTCCCTTTGCATATTTTCACTACATTTTCTAGAATTTAATATTCATTTTCTAAGTTTCTATTTTCTATTTCTTCATTTCTATTTCACTTTCCAAAATTTTAGTTATAAGCATTCCATTTTTCTTCGATTACATTGCATTTGTATTCACCCCACATTTAGTAGCATTTGTATGAGTGTTTGGTGTCCTATTGCAAATACCATAGTGAGAAGAAGTTTGAGACTCATGTCATCTCGTGATAGCACAATCATTGTGGATCTTGGCTTATCTAGATCTTCCACTCGTAGTACTGACATGAGTACACTAGGAATGGATAACACCCTTAGCAACCCTTTCCCTTCAAGTAGTGTGATGAAAGTTGAAACAAGGAATGATAGTATCCCACAAGAAAACATAATTCAAATTCATGAGGATTTATTAAACTTACAACATGAAATAAACCTTGAAAACATTTCAAATACTGCAATATCTACTATAGAAAACATTCACCACATGCTTGAAAGTGAATATGGCTTTGACCTTGTGAAAAACATAGTGCAAATCTTTAGAAAACATCTTCCCTCAACCATTAGTTGTCCTTAATCAACAAGCAATGTTATAAGTCAAGGAGGAAATCTAATTCCTCCTCCCAGAAAAATAGCTTCAATACCTACTTAAAAAAATCCTCAAGTCACAAAAACAATGCAACAAGTTAGTATTGTGATTCCTTCCCTGGGTATTCCTGCTAGCATCTCTAATTCCTATGTGGCATCACAAGTTATATCTCCAACCTTACCACCAATAATTATTCCATTCACTTTTCCTACAAACACATACACTTGATCACCACTTTCACTTCCATCTCATAACACAAGAAATGACCCTCTCATAACTCAACTTTTCCAAACCATGTCATCCCTTCAAAATAAAATCTCCACCATAAACCAAAATCAAAATGACCCACCTACATATTATTTCAAAAGCATCCCATTATCCTTGCAGATATTACGAACACTAATTCCACAAGGTGTAGAGGTGCTAGATTTGAGAAATATGGATGGAAGGGAGATCCTTGTAACCATATTAATACCTACACTACCTTATGTAGTGACTTTTTCCTTGATGATAAATTGTTGGCAAAACTCGTTCCTAGGTCCTTGAAAGATACCACCTTTGAACGGTTCTCTTCTTTACCAAACAACTCAATGTGTTCATTAAATGAACTTGTTGAGGAATTTGTAAACCATTACCAAGTTTATATGAATCCTAAGATGAACTTGGTTGATTTGATGAGATACAAGCAAAAAGAGGAAGGATAATTGATTTTATCTTGTGCTATCAATCACTTTATTCCCAAATTGATTTCAAGGTCCCCGACCCACACCTTCAAAAGATGTTCATAGAAAATTTTCAAATAAAAATTCAAGAAAAGCTTACCATGATGAAATTACCATCCCGCATGCACTTGTTTACTTCCCTCCACGATTATCAAAATTTGGTTAGTAGTCGAGATACAAAGTCCACTTCTAGCCAAATCAAGATATTTGAGCCTATAAACCAAAACAATTCCCAACCTTTAGAAAATAAAATAAAGGGTTCCTTCAATTTAACCCCCCTCAACAAACAACTCAAAATTTCAATAACCAAATAGTTGTTGTTAAAGCCACGACTCCTTTTAGTTATGGAGATCCAAAAAGAAAATTCACTCCTTTACCCGATACCCTTCATAATACCATGTCCCAACTTATAAAACAACAAATGATTACCTTACCTCCCATCAGAACACCTAACCCTAATAATCCCTTACCTCTGAGCTTTAAATCAAATTCTTATTGCCACTATCATCGAAAAAATGGACATGACACAAAACATTGCAAGTGTCTTCAACATCTTGTGCAAGACCTCATTGTTTTTGTCCATCTATCCATTACGGGTGTTAGTGATCAAGGAAATAAGTCTGTTGCCCCTCCGAACCAAAACTTGTAGATTTTCACCAATCCCATGCCAAAACATAATATTTCAGTTGTCAAAGCCAAGGAAACTACAAAGAATGATTTGATGAATGTTGATACATACGATGAAAACAATGATCTTGTTCTAAATAATGTTAATAATGTCAATCTTATAGATAAAATGGTATGGGTGATAGACGTCATCCCTCATAAGGGTCGATCTAAGAATTCTCTTAGCATTGTTTTCTCCTTAAAGGATATACTTAAAAATTTACTTGATGGTCCTCTCTACATAGTCGGTCACATCTTTGATAATCCCACTAATGGGATATTAATAGATCCCACCTGTGGAGAAAATGTGATCACCGAGGAATTCTTACTTTTACCTAAACTCTATCAAGATATATATGATACACCAAAATTATGGATCAACACACACAATTTTTTTTCTTGCCCTACATTGGAATGTGTTGATGATGATGTCACTCATAGAAATAGTGCAAATAAAGTCCTCATAGGAAAACCATGAAGAGCCTATCTTCTTGAAATAATTAACCAGGGAAACCTTGGGTTGTGTCTGTTTAATTGGAAAAGGTTGACTTAGCTCAATCCCAAGTCTTTGGTAGTTAGGTCTTGACCATACTAGGTTCACTTCAAGGTATGATGTCATAATGATGTTAATCTCAAGGGGAATATGGTTATCTCTAATCTTATTATTATTTCCAATTTCATTAAGAATCATGAGCATTAGGTATAAGATTTCCAATTCGATCATATAATAATCTCATGAAATCAAAATATTTGCAATAAAATTTCATGAATATCAAACAATTTTTCTATCACTTAAGTAGATTTAGCTTTAAGCATTCAACAACTTCATAGAAAATGAAACATTTTCAATAAATTTCCATTCATTCAGATCTATTTTTTGGAACAGATTTAGAAATTTAAACATCTAATCTAAAATAAAGTATCAAAATACTAAAACTAAAATTTCTCCTGGTTATTCTCCACGCATGCCCTAAGATATAACCAAATCAAATCAAACTGCTTTATACTTCACCAAATTCCTTCATAGCTAGGCATAAAACAATGTGAGCTTTTAAAGAAGGGTTTTTAGTTTGGACACAAAGTAGGTTCTGCATGCATCTTAAACGACGCAACACACAGTTGTATTCGGCTGAACTAAGAAAACCAGCTACAAGGATACATGAGATAGGTAGCTATCAAATTGGATTCAATATTGATTAAGGTCTATGTGCATACAATTTTTTACTCTAGAATAATTCATAAAATAGGAAAAAAGAACAAAACTTAAAGAATTTTGTGCTCTTCCGACATCTACAAATTCTAAATTTAACTTAGAAAAAGGTATCCCCTAGACTTCTATAGGAACAAGACATGGGTAGGATAAGACAAATACATGATAGGATATCCAAGGGACAAATCACATCAAGGCATGTGGAATGTGGTGACTGGTAAGAGAATTGCAAATAAAGTTAACAGAAGTCAACCTCCATCTGCACGTTGAAGTCCTTCGAGTTTTTATCTTCTTATTGTTGAGGTTCCTTCTTGGAACCAAATAAATTTTCCCAAAAAGAATGTAGGAAATTCCCATATATACAGAGTAATTAGGTGGAATTTATGTTCCTAAATTCAAGTCCAAAATTGGTTTGAACATTCCAGAAATAAGTAACCTCCAGAATGAATACACTTTTTTGTCGCATGCTTAAAATTCAAAGTCCCAATTTCCTGCTATCTAGGGTTCTTATGCAATGCACTTTATTCTTGTATGAGCTCCCAAAGTTTATTGTTGAAAATGGTAACACCATCGGATCTACCTACAACTTTAGTTTTTCTGACCATCCATACTTGAATTCTACATCACAATCTACTTCTCCTATAATCAGAAATTCCAACTATTAATTCCCTTTAAAAAAAGCATTTATAAAAATTATCATGTTAATAAAACTATTCTTAATTCGTTATCATACAAGTCCATCATAAATAACATGCTTTTAGTCCAAAATCCCAAATTCTTGCATAACTAACCTTTTATACTGGGTCACTGGACCATCAAACCTCTTAGATAACCTTAAAATTCAAAACTTTGCTTTGCAATGTTACCTGGTACTTGGTATTCAACTTTACCCATGATTTTCCTAGACTTTGGTTTTACTAGAACTTCCATATTTATCAGACCTCAACTCTCAGACCAGAAAACTTTTCTTAACACTTGCATTACCTTCTACATTTCTAGCATTCCTGATTTGTGGTACTCAGAACACTTGAATTACGAAGTACTCTTTCAAAAATATTTCTCTTTTCTTTTCACTTCTGGTGACCTTTCCAACTAGCCAGCACCCACAAGAAGCGTTAGTTTTCACTTTAGGTCCCCAAGCCTAAAAGTCTTGGGGTGTGTTGTGAGTCCACACAACAACTCACAACAAATAAAACCAAATTTAAACCAAAACTTGGGATTAAATCACGAGTCGTAAATTGTAATTTATACATATTTTAAAATAATAACACTTTACCTTTACCTAGATTATGACATAAAAATAGTAAAAATTCATCCGAAAAATATTTGTGTGTTCTCTTATTAATTAAAGTTTCTGGAACTCAGTAAAAAAAATCAGTTCATTGACATTGAACTACATAATTTGGTAATCCTCCAAAGCCAACCAAGTATAGAGCCTTGCTGCCAATCAAGCATCCATAGCCTCGACAAGGTTATCTTTGTTTTTCCCCCAAATATAGCTCTACTACCAACTAGGTGTCTATAGCCCCGATAGATATATTTGGATAGCCTAAAGAGTTGATTTTTTTTTTAATATTATATTGATAGCTCATTTTCTCTTTTGATATTTTATTGATAGTCCATTTCAACTTGTAAGCAATGAAGCCCACTATTAGGTAAAGAATTATAGTCGTAGTGAAGGTTACCTTTTGATTTTTCATTCAATGCAAATCCCTTCATCGTTTCACTACTTCCCAAAAACTCATTTAATATTTCCCTGTTGGTGTTTAGTTTTGGCTAAAATCTAACACCTTTATGCCAAATCCTAGTTAACTGCAACTTGCTATATGTCAGAAAACATGCATAAATTAAAATTTAGCACCAAACAACTTAATCACCAAATTTTATGGAAACTACTAAATATTCAGCTAGCACTCTTGATTTTATGGTGCTACACCACATTAATGGATCAAAAATGTCATGATGACATTTAAATATGATCACACTATTCTACATTAAATTCACATGCCTCAACGCACACGTATTGTTTCTTTCAAATTTCCTAAGTGATGATGTGTGCTACCTTATCGGCTTCATTTTCCTTTCTTCTTTGCACACATAAGCACCTTCATGATTAATAAGGCTTAGTAGAAACACAATGAAATGACCACCATTAGTTTCAAAATGTTTAACTTGATTGATTCACAATATTCGTACTAGAGAAATTTGAAGCAAATTGTCACCAATTGTGTGTAAAAATTAATTTAATTTAATATTCCACTCTAGAGAAACTCATCATGTTGCCACCTTGCTTACGATTTTCGAAATGTCAATCCAGGCAACTATGTACCACAACTTACGCACGGTTTTCTATAAATTCACTATTTCTCTCAAAATTTTCACACTTCTACTTTGCCTTTTTTCTTTTATTTTGCATTTTCTATTCTATTAGTGGTTGCTTGCTTCTAGGTCATGGATACTCCAATTTTTTGGTGTGATCTCACCGCTAGAATGTTTTCTTGAGCCATATCATGACACAAAGGCTTGAAAAGGTTTTATTCATTCAGACTACCAATTTTATTGTGCCAAACTTGTGCTTATTCCTTGGGGAACAATATGTGGAATCTAGAACTTACTACAAGTTTCATTCCTATTTGGCTTCTCGCTTTGTAGCCTCGCTCTTGGAAATTGGGCATCCTGTTGAAGATTTTTGCTCAGCTACAAATATGATAGTGCGACCTAAATATTTGGAGAATATGGATACTATTCTATCTATTGCACATCTAACCATTGGAATTCCTTCCATGGATGATATTCCTTGATTCTTGGAACATGGGGAAGTGGTTCCACTTAGGTTGTTCTTGGCTAATCTCCATACTCTTGACTTTGAAGTTCACCAGGAAATTGCCTACATAGAATATTTAGCTCTGATGGATGAGGCATCCTAGATCAACTGAATTGCAACTTTTTTCTGCAACTCAACTTCCTCTTTTTTTCTTTTTTGATCTTTTACAACAAGAATTTTGATACTACTATGTATATACTAGATACACACACACACACATATATAGCTTTCTCATACATTTTAAAGTGTGTATTTACTATGTGTGGTTTTATCGTTTTTCATTTCATAGCACAATGTTACAAATGTTTGAATTAACTCTCATATGTATGATAAGTTAAGCAAAATTTTCCAATACAAAGGGCCAATAGAAAGAGAAAGAAAACAAACAAAATGAAAACAAAACAAACCCTACAAAAATAAAATTAACCCTAACTAACCAAAATTCTAATCTAACAAAAAACTAACCCTAACAAAGCAATTTATTTTAATTTCAATGATTATTTCCATTGTTGTTTTGGTACGAATTATTTATAGTTTTTGTGTTTAACAAACGTAAATTCAAAGGCATACTTACCAATAACATGGCTCATATGTATGAAAATGACCTCATTAAAGGTCAATCACACACACCTTCTCTATTTCCTCAATACTCTACCTTCTTTCAGCCTTGGTTCATGGTTTTCCTCTTCATTCTACTTAGGTCCATGAATGGTTGTGTCTATTTCTTGATTTTCTTCTTCTCTAAAAATTTTTGTGTCTTCGGTCCTGTCTTCACTTCAAAATTTTGTAGACCAAACGATATCCCAATTTATATTGTTATCAAAGAGAGAAAAAGTGAAAACTTGATACTGTATATATTGCATACAATCAAGAAAATTTCTATTTTTAGCTTATAAATTTTCAGTTTGGAATAAAAAACACACGTCTCCCGCTTGATTTTCCCACTCCTTCTCTTCACTTATGTTTTCCACATATGAAGAGAATGATGACTTATCAATGTCATTTTCTCATTTTAGGTGCAATATTTCTGAGTCTCAGCATTCCCACCTACCTTCCTACAAAACCTTAATATTTTCTTCATAACAATTGCAGTTATCAAACTACTTTGATATTTCAATTAATTTTTTAACATTTTTAGTTCCACTATGGTTATAATATTTTCCAAGATTCAACATATTTCTCATTAACAATCCCTTTCTTTTAGCAGTTAAAACTTCTTCTGTTAATGGAATCACCTTGTGTGTATCCAAACTTACCCTAGTTAAAAAAAATCACAATCGAGCTCACCATGATCAGTTGTATCATGAATTCGGCACTCAGTGACTCTACCACAGGTGAACAAACTCAAAGGATGTAATCTTTGGTTAATAATTTTTTGGATCTTTTCAACTTCCATTTTCAAACACTAGCTTGCATTAAAAAATTTCCTTGCAAGCTACCTTTATACTCAAAACCAATACGAATTCTTAAACAAAAAATGGAGATAATGATATGGAGAAAAAAATGAAATGTGGCCCTCCTTCTGGCACTAGTTCCTATTGAAAATGACACCACTCATAGCAACAGTGCAAATAAAGTCCTCACAAGCAAACCGCGAAGAACCTATCTTCTTGAAACACTTAACCAGGGCAACCTTAGGGTGTGTCTATGTAATTGGAAAAGGTTGACTTAGCTCAATCCCAAGTCTTCAGTAGTCAGGTCTTGACCATACTAGGTTCACTTTAGGGTATGGTGTGATAATGTTGTTAATCTCAAGGTGCATATGGTTATCTCCAATCTTATTATTATTTCTATTTTGATTAAGAATCATGAGAATTAGGTATAATATTTCCAATTCAATCATAAAATAATCTCATGAAATTAAAATATTTGCAATAAAATTTCATGAACATCAAACAATTTGGCTATCACTTAAGTAGATTTAACTTTAAGAATTCAACAACTTCATAGAAAATGAAATATTTTTAATAAATTTCCATTCATCCATCTATTTTTTGGAACATTTTCAGAAATTTAAACATCTAATCTAAAATAAAGTATCAAAATACTAAAAAATAAAATTTCTCTCGATTATTCTCCATGTATGCCCTAAGATATAACCAAATCAAAGAAAACCACTTTATACTTCCCAAGATTGCTTCATATCTAGGCATAAAATGGTGTGAGCTTTTAAAGAAGGGGTTTTAGTTTGGACATCGAGTAGGTTCTACATACACCCTTAAACGACAGACCACATAGTCTTGTTCAATTGAACTAACAAAATCAGCTACAAAGATACATGAGATAGGTAGATATCAAATTGGATTTGATATTGATTAAGGTCTATGTGCATACAAGTTTTTAGTCCAGAATGATTCAGAAAATAGGAAAAAAGAACAAAACTTATAGAAGTTTTGGCTCTTCCGACATCCACAAATTCTGAACTTAAATTAAAAAAAGGTATTCCCTGGCCTTTTGTAGGAACAAGACACAAGTAGGATAAGAAAAATACATGGGAGGAAATCAAAGGGATGAATCACATCAAGGCATGTGGAATGTGGTGATTGGCAAGAGAATTGCAAACAAATTCAATGAAAGTCAACCTTCATTTGCATGTTGAAGTCCTTCAGGTTTTTATCTTCTTATTGTCAAGGTTCCTTGTTGGAACCAAACAAATCCACCCAAAAATAATGTAGCAAATTCCTGCACATATGGAGTAATCAGGTGGAATTTATGTTCCTAAATTCAGGTCCAAACTCGGTTTGAACATTCCAAAAATAAGTAATCTCTAGAATGAATACACATTTTCATCCCATGCTTAAAATCTAGAGTCAATTTCCCGATATCTGGTGTCCGTATTCAACACACTCTATTCTTGCATGAGCTCCCAAAGCATATTGTTGTACCTGGTCACACCATTAGATTTGTCTACAACTTTAGTTTTCCTGACCGTCCATACCCGAATTCTGCATCGCAATCTACTTCTCTTGCAATCACAAATTCCAACTATTAAATCCCTTTAAAAAAACATTTATAAAAATCTCATGTTAATCATTAATTTGTTATCATACAAGTACATCATAAATAACACACTTTCAAGAAAATATCAAATTCTTTCGTAACTATTCTTTTATACCGGGTCACCAAACCATTATACCTCTTAGATAACCTTAAAATTTAAAACTTTTCTTTCCATTGTTACCTGGTACCTCGTACCCAGTATTCAGTTTTACCCATGATTTTCTTGGTCCTTGGTTTTACTGAAACTTCCATCTTTACCAGACCTCGACTCTGAGACTTGAACACTTTGCTTAACACTTGCATTACCTTTTTCATTTCTTGCATTCCCAGTTCCTAACTTACCTCATACTTAGAACACTTGAATTATGAAGTAATCTTTCAAAAATATTTCTCTTTGCTTTTCACTTTCGGTGACCTTTCCAACTAGCCAACACCTACCATAAGTGTTAGTTTTCACTTGGGGTCCCCAAGCCTTAGAGTCTTGGGGCATGATGTGAGACTAGACAATAGGATTGATCACCCTTCCATTGAAAATAGGACCAAAAACATTAGATGTCACATTCTCCATCATCCCACAATCAAACCAATTTCATGTGAGGGTAGGCCACCCATGGCTTTGCTCCATGAAATTCGTCCCTTCAATTGTGCATAAATTATTAAAGTTTCCCTTTGATAATGAAATATGCATTGTTCACCATAGTGGCTTTAACCCCTTGTCTTCCAAAGGAAACTTTTCCTTAGAAGCCTTTTGGCCTGATCCCATGGAGCCTATAAAACCTCGAGAAGACTTCCTTTTCTTGTCCCATCAAAATTTGAAAGCAAAGAAGATAGCAAAAATCTCCCTCTAAAACATGTCCGCATCCACCTCCGAACCTCCCATCCTGGATGAAACCATGCTTAAACCCAAACATGACCCAAATAACCAAGACCAACCTAAAACAAAAACTTCACCTACATCCTACATACGACCAAGAGATAATGAAACCAATCTCGTCACACCTCCTAGAATAAAATAAATTTACAAAGTCAAAGAGAAGATGGTTGAACAACCCCCCATGGATTCTTCTGTTCTCCCCCCATAAGAAGAAAAGAAGTCCATGGTTGATCAACTCACTCCTACACAACTGCAAATTGAAAACAAAATCAAAAGAAATAGAGGTGCTAGGGAGCATAGGCATAGATTCTGTTCTATTGCTCACAAGTTACATAAGGAACTAGACAAAGAAAATCAAAATCCAAACTTGATTGAAGCAATACATGACCACTCTTCGTCTTCACTAAAAAAAGATCTTCCAATACAACCTCCACAACATGACTTGAACTCTTCCAAAGGCATTATCCTTTGACCTGTTATTGTGATCAACTTAGAGGATGATGACGAGGTTGCTAAAATTGATGAAGAGGTTCATAATGAAATAAACACATTTTTTTCCTCTTTCATGACCTTAAATGACAAATCTCTTGAAAATAGTGTTTAACTTACTGCTTCTCCTACGTCGGCACTTTCTTTTGTCCCTCTGGCTAGTTGCCTGCCCTTGATACACAAGGAACATGATTGGGAGGTAGATGACTTGCTCATAGGTTGACTTGCATTTTCCTTACTAGTCTTTTTCATTACTTATTTTTCACTTTCTTTTGTGTGATTTCATGTGTGTAATTTGATCCTCCATGATGTTTCGTTTGAATTTCTCTCTCTCTTTGTGGCATTCCTTTATTTGTAACTTCATTCTTCTCTATGTTGTGAATCTCTTTCACTTTCTATCTTTATATATCTTTTGTGTGTCTTTTGTTTTCCTTTTGAGGATGACACAAGGTGTTGAGACATTCATGTCTCTTCCATGTTGACCCAAAAGCTTCTCTTTCATATTTATCTTTTTCATTTCTCTTGTGTTTTCCTTTTGGGGATGACGTAGGACATTGAGACATTCATGTCTCTTCCATGTTGACCCAAGAGGTTTTTCTTTAGTTTTGCTCTCTTTGTGTCATTCTTCCAACTCTATGTGTATTTGGGGGATGATGATAGTTCCAAGCTCTCTAAACAAAATTTAGGAAAGAACATACTGACCCCAAATCCATAGATCCCTTATGTGTTTGGTGTTTTCATTTTGGGGGAAACCCCTCTCTTTTCTTTTTCTCTTGCATGATGCAACTTTACTTAGAAACATATGACTTGGCACAGTGCTTTCCAAGTTGGCTCTCATGTCTTATTTATTGTCTGCATTTTTCATTTTCTACTTTAAATTAATTTCTCACAGTATGGTGTTTAGCAATTTCTTTGAAGTGGGGGCATACATTTTCATTATTCTTTTTCATTTTCCCTTTTCATGGTTCTTGGTGCAGCCTTCTTCATATGATGCGTCTTTCACTTTGTGGATGACATTGGGTGTAATGTCCTTCAAGAGAATGATCTCTCTTAGCATATTATATTCCTCTTAGTGGCTTGATGCGACGCATTGCATCCCCTAAGTTGTGAATCTTCTATTCTTTGATTGGTCCTCTCTTGGAGACATTAGGCACAATTTTCCCTAAGTTAAGATGACACATGAACTAAGCAAGACTCATTTGAACAATTCCTATGTTGCATTTGTTTTTATATGGTTACCTTGCATAACACAACTTGCATGCTTGAAGTTCCATCCTGTTTTTTCATGAGCTCCAAGCATACGATGTTTTACTTGTCTCATGAAGCTCAAGAATCATTGCTTTTTATGTGGCGTCTTATTAAAGTTATCAAGGGATATAACCTTGGTATGGTTTGAGCAAGAAGCCTAATCGAGGCATGAATTTCCCCATAGGCACTTGCATATGTGTGAGTGTATACCAGCCATGAGTGTATGTGTCTCACCTTTTAGGAGTTCTCATCTAGTGAACAACATAGAGTTCCATCGCCTCAGAGTGATTATGCATTTTTTAGACAAACAACTTAGATCTAATCCACATCAGGATGGACAAATTCTTGAAGCTTGTTTCAATTCATTTATTTCATCCTTTTTCTCTCTTTCATCTTTGGAAATGTATGTGTGTGCTTTGTTTTTTCTCTTTATATCATTCTCATTTGTGTTCCTTTGTGCTCATGCTAGTTTTTCATGGGATCTTGATCCTAGGGGCTTGATCACCCCTCTTGATCATTTTCATCTCATCTGGCTAGCATTGGTATATTGGAACCCCTGTTGGTGCATTTTTTCCTACTTTCGTTTGAGTTTGAATCAAGTTCATCCTCTCACTAAAGTGGGGGCTAAATGGAACCACTGAAAAAGTAACCCTTCTACTTTTTCTAACTTGTTCAATCCCTCCTTATGATTTTGGCTTAATGCTGCCTTGATTTGATATTGCAATGTGGATAACACATTAAAATTAGGTCTTGGGCCCTTGTGAACTAATAGAATTTAATGGTGCATTGAAAAAGTGTTGTGAAGTGTTGTAACACACTTTCACACTTCTCTAGGGTTTTATCAAATAGCTAAGCATAATCTTAAACATAATCAACTTTAATCTTTCCTTATTTGGAGTGTTGTAGAGTGTTGTAGCACACTTTCACATTTCTCTAGGATTGTCATTAATAATTGGGCTTTCTTATGATTTAATTGGCCCTATTTTACATCTGCGAGCCTCATTTATTATATCTTTCGAGGATAATCTTGACACAATTCAGTAACCAATCATAATTCTAGTTCCTTGCTTGTGTGGCCCAGATTTAACTTTTAGAATGAGTCCCACATAGGTCGTTTTGGCCCCGATGCAAGGTTCACACATTTCTAAGAACTTTTCATTTTTGGTCTCATACATTAGGCCTAGGTAGACTCATTCACCACCTTGGACGAATGAGTCCCATGTGACCAAACTTCAAATTTAACTCTAATTTTCAGTAATATTTTATTCTCCTAGATTTGATGTCGACTTGTAGTGTTGAAATTTAAGGAATTATTGCAAAATTGAGTATAAATACAAGGTTCTTTCTCTCTTTTTCTTACCTAGCATTCAAGAGATCACCTGGAAATCTAATAAGCAATCAAGTGTTCACAAGAGAACTCAAGGAATTTCAAGGGTAGATTATCAAGCATTCTAGATCATTATTCAAGTGTCAATCATCATGTCAAATATTTCTTGCATCATGTTGTTTTAGAGCTAACAATTGTGATGAAGGTTTTGTGATTTAAGAAAGTGTTTCATTCAAAGATCTATCAACATCAAGAAAGATTCCAAGTCTACATCCATTGGAGCCACTACTTACATGGTTGCAGCACCTTATTGCTAGGGTTTGGTGAGTTGAAAAATTATTATTTGTCCATTCATTATTCTCCATTCATATTTACTTTCATTTCAAGGATTAATTACCAACAAGGGGTTTGACCAATGAAAACCCCTATTCTCTAACCCCACAACATTTTTCCCTCTTCTCGTGTGTGATTTGTAGGACTGATTTGTAAATTTTTCAAGGAGAAAAGTTGTAAAAAAATTGTCAAATCCATAAAGTTGTCAAACTTATCATCAAGTCTAGGAGAAGCTTGGAGAAAACCTACAAGTGGCAATTTGCAGTTTCAGATCCAGAAACCAATCAAAAAGAGAAGAGTAGACCGAGAGGAATGAAATCAGGTCCCAAACTTCTAGAAATGTAGAAGTGGACTAATTTGTCACAAGTGGCGAATGAGTCTCACTGTATAGGCCTGACAAAGATTTTTACAGATTTGGATACCCTTTTGGTTGAAACGTGTATCTGCACATTTTCCTAGAAACTGGACTGATTCATCCAGCTTGGTGAATGAGTCCCAATCAACATCAATAGTAGATTTTTCAATGATCTAGACCTCCATCCTGCCTTCTTTATTTTCCCATTTTCACACTTTTAGTTTCATATCTTTCTATTGCATTTTATTTATCTTTTCAAGTCATTTAGTGTTTGTTTGCATGCATTTAGGGTTTTATTTTACAAGTTGCATTACATTTTCTTTTCTAAGTCTAAACTTGATGATGAACCCCTCATTAGATATCATTCATCCCCTAGGACAACCCTATTTCAAGATTTCAATCTCCTTTACATTGAGATCTCTAGGGTTGTCCTTGAGTGGAATCTCTTTGTTGTTAGGTGCAAATACATATCATTCCCCTTGATCATATTTTTCAGAGGTTCCATTTATGCTTCTTTACCTTATCAAGAGACTTCTTCCTTTGAATTTCCTCTATTTTCTTCTTCTCTAGAGAATCCTTCTTGTCTTTCTTCTCCTTTTCTCTCTTCTAAATCTTGAATACAGTTTTATCTTTTTCAAATTTTTCTTCACTATCTATATCAACTATGTCACTTCTTCTCTTTGTGCTAGCTTCACCTTTTGAAGCATCTTTCCTTCCTCTTCAAACCAAAAACCATCCTTCTTCTTCCATTTCTTCTTCTTCTTCTCCTACATTTATGCCAATTCCCTTCTCTTGTGGATTTTTTTTTTAATCTTCTTGCACGGGTAACAGGGGGTGTTTTGGTGGTAGTTTTCTTCGTTTCTTCTCTAAAGGCATGCACTTCCAGAGGGGATTTCTCCCTTACCAAAGGATTAGTAGTTGATTTTATTTTCTCTCATATAGTAGGTAAAGCCTTGAAGTAATTTTGAACCAATGGGGAAGTGGTAGTTGCTCTACCTGATCTTTTGGTGCTCCTAGAGGCTTCAATTGCACTCTTGTCTGCTTTATCTTTTTTTAAAGAAAATCACACTCTTTCCTTATAAATTTACATGTCTTGTGCATAAACATCCACTATTTTATCAAAATTATTCCTTATAATAGGTTCCTTTTGCTTCCTATGATCTTCCATGGAATTTTCTTCATAAGTCCCATACCTAGGCTTTGTTGGATCCTTAGAACTATTCAGTAGAACTACTGCATAGCCAATAAGTTCTACCTCAGTCACTTTCTATCCTAATTTTGGAACCCAGATAGTTCTTCATTCCACTACCTCCATGATGTAGTGATCTATGGAAACTATAAAGGTGATGTCATTTTTATATTTATCCACAATTTCCTTAGGAATTATTTGTCTCTCATGCATTCTTCTCTGGAATATTGAAAAGAAAGTAGCAAGTAAATCATTGAGCCACTTGCCTTACAATTATCCAATTAACTTTCCCAATTATTGGTACTTTCTTCAAAAAGTAGAAAACAAAGCACATAACCAATGTCCCATACTTAAATAAATACTTATTTTTCTTGATCTCTTTTAGGTTTTCTATTAGTTTTTCTGTAAGAAACTCACAAAGGTCATAGCCAATTCCATTCTCAACCATATCTTATTCCACATGGATTGTGGTGGCAAAAACTGGGTTATCCCTATTGGTGTAGTAGATTTTATATCCAATGACCATGGAAACATACCTAATAGAAGGGTTTCTGATAGGGTTCATGGTGAGGGATCTCTGGTCAAAAGTTGCACCTATCTTCTCCATCACATCCTTGTTTTTAACATATTTTAAGACCGGAACTGGTCCAATGGAGCATAGACTAGTGATTTATCTAATCACTTCCTTTGTAATCATATAATGCATGTTTTTCCAAACAAACTTATCATGAATTCTACTTAGTGCCATTCTAATCCACTTGCTATCATAGGAAAAGTTTGTGAACCATTCCCACACATCGAATTTCTTCTCAGATAGGGCTTTATACTCTGGTTTCAAAGTGAAATTTTAATCAAATAACTCATTTTCCCATACATCTCTAAACTTTCTAGGAGAATTCCCATCCATGCTTCCATAAATATATTCCCTAATTACCTCTATAGGTAGTACCCCATATAAAATATGCAAAGTAATCACCTAGAGGGTCATCTTCTATGGCTCTTGCAATATATCTCTTGAATTTGGGTTGGGATTTCTCAAAATTCCAACAACCTTAGTGTATAGATAGAAAAAGTATCCCTTTTTCCTACATTTGGAAATAATTAATGAAAAATAAAGCTAGTATTACCTTCATTTAGTGTTGTAATGTTTTTACACATTCACATTGAGTCTAGGGCCCTTTTTAATGATAAAATGTACTTAATGTGCCTTATTTAGGGTGTTGTAAAGTGTTTTCTTACACTTTCACAGTAATATATGGTTTCATTAATTAATTGTGTTTAATTGTGGTTAATTGAGGTTAATTGGACCCTTTAATTCAAATCTAAGCTTTATTAATTATATTTTTCAAGGATTTATAATGACACCCATTAATGATATTACATGACAATTAACTTGGAAAAATTGGAGTCCTAATAATCTATGCTACCAAGGTGGCGAATGGGTCCTCCTAACATACGACACCCCTTTCTTGGCATATTTGAAATGGGTTTTTGATGTTATTTCATTCCACCAAAGCTTGGTCCTAGGAAATTGTGTTAGGACCCATTCACCCAAGGTGGCGAATGGGTCCTCCTCATTTAGGACACCCCTTTTTAAATTTATTTATGGTAGTATTTTAATGATATTCAATCCTAGTTTTGATGTCAGCTTGGTTTATTTGAATTTAAGGATTAATCCTTAGATTTAGTATAAATATAAGGTTAATCCACATAGTTTCATCTAAGAAACCCTAGCAAGTTCAAGTAATCAAGTGTACATTAACAAGAGAATTATAGAGAACTTCAAGAGAATTTCAAAGGCATTCAAAGGGCATATTAATAGAATTTTATTGTATAAATTCAAGATCATATCATCATGTCAAAGGAATAATGCATCATGCATGTTGTTGAGCTAGCGTATTGATGTAGCATTGAAGATCCAAGTTAAGCATTGTTTCATATCTAATTCAAGATCAAGATCTACATTCTACATGGCCACTTCATGTTAGTTTGTAGATTTATATTAGAAACCTTTATTATTGTTCCTTCATTGTGCTTTATAACTTTCTTTGGGTTTTATATTATTGATCTAATCATTGCTAAAATTAGGAAAATTTCCATTGATACATTGGGAACCTGACATCTCTTGCTCTGATCATTAGTTTTTGCAGGTTTTTGTTACAAAAATTTACATTATCTAATCAATTTATGAGTTTTTGTGAAATTGTAGATTTTTGGTGAAACGGCCGCAAGTTATTAAAACCGTCCCAATCATCTGATCATGAAAATTTTCACATATAAGATCAAGAAAAATAATTTTTGGGTTCCTTAGATCTCGGTCTCACCTTTCCACAACTATCTTATGATTGGAATTTTGATAAAAAAATAAAGAAAAAATTATTCCATTTTCAATTCTGCTGTTGTAAAAAGAGAAAAATAGTCAAAAAGATCAATCAATGCAATCTCACATAGCTTAAATAGGGGGTCAATTCACAACAAATTTTCAATTTCAGATTTGCAAAAGGTTTCTAATTTTCATTTTTTGGCATTAGATAGATTCTAATTTAGTTTAGATTTTTAAATTTTTTATTTTTTTAAATTCAGTTAGATTTATAAGTTTTAATTTAATTTAGATTTTTAACCTTTTAATTTAGTTTAGATTTCTAATTTGTAATTTAGTTTAGGATTTTAACAGATTGCATGTTTTAGATTAGATATTTTTGGTTACTAATCCTTGTTGGCAGCATGTGGCATTTACATTTTGAGGGTCCAAGACAATTTGTTCAAACTAATAATTTATGGTTTTGTAGATTCATTTGTCCAAGAAGTCCAAATTTGAAACATTGTGTTTCTGATTTTTAGATGACAAAACATTTCATTTGGAGCACTAAAATGAACATGTCTTTTATTTTGCTTGATTTTCCTTGAAGGTGGTAGGTGACTATGCTCTCACCTTGTGCAAACTGGGTGATCAAAAAACTAGACCCACCTTAATTTTTCTATAACCTTGATGCAATAATCGAAGTATCCTCTCCCCTTGTGGATTTATGTGATCTTGGGTGTAAGAGAAATGATTATTGCCTCTAGAACTTGGGTGTGCCTTGGTGGGAAAAATTACTTACCCCAAGGAGACTCAGATCGGCAATGGAGTTTTTTGGCCAAGCTACCTCCGACCGGTATATCAATGTGAATCCTAAGGGAAATCCTAAGATTGCAAGTGCAGATGTGTCATACAAACCAAGTAGTACTCCCCAAAACCCTGTTGAGCGTAACCTCTTCAAGCTAGAGTGCCTCCTAAATGGATCTTAATCTTGTGCCCCATGTATGGCCACTCGAACAAGGGTCCTAAACTAAATACTCTTGTGTAGTAGCCAAAAACCTTCTATCTACTAGCGCAACAACGGTCATTGTGAAGGCATCCACATCTTCACAATCTTCAGTAGAAGTGATAAATATTCCATGGGGGTTTCATGGGGGTTGGAAGCTTGGTTAGCCTGAGAAGAGAGTGCACTGTAAGGGGGAGCCCATTCATCCAAGCTTCTGGATTAACAAACTAAGGATATGCGGTTGGGGAAACCCACATGGATCTAGCAGATATTGTCATGGCCTAACCATAGGATTGTGCTTGTCTTATTTGTGTTTGTTTACAATAAAAATATCATGCTTTCCCAGTGCTTTCTAGATACTAAAACAAAGCAAACAACATTCACACATCTAGAAACAAACAATCAACTTCAAACAAATCGGATTTTTTTTTTTACCAAAACTTCAAGTCAACATTTTTAGCCTGTTGTCAAACATCTTTCTCCAGAAGTCTTCTATCAAAACCAGATCAGAAAATTTCTCAAATCTCTCATTCCTTGTACACTTTAGCTTGCATCTTACCATAGGGTCATCTTTTCAAATTTTAGCGTCATCCTTAGGCTTCACCATTTGCATTTCCAGTCATAAACCAAAAACTTAGGTCCTCATCTCATTTTGCATATTTTGGATTAGGACAACCTTACCTCACTTTGCAAAATATTGACTTTCAAAAGTAGGTTATCATTGGACTTAATCATCATTATCTTCTTTATTCATTTTCCTTTTGTGAGATCCTTCCAACTCAAAAGTCTAGTTAGGAAGACTCACTTGTCATTTTGTCCTTGTCATTTAGTACTTCAAACAAGTCCTTTGATATTCCAAAATTGAGACATAGATCAAGCATAGGGTGGTTAGGAAACCTTCTTCTAAATCATTTTATACCTTTGCATTTGCATACCTTATACATTCAAATCATTTTAGTCCTCACCCTGCATATCTTTAAAATCAAAAATATTGTCTTCATAGTCCTCATTTGGCATCTAGACTTTGCATTGGTCATTTCCTTAACTAGAATTTTCACATTAGTCCTCATTGTCACCTTGGCATTTGGAATCCTTTCTTGACAATTTTATCACCTTGCATTAGTCATTTACCTTAGGAAAATGTCATTATCACCTTGCATTGACATCCTCCAAAAATACAAAAAAAATAGTGTCATAACTTGTCATCTTAGTATTAATTGTCCTTTGGCATTAGTCATTTTCTTTAGACAACATTGTCATATTACATTCCTTATTCCAAAAAACCCAAAAATATAGTGTCATAACATTTTCATATTTAAGTCATCCTCCATCATTTCCACAAGTTGAGCAAACATTTTTATGGTTGAAACTAGATTACAGAGAAAAAGAAGAATCATGGGTTCTTTTGGTTAGGACACCAACCTTTACAATTTTTCCTATGACATGAATGCCAATGACAACAATTTCCCTAATGACATAAATGGCATGAATACAAATACAAACATGGGGAATTATTTCATCAATCCATTCAGTGAGATGACCATTCCATCTTCTTCACGTAATCATTTTGAACAATTCATCTGTAGAGACCAAAATAGACAAGTATTTTAGGAAGATATACAAGCTGCCCAAAAAACTCCTAAAGTAGCTTCCTTTGTGGAAGAACTAATCTTGCAAGATTCTAATAGATACCTATCTATGCTCCTTGACCAAGGGGTTAGGTTACCAAAATGATTTTACATCAATACCATTAGAGAAACATCTCCTGATCCTACCAATAAATCACACGATGCAACCTATACTTCCATGGGAGCCACCACACAAAATGTCATCAACACCATCAATGCTACCTCCCTTGGTATAGCTACCACCCATACCACAACCAATGCACCCAATGTGATCAACACAATGTATATTGGGGGATCATCGACCCAAACAAACACCAACTCACAAAAAACATCCATAGTTTCTTCACAAACTATTGGATCAACATTTGGGACCTCATCAAATACAATGGGCACCAACACGTCAAACCCCTATGGAGCATCATATAGCTCCATGGGGACATCAACAAACCTCTTACTTGGTTCCTCTAATTCAATGGCAACAAACTCATCAAACCCCTTTGGGAAGAATAAATAAAGAATTTTCATCCAAGGAACTCAACCAAATGTCCCAAATTCATCATAGGTCAACACCAACATTCCCTTGAGGAAAAATACCAACATTCCTCAAGGACACACTTATCTATTTGGGCAAGGCAATCAAGGAACCCAATATTCCACTCCATTTGGACATCAATGTGCTCAAGGCCAGTAAAGCCCTCAAATTCCAACCAACATGGCTGGATCCCACATCCCAACTTATGCTTCTCAATTCCATACACAACAACACATCTTTCATCAAAACATTCATTTCCAACAACCACCAAATCAGAACACCCAATTTTCTCACCAACAACACATTCCAAATAAAAACATTACAAATCAACACATCTCATCACAACAGGTGGGCACTCAATCCATACCTATCACCAACATGTGTGATGCTATCAACAACCCAATTATGGAAGCACTCACACTCAATTTTTGTGCTCTTCAAACACAAGTGGAAACCTTGCAACAGTCAAACAAAAAGTCTTACATGTCATATGACCTATGTCCATATATATTTGACACAACCTTGTATATCCCACCATTTCCTCCTAGATATATGGTGCCACATTTCCCTAAATACAAAGGCAAGAAAAATCCCATCGAACATATTAGAGAATTCACTACCAGTTGCATGGATATTGCCTATGAGAACACCTACATGATGAGACTCTTCTCTAGAAGTCTTGCAAGTCATGCACTAGAGTGGTTCACACAATTTCGTAAAGGGATCAAACTATGGGATGATTTGGAAAATAATTTTGTTGAAAACTACGCCTATACCATTGATATCAACATTTACATTGCCTCCTTATGCAAGCTCACTCAAGAGGAAACATATGAGAAATTTATCCCATTCTTTCAAAGATGGATAACTCTAGCGAACCGATGTCCTATGGAGATATGTGAAAAAGAAAAAGTCACAATGTTTGTACAAAATCTCCTTAGCCCTCTAAGATATGGATTACAAGTCCATTGTTCCACCACCTTTATTGATCTTGTTGAAAAAGTTGTCCAACTTGAGAAAGACTTACTTGCCAAAGGTGAAATTAAGTATGGCGAAAAAACCATCAATACTACCACGAACACCAACCCAAGTGCTTCCAATGACAAAAACAAATATTGGGTTAAAAATAAACACATCACCAATGATGGCGGGGTTGATGTGAGAATAGTAAACACAACAGGTCATGTACTCACCACCAAAGGAGTTCAAAATCAAAATACACCAATGACTACACCAACAACAGCTGCTTATGCCATTCAAAACAATCTTGCTCAATCGAACCAAAGGCAACCTCGTTAGACAAAGCAATTCCCAAAATGTAGATACACCCCTTTGGGTGAACCTATTGAAATTGTCCAAAAGAAAATCATCCAAAATGGTGTCGTAGCTTTGGAAGAACCTAAACCATATGATCCTAGATAGTTTAAGCCATCATGGTGGGATGATAATGCATTCGGTGACTGCCACCATGTTAAAGGGCATAAAAATTCCTCTTGTCGCCAACTCATAAATCTTGTCCAACATCTTATTGAAAACCACACCATTGAGTTAGGAGGTCAACCCTTTGCGACTAATGCAGATCATACAATCCATAAGAACCCACTAGAGGACCATGGTTCGGGTAACCCTTCCTCATCTAGCACAAAGAATAATAATAATCAAGCTAGTTATGTTCATGCTTCCTACAACTATATCGTTGGAACTATCATTAATAATCTTAGTGTTGTTGATGAAGATAAATGTGTCAATACCATTACTATTAAAAATGCCTTGGAATGAAATGTCACTACATGCAAAGGAAAAGTCACCATCCCAGGTCCCTCTACTCATCAACCCAAGATTACCATACTTGGTCCATATGTCAAGTAGCCAAAACCCAATCCAGAGTTTAACCTTATCAAGCAATTGAACAAAACACCAACTCATCTCTCCATCCTTTAATTGCTTCACATTTTTCCTGCGCATAAGGTCATCTTGGATAAGTATTACAAGATTCTTCCATCCCAAACAATATTGATGTCAACCATTTTGAAACTATGGTTGGATATTTGACTTCGCCTCATTACATTACCTTTTCGGACATTGACTATTACTCGCCCAAACCATCTCATAATGGTGCCCTCCATATTGAGGTTTTCATCCATAAGCACAAGGTCAGAAGAGTCCTAGTACATGGTGGAGTAGGATGTAACATCTGCTCTTTAAAATTGGTTAAAGCTTTTGGCTTCTCTGATGCATGTGTGGATTCTACCAAGAGTATTGTGATAAAAGCATATGATGATGAAGAACATGCTTCTAAAGGCGTCATCACACTTCCAATTCGTGTGGGACCATTTAACATAGACACAACATGCCAAGTCCTGGATCATGATATACATTACAATATCTTACTTGGTTACCCATGGATTCATTCCTTAAAGGCCAATCTTTCCACCTACTACCAATGTCTTAAGTTTCCCTTCGATGGCACCGAAATTACAATCCTAGGAGATCCTGATCCATTTCAATACTTTACAAACCTAAGAGCTACTATTGAGCATTAAGTCATCCATATGTCAACTTCCACCACACAATCCACCTCGGCCTCCATACCAAGTACTGAATTTAAGATCTAGGACATGGGTTGTGGAGAATTCAAATTGAATACAACTTACTATATCACCACAATACCTAAGCCACCTAAATTCTATGGTCGACCTTGCTACGTAGTAGAGACTAAGTAGAATTTCAAGTTTCCTCTAAAAAGAGTATTCACACTATGGGGAGACATGAGTGATAAATTCATTATCGACATAGTTGACTGGATCTACATATACCAAGTCGGATTACCCCTGCTACTAGTACATATCTATGGAAAATACCATGATATATGTAAAGCACAGGGTTTTGATGGAACTAGTGGCCTTGGACCAAAAAACACAGGAAGGAGAGAACGAATCATTATTTCTCAAAGACCAAGGTATATAGGGCTAGGGTTTGAGCAATCCAAAACTAACGATCGGTGTACCTGTGAACTTTCAAGTGAGGATGAAATGGCTCCTGAAAGTGTCAAGACATGTGAAGACTCCCCTACTGAAATTGACTCTCATGAATGGGAATGGGGATCTGCTAGAACCCTGAGTAACAATGATATCGATGAATTATTCCTGGAACCCGACCAACTCCCTTTTGAGGAAAGATTCAGCCAAATGTACAACATTGATCCTATAGATTGCCATTCTAAACTTAAAGAATGGGTAAACATCCCTTTGGAGCATAAGCTGTCACCGGCAAAATCTGAATTGTCCCATCCCATTCCAAAACCCACCCATGAGCCCAACATGCCTGAGCCTACCATCCATTCCTCTGAACCACAATCTATTGATCATGATTCTTGTCCATTTGTCCCATATTATGACCATGAATATAACTCATCTAAATTTGACTATGGTCCTTGAATTGAATCTGACTAGGATATTGAGGATGATAATTCTGCCTTCACACTTGAGGATTCCATTTACATTCTTTCCACTTCCTCGCCATCTTTTACCAACACTGAAGATGGTATTTCCCTTCTCTACCCACAGCTCATTGACTAAGACCAACAAGACCCACCCACTATGGATATCTTTCAGAAGCAATTACATAATTCATGGGACTCCATGAGGGCATACCAAAGTGGTGATCACAAGGCAAGATTTTCTATTGATCTAGATTGTGTAGCATACTTCAAGGAGACTAGCAATCCTCTAGTTGCAAATATATGAAAAATAAAACAAAAAAAGACATGTCTTTAGGTGAAAATCGCAAGGCACCTTTTGACAATTCAATAGTAAAAATAAAGGATGTATCCAAAGGTGAAAACCTCTCTAAGGAGCCTAAGGATAGAGGATTGGACTTTCTTCCCGTAACACAGGAAAAATTGGCAATGCTTATTGAAGATACCATAGAAGTTAACATAGCTACACTAGAGAATCCCAAAATGGTTCTCTTGCCCGCATCATTGATAGAAGAAGAAAAACCTGAATTCCAACAAATCTTCATAGAAAGGAGAGTTAACTTCGCATGGTCATATGCCGACATGCCAGGTCTGTATCCAAAGTTAGTATTGCATCATCTTCCTTTAATCCCAGGCGTCAAACTAGTCAAACAAAAATTGAGGAAGATGTATCCACAAATTGCACTACTTGTGAAGGCTAAACTTAAGAAGTTACTGGATGTCGAATTCATAAGATCAATAGATTATGCTGACTAGATTTCTAATATTGTCCCTGTCATAGAGCCAAATGGACAGATCCACATTTGTATGGACTTCAAAGATTTAAATAAGGCATGTCCAAAAGATTATTTCCCATTACCGAACATAGACATAATTGTTGATCTCACAGCAGGGTACGAGATGTTGTCCCTTATGGATGGTTTCATGGGATATAACCAAATCCACATTGCACCTGAGGATCAGCATAAAATGGCATTCACATGCCCATGGGGATCATAATGTTGGAATGTCATGCCTTTCGGCTTAAAGAATGCAGACACCACATACCAAAGAGATATGACAACAATATTTCATGGCATGATGAATATCTTAATGGAAGGTTATGTAGATGACCTCTTGGCCAAAACTTTGACACAAAAAGATCATCTCAAGGTCCTGGACAAAATCTTTAGGTGGCTCGACAAATGCAAGGTTCATTTGAACCCAAATAAATGTGTCTTTGGGGTAACTTCAGGAAAATTATTGGGCTACATAGCTTCATGAAGAGGCATAGAAGTCGACCCTACAAAAGTAAAAGCAATATTAAACATGTCTCCACCAAAAGGAATCAGTGAGCTAAGGAAACTACAGGGAAGATTACAATCCATTTGACGCTTCATTGCTCAGCTAGCAAAAAAAATTCAGCCATTTCAGTACCTGTTGCACAAAAGTATCCCCTTTGTGTGGACAGACAAATCAAATAATATCTATTGACACCACCTATCTCAATGCCTCCCATTGAAGGAAAACCATTGATCTTGTATGTCTTTGCAACCACCAACGCACTAGGGGCATTATTGGCACAAAATGACTATGAAGAAAAAGAAAGAGCCATATACTATATCAGTCACACACTGATATGATATGAACTTAATTACACATCTGTGGAATGTGCATGTCTCACCATTGTCTTTGTGGCCCAGAAATTAAGACATTACATGCTGAATCACCAAACATAGTTGGTAGAAAATATTGATCCACTGAAGTATCCTCTAAGTCGGGTAGCATTAAAAGGTCAGTTGGCAAAGTGGGTCATGATTTTGAGTGAATACAACATACAATATGTTGAGCATAAGGAAATAAAAGGACAAGAAATAGCTGATCAACTTGCAAATGCACCCATCCAAGGCACTAATCCATTGATAACTAATTTTACTGATGAGTCTATCTTTCATGCAAAACCTTCATCATCGTGGAAGCTATATTTTGACGGGTCTCACACTGGTCATGGCTCAGGAGTTGGTATCTTTTTCATCACACCACAAGGGGATTCAATTCCTAAGGCATTTCGGATCACCTTCCCTTGTACTAACAATATTGCAGAATACGGAGCATTGGTCACAGGAATCAAAATGGCAATAAAATGGAAAATTTTGACATTGCTAGTATTTGGGGATTCTTAGTTAGTTATCAACCAAGTAAATGATGATTATGAGATAAAGGATGAAAAATTTATGCCCTACAAATGGATGGTTGATAGCTTCATGAAATATTTTAGCATGATCGCTTTTGAACAAGTCCCCAGGGCACAAAACAAGGCAGCTAATGCAATGGCAACTATTGTATCTCTCTTAGACATCCCCAAAAATGTGTCACAATTTGAGTTCTTAGTTGAGCAATTGTTGATGCCCGCATATGACATTACAGAGACAAAGATGGTTTGTGAACTTGTTGGTACCAGTTTTCCTTGGTACTAAGACATCTATGATTATCTAAAATCCTAGACCCTTCCACCCAAATTTTCCAATAATCAAAGAAAATCCTTCATTCGAAAAGCCACTCGACACACCATCGTCAGTGACACCCTTTACCAATGTAGCTTTGACAATACCCTTCTTCATTGTCTCAACATAGATGAATCTTGCACAACTTTACATGAGGTACATCAGGGTATATGTTGATCTCATTCGAGTGGCCCAACTCTAGCTAGGAAAGTCACTAGACTGGGATATTACTGGTCAACACTAGAAAAAGATGCTCTTCAGTTTGTCAGAACATGTTAAAAATTCTAGGTACACAGTGACCTAATCCATGCACCTGCACAAGAGCTAAGATTGATCACTTCTTTGTGGCCCTTCGCACAATGGGGACTCAACCTCATAAGAAAAATCCACCCATCCTCCTCCAATGGCCATAAGTTCATTATTACCGCCACTGAGTACTTCAAAAAATGGATTGAAGCCATCCCCCTCACTTACATCACCAGTAAGCAGATTTCAAAGTTTATCCCTGATTACATCATCTATCGATATGGTGTCCCATAGTCCATCATCATAGATAACGGTCGTCCATTCAAAAATTAGGACGTTCATGAGCTTTGTGAGTGAATTCACATCCAACATCACTTCTCCACACCATATTATCCACAAGGAAATGGTCAAGCTAAGGCATCAAATAAAACAATTATTTGCATTCTTAAGTAAATTATCAATGACGCTAGTCGAGATGGGAATCTACAACTCAATCCTACCTTGCAGGCCTACTATACTAGCATCTGCACACCCACCAAAGCCACTCCATTTTCTTCATTCTACGAATCTAAAGCTATATTGCCCATCGAGGTAAAAATTCCTTCTCTCTGAGTCTCCTTGAAGGGAATGATCGATGACGAAGAATACAAATAGTCTCACTTGCATGAACTAGAAATGCTTCAAGAAAGAAGACAAAATGCCTTGAACCACTTATAGGCATATCAAAATCGCCTTTGTAGGAGCCATAAAAAAAAGGGTGATGGTCAAAAAATTTGAAATTGGTGACTTGGTCCTCATGCAAAATCCAAGAAACCAAGTTGATCATGAGAAGCCTGGAAATTTTGAGCCTAATTGGCTTGGTCCTTATATTATTACTGCAACATTTGGTTCTGGTGCATATCGGTAAGCCACACTTGATGGAGAATAGTTGATAGAACCCATCAAAATCCTAGACCTACAAAATTTCTACACATAGCATTAGAGAGCTTGGCTGAAACCCTAAAAAAGCAGAAAAATTAAGAAAAATAAGAAAAAAAATCATCCCTTGATGAAAACCTGGCAAACAAGTGTCTTGGTGACACCAAAAAAAAATCAAAAAATCAAAATCAAAAGGAAAAATATTGAAAAGAAATAAATTCATCCAAAAGTGAAAACTTGGCAAACAGGCTCTTTGGATAAGTACTATGTTGAAAACCTGGTCAACAGGCACCATGCGTAGTCGATCATTTCTCTGCCATCTATTTTTACTCCAATCAACCTTTCTCCACTTTGCATAACCACAACATCTTGGCATTCATGACATTTTCCATCAGTCCTTTCATTTCTGTCCATTGCTAGCAATGGTTGACATCACACTTTGCATACCCTTGCCTTTTATCCCACATACACCATTGTCCATATCATGCTACTTAGGTAATCATTGACCTACCTGGGGGAAGGACCTTTATCATTCGACTGCAGTGGGTATCTCACATGGTCCTGATATTTCTAAAATGTCCTGAAAAATGTCCTAAAAATTGTAAAAATTCATGAAAAAAGTCCTAAAAATCAGAAAAATCCCTAAAAAAAGTCTTAAAAATTGCAAAAAGTCTTAAAAATCAGAAAACGTTTTCAAAAAAGACCTAAAAATTAAAAAATATCTTGAAGAACATACAAAAACATTTGAAAAGTGTCAAAAATCTCAAAACAAAGTCAAGTCTGTCCCGTCGCTTCAAGTTAGTCACATCAGTCAATCTTTGTCCTGGTCTGAACTACATTGTCTCTATGCATTTTCTACGTAGACAAGGTTCATCTTTGAACCCCCGAGACATTAGGTTTATCTTTTTAGGTTTATCGCAATAAAATCATGACTCAATCTTCTATCCTTCAGAAAAATTCATTGGTCGTGTCAAACTACGAGGTCTCTGAGTGCACGACATAGGCAAGGCCATCAATCGATGAGCCCCCAAGGCTGCACTAGGCCAGTCCATTAGGGTTCATGGCACTGCACTTTCACACACGTCAAATATCTTTAGGAAAATCAAATTGTCTCTCAATTCTACACAAGAAATCTACTGACAATCTTTTTAATAAACATCTCAATCAAACTTGCATGTTAGCAATGACATGTCATCAAATCTGTCATCTACACAATTGCTATCAAGACAAGTCAACCTATCAATCATGGTTCTTCTTCAGATGTGTCCTTCTGAGGAATAACTCTCATCATTTCTTAATGCTTTTGGATGTGTCCTTCCTAAGCATCGTCGTTATCATCTGGCATTTTGATAGATTCTCTTGACTCTAAGAATTGATCCTATTGACATCAACATCATTCAGGATGTGTCCTTCCTAAATCTGGCATCACTCAACATCTGGCAACCTAGACCTCATCAAACTTAGAATTTAGACATTAAAACACTTGACATTTTCGACACTTGGAAAACATTGACATATTGTGACGATCATCATTGTCTTTTTTTTATCATCCTTCTACTAGTTCCTCGAGGATGTCCTGGTTTCAGGATTTAGAGGAGCAATGATGTAGTACAATGATCATTTTTTATTGGTTTTCATGAGGCTAGTTTCTCAAGGATGTCCTCACATCAAGATTTAGAGAAGCAACGATGTTTCATGATTATCCTCGTCTGCGACTATTTGATCTACGTGATGGTTCGACCTTGCACACTATTGATCTATGTCATATCATAGTGTTTGTTGGCCATTACGACATTCCGCCCAATGATGATTAAGAGAAACAATGACTATAATACTATGGCAATTTTTGAAGGATTATTGTGTCCACACTAACATGCATATCTTTCTCCGCACTAACATTCATCTTCATCTTCTCTTCTCTCATCCATCTCAAGATGATATCCTATGGCATACAAAAACATAAATGCATACATGATCGTATAGGCATTCCACTAGGTCCATACATACATCATCTATATCATTAAACCACATATATTGCATCACATATTAGATCATACATATATAGTAATGCATTAACATAAGCATAAACATGGCATCCATTCAATTTAATGGTGAAACCGTCTACACCATTGTTTTTCTTGTCATCAAATTGACTTATCAGGACACCTTCCAATTTTTTCTGTCGTCAGCCCAAAATTTTAAAAATTTCCTGAGGGGGCATCGATAGTCTATTCATTGGGGCATGACTTTAACTTATTTTCTTTGTCACAATGCAACATGCTACATTATGACAAAGAGGGGAAAACTGTAGACACATAAAAATGATCTAGGCCTGCAAGCTCTATTTTACCACTTTCGTCCTAGCATAATTATGACATTTTAATTATGTCCTTGGTCCACCTTTGACTATTAATTAAATAATTCATAATTATTTAATTAATTCATGTCTTTTTATTCTTCATGATTATTAAATAAATAAATTTTATTTATTTATTCAATACGTCACTAATTGTCTAAATTCTTCCTATAATTAAATAAATTTCTTAATTTATTTAATTATCTTTATTCATTATGTCTTCCTAATTATTAAATAAATATATCTTATTTATTTATTTAATGTCACTAATTCTTAACTTTTCTTATAATTAAATAGATTTATTAATTTATTTAATTATTAGGCCCATTCTCTAAATTAAATAATTATTTTTAATTATTTAATTGCCTTATTTAACATTTCCCTAATTTTAAATAAAATTAATTATTTAAAATGGCCTCGCATGCTAACTACCACTTCTTTTTAGTAAATAATCTAAAATCAATTTTGAATTAATTTTAATTCAAAAATGGTAATATTCTTCCATAAATCAAGTAATTGCTAAAATTATTGATTTTCTAAATCTTATCTTTCTGTCCAATCTTTATCTTCTTGATTTTCAAAATCTTTCTTTTCTTGGCTAAACTTTATCCTCTTGTCACATTTATTTTCAAACCATCAATTTGATTTTCTCAAATTGCATCTTGGCCTCTCACTTCTGATTTTTTCCCTAACTCTAATTATGGGTTGTCACATGCAATCTTGACCTCTGATTTTAGGCTTTCATCAACTTTTAATCCTGGTCGTCCATCCAAAATTGCATTTTCTATAGAATACAAAATTTTCTCACATTTTTGGTACTACCTACAATTACACACTTAGATTGCTTTGAATTTTTATACTTGATCTCGTTTCTTATTGAGTCTTAGGTATTCTTGTCATAGGCATAGCCATGTTTATATAGTTTAATGTTTATCATTTGCATGATATCATTATAGTCATTTAAATCCTTCAAACCTTTCTTTGGACTTGTCCTTTGTCATAGTTATTGCTCACACACTGAAATCTGAGGGCAACAATCACATATTTGCAGCAAGTTAGAAGGTGCTATGGAGGTGATTCATGGAGGCTTCGAGGATTATCTGGTATAATCATTCTATTTATTATTGTTCCTTCATTGTGCTTTATAGATTTCTTTGGGTTTTATATTATTGATCTAATCATTGCTAAAATTAGGAAAATTCCCATTGATACAGTATCACCATTTCATGTTTCATGTTTCATGTCTTTATTTCATTATTTCATCATAAGTTTTAATTACCTAAAAGGGGTTTGACCAAGGCAAACCCCTATCCTCTAAAAATCAATAATTTTTTCTCCCCTTTGATGTGTTTTTTTAGGTTTATAGGTGTAAGATCAAGTGCAGAACAAGATTGAAGCATAATTGTCAAAGTTAAAAAGTTGCAAAGTTGTCATCCATATTGCAAGAACGTAAAAACAATGGTATAGAATTTATTTCAGTTTTTTGGGAGTTGAGTACCGAGGAGATGGAAGTGCGGATCTTGAAGAACATAACCTAGATCTTAGTTTTCAGAAACACTAATAGGGACCCATTCTCCAGTAAAGGTGAATGAGTCCTTTGTGACCTAAAATAATAAGTTTTCAATAAGGTACACATAGTTCTAGCTTACCAAAACTTCCCTTATACTTGCTATAATAGATAGGAGTCATTTCTAATTGTTATTTATGCATTTTGGCCTTCAAAATTGTATGTTTCATAGCAAAAAATTATGGTTCATCATCTTGATCTATTCAATTTGATGAAAACCATTATTTTTCTTTGAAACATAAAGGTGAACCTAACATATTAAACATTATAGTTTTCTGATTTTGGAATCTTTCCTTGAATCCTAGGTTAGATCTTGCATTCATTTGCATTGAAGTATATCTCATTTACGGTTTTCTACTTTGCATTCAAACTTGCATCTCATTTAGGGTTTAGAATTGCATTGTTTTGCATTCTCTAAATATGAAAAATACAAAAACAAATTAGTCATCATGCATATCATTTAGATCTCATAAATTTGCATTTGAAAATTAAAACAAAATTGCATTTCAAATTAGGTCTTTGCATTCATCACTTTACCACCTTTTCAACTTGCATTTCATATTGCATTTTCATAAAATTTGAGACTGAAGGTTATTGTTACAAACTTGAAACTAAAAGACATTGGAAAAATCTTTAAAATAAATTAAAAATAGTTTTAAAAACCCTAATCTAGGACCCATTCGCCACTTGGGGTGAAAGAGTCCCTGATCAAGCTTGACCTTCCTTTTTTGGCATCTAAAACTCACTAAAAAACACTTAAAAATTAGTAAAAGCATTTCAAAAGTCCTCATCGAGGACCCATTTTCCCAAGGTGGCGAATGAGTCCCTAATTAGGTGTTGATCTAAATTTTTTAAAATTTGGAATCTCTGTTTTAGGCTTTTGTTTGTTGTTGTTACATTTTTGTTTCAATTTTCTAATTTTTCGTTTCATTAAATTCATTGCATCTAGATTAATTTGCTTCATTGAGTGCATTTTCAAAATTAAAAATTATATTTACAACATTAGGTAATCAGTAAATTGTATTGTTGTATTTCATTCTAGGCCATTGCATTGCCTCTTTCCATTTTGGGTTTGCACACTCAGTTTGTAAAACTTGTATGAGCTTTACAACTATGTGTCCTATTAGCAATACTATTGTTAGATGTAGTGTGAGGCTCATGTCATCCTACAATATCTCACTCACCATAGATCTTGGGTTTTCTAGCTCTCTTTTTGATAGTTTTTATAATCAACCTTTTATGGCTCATAGTTTGCATACTTCATTTCCCATTACTTACATTGATGTGCATGATGCCCATCTCTCACAAGAAGACATACAAATATTAGATGAAAAATTAGAAAACTTACAAGACCATATCCTTAGTGAAAGCATAGACGTTAGCATGGTTCCTATTATACAAAATTTAAGCAAAGTGCTTAAAAACTGAAACGAAACAAAAAATTTCTATAGCCTTAGTTGCTTCTTTCATGAGTACTTGAATAAACAAGAAAATAATGACATACATGCCATAGTCATAGTGAAATGAAGAATGATATGATGAATGTTGACACATATGATGACAACATGGATATTATTGAACAAGGTCTTGTGGATATGATGGTACCATTTATTGAAGCTATACCTCATAAGGGCTCAACTAAAAAACCTCTTGATATTAATTTCTCACAAAATGGCATACTTAAATGTGTACCTGATGGTCCTCTTTACATAGTTGGCCAAATCAATGATAAGCCCACTAATTGGATATTAATTGATCTCATCTATGGAGAGAATGTGATCACCAAATAATTTCTATTTGTGCTTGAACTATATCAAGATACATATGATAAACTAAAATCATGGACCAAGATGCATAATGTTTTGCTTGTCCTATGATTTGCTCGATAGACCTCCCTTTAAAATTTGGACTGAAAACATTAAATGTCTCATTCACCATCATCTTGCAATCGAACCAATTTCATGTGAAGTTAGGCTATCCATGGCTTCACTCCATGAATATAGTCCCTGCGGTTGTGCATAAATTTTTAAAGTTTCCATTTGCAAATGATATCTTTACTATTCACATTAGTGGGTTTAATCTTGTGTCTTCTCAAGGGAACTTTTCATTAGATTTCTTTTGGTCCGAGCCTATGGAACCTATTAAACCTCATGAAGACTTCTTTTTCAAACCATATAAAAAGTCCAAGGCAAAGTGCATAGCAAAATTATCCCTTTGAAACATGCCACAACCTATTGTTCAACCACCCATCCTTGATAAAACAATGATTGAACCAAAATCCCTTCCAAAAATCCAAGAGCAACCTAAAACAAATCCTCCTACAATTTCTTATAAGAGACCACAAGATAACCAAAGTAATTCCATCATCCATCCTAAAATAAAACAAATTTACAGAGCTAAGGAGAAAGTGGTTGAACAACCTCCTGTTGTTTCTTCTGTTACTCTCAAGGAACAAAATAAACCTATGATAGACAAACCTGCTCTTACACAAACACAAATTGACAATAGATTGAAATGGAATCAAAATGCTAGAGAGCATAGGCATATATGTCATGCTATTGCTCATATGTTACAAACTAAAGAAGATAATATCAACATAGAAAATCAAAATTTGAACTTACCTGAAGCAATGCATGATGACTCTATACCCTCCCCGCAACGTAAACAAGAAACTTCCATGGAAATTGTCATTTGACCTCCTGTTTCGATTAATCTATATGATAAAATTGATATTGCAAAGATAGATGAACAAGTGCATAATGAATTGAATGCACTATTTACCTCTTCTATGAACTTAAATGAAAAAACTCCTAAAAAGAGTGTTGAACTTGGTGCTTCCCCTAGTTCAATACTTGTCGTTATCCATTTGGCTAGTTTTCTTCCTTTCATTTATATAGATCAAGATTGGGATGTAGATGACCTGCTCTAGGTTGAATCGCATGTGCCTTACTAGTCTTTTGTGTTTTCATGTTTCTTTATGTGATTGCATGTGTGTAATTTGATCACCATGATGTTTTTTTTAATGTCTCTCTCTCTCTCTCTTTCTGCATTCTTCTATATGTACCAAAATTCTTCTCTATTTCATAAGAATTTTTATCTTGTGTTTTACTTGTGGGGATGACACAAGGCATCAAGACATTTAGGTCTCTTCCATGTTGACCCAAAATATTTTCCTTTTATCTTTTTCATTTGTCTTGTGTTTTCCTTTTGGTGATGTTGCAAGGCATCGAGACATTTAGCTCTCTTCCATGTTGATCCGAAAGGATTTTTCTTTGTTTTTCTCTCTTTGTGTCATTATTCTAGTTCTATGAGTATTTGGGGAATGATGATAGTTTCAAGCTCTAAAAACAGCATTGTTTCAAAGACATACTGACCTCGAATCTATAGATCCCTTATGTATTTTTGGGGGCAACCCCTTCCCTACTTGTTCATGGTGTAGCTTTATTTTAGAAACATATGACTTGGCATAGGGTTTTCCAAGGAAATCTATCATGTCTTAGGAGAAAATTTTGGCTACTTTAAAGCAATTGCTCATAGTAATGGTGTTAGCAACTGCTTTAAAGTGGGGGCATACATCGATGACATATTTTGATATATTTCATGGTGTGATTTTATTTTTTCTTGTCACATGTGATTTTCTTGGTGGTGTCATTGGGTTTGATTTCCTCCAAGAGTGCAATATTTCTAAGCATATGATCTCCCTTAGTGGCATGATGTAAAGCAAGAGGAATCTCATTAGTGTAAATCTGATACTCTTTGACTTGTCCTCTCTTGGAAACATTAGACACAATATTCACTAAGAAGAAGACCTTACATGAATAAAACAAAATCACATTTAACAAAAATATTATAGACATGATATTCAAAAGCATTCAAAAGCATAGCATTGTGATGCCTTATAGAAGTTGTCAAGAGGACAATTTTGGTATGGTATGGGAGGCTAATATGACTCTCATTTTTCACTTCATTAGGATAACTCACCTAGTGGACAGACTGAGGTTCCACAACCCCAAATTGAGCACACATGTTATAGACAAACAACCCAGACCTGGTCCACATAGTGTTAGATAAACTGTCAAAGTTTAATCCTTTTTCTTGGACAAACAACCCCATTCCACAATGTGTTAGAACATTTATGCTTGATCCTTTTTTTTCACAGCCTTTGATAGGGTATGACTATGTATCTTTGTTATTTCTGCATACTTAATTGTCTTGAATGTCTACTTTAGTGTGAGTTTGTCATAGGGGAAAACTCTCACTAAAGGGGTAAAAATGTATTAATGGAAAAAGTATCCCTTTTTCTTGTATTTGGAAATAATTAATGATAAATGAACCTAATGTTGCCTTGATTTAGTGTTGTAATGTATGTTACACATTCACATTGAGTCTAGGGCCCTTTTTAATGATAAAATATACTTAATTATGCCTTATTTAGGGTGTTGTAAAGTGTTTTCTTACACTTTCACACTAATCTAGGGTTTCATTAATTAATTATGGTTAATTGTGGTTAATTGAGGTTATTTGGCCCCTTTAATTCAAATCTAAGCCTTATTAATTGCATTTTTAAGAATCTATCCTGAAACCCATTAATGATGTTGCATGACATTTAACTTGGAAAAATTGGAGTCCTAGAAATTTGTGCTAGGACCCATTCACCCAAGGTGGTGAACGGGTCCTCCTAACATAGGATACCCCTTTCTTGGCATACTTGAAATGTATTTTTGATGTTATTTCATCCTCCTGAAGCTTGGTCCGAGGAAATTGTGCTAGAACCCATTCGCCCAAGGTGGTGAATGGGTCCTCCTCACTTAGAACACGCCTTTTTGAATTTATTTGTTGTGGGATTTTAATGATTTTCAATCCTAGATTTAATTTCAACTTGGTTTATTTAAATTTTGGGGTTAATCATTAGATTTAGTATAAATATAAAGTTAATTCACATAGTTTCATCTAAGCAACCCTAGCAAGTTCAAACAATCAAGGGTACATTCACAAGAGCATTATAGATCACTTCAAGAGTATTTCAAAGGTATTTAAAGGGTAGATTATTGAATTTTTATCACAAAAATTCAATTTCATATCACCATGTCAAAGGGATAGTGCATCATGCATGTTCTTGAGCTAGTGTATTGATGTAGCATTGAAGATCCAAGTTAAGCATTGTTTCATATCTAATTCAATATCAAGATCTACATTCTACATGGCCACTTCATGTTAGTTTGTAGATTTATATTCCAAGACATCTTCCAAGGTATCACCATTTCATGTTTCATGTTCCATGTCCTTATTTCATTATTTCATCATAAGGTTTAATTACCTAAAAGGTGTTTGACCAAGGAAAACCCCTATCCTCTAATAATCAACAATTTTTTCTCCTCTTTGATGTGTGTTTTAAGGTTTATAGGTGTAAGATCAAGTGAAGAATAAGATTGAAGAAAAATTGTCAAAGTTAAAAAGTTGTAAAGTTGTCATCCATGTTGCAAGAACGTAAAAACAAGGCTATAGAATTTCTTTCATGTTTTAGGGAGTTGAGTATTGAGGAGATGGAAGTGCAGATCTTGAAGAATGAAACCTAGATATTATTAGTCTTAAGAAACCCTAATAGGGACCCATTCTCCAGTAAAGGCGAATGAGTCCTTTGTGACCTAAAAATAGTAAGTTTTCAACAAGGTACACATAGTTTTAGCTTACCAAAACTTCCCTTATAGTTGCTAAAATAGTTAGGAGTCATTTCTGATTGTTATTTATGTATTTTGGCCTTCATAATTATATGTTTCATAGAAAAAACTTGTGGTTCATCATCTTGATCTATTCACTTTTATGAAAACCATTTTTTTTCTTTGAAACAGTTAGAAGTAGCCATTTCAATGTATTCAAATTGATTCCAAACATAAATTCTAGAAAGCTAGGGCATGCAAGATTTGCTAAATACCTTTTTCTTTGCTCATCGAATTTGGGTTGAAATGCCCTACAACTTTGAATCACCTTGAACTCTTCAAATTCTCTTTTTGCTTCTCTATTTTCCTTTGAATGCTTTTGATGAAATGAATTTTCCTTGGAAAATTTTCTTTTAACTCATCGATTTGACCTAGTTATATAATAAATTCTTCAATTCATAAAGTTGGCAACCCTAAAACTATATGCATAGTTGCCTTCTAAAGCTCCACAAATCTTTGCATTGACATATTTTCTTCTGTAATTTTCACCAATATATCTAGCATGTTGTTCTTCATTGTACATCTCTATGTTGTAGCTTCAACACCTCTTTTCTAGTGGGGATAAAGGATATTCATTAAAGATCCCCATAAGTCATGGATCTAGGCTTAGTTTCCAAAGGAATCATTTACATTGCAGGGTGATACTGATTCTTCCTTGTTCTCATTCTCCTCTTTCTTTCTCCAAATATTTTCCATTTATTTCTTTACTTCAACTAGATCAACCTTTTTGACTGGTTCATTTCTCTTTACCAGATTATCCTTCCTTATGTTTATGCATTTTCAAAATTTAGCAATATGTCCAGGTCTATTGTAATTGTGGCACACAACATTCTTTTGAATAAAATTCCTTTCATTCATCCTAGATTTGCATTTATTAGCCTTGTGTTGAAATACATAGAATGTATAACACTAACCAATGAAATGTTGAATCATTATACCATTTTTATATGCATTCATCATTTGACTTATACATTCATCTACTCTATGTCCAAATTTATTTCATGTAAAGAATTGATTAGTAAAGGATGGAACATTTTGATTCATTCTGCTTCTACATTCCATTGCTCTATGTCCATATTTATTGAAATATTAACAAAAACTATTAAAATATGGGTACCTTTGAGCATTTGGTTGTCTGATAGGAGGTCTTATAACATTGTTTCTTTAATTTCAGATCTTGACATTGTTCTTGTTGTCAGTCTTCTTTAGTTCATTGATCTTCTTTTTTAAATTAGGTGTCTGGTCTTCATTTGAGATTTCACCTTTTTCAAGTCCCAAACCACCTTTGTCTTTTGATTCTTTTTGACTTGCAATCAACTCATCAAGCATTGTAGAACTTGTCTTGAATTTATCTTCATGACTTCTTACTTTCTCTAGATTTGATCTCAAATTTACCATTTCTTGTTCAAGCTTCATGAAATCATCATCTTTTATTTTCACCATTGTATTTAGACATTCCTCAACTCATTTCTTTCCTTCCACTTGCACTTTTAGTTTGATGATGTCTTTATTTTCTCGCTTCAATTTTTCATTGACTTCCTTATGCCTTTCTTTGAACTTCTTGATTTTCTCTCTCAATTTTTTGATGCATTCATCTGCTTCTTTAACATTTTCCTTCAAAACTTTGTTTTCACCTTCAACTTTGTCAAGATCTTTAAGACAAACTTTGTGTTCTCCAAATTTTTCAAGCATAAAATCTTTTTCTATGTATTCAATAGCAAGAATATCTTTTGGAGGAGTAGGAAACTTTCTATCAGCCATGTGTTCAATCTCCAATATCTTCCCAAAGTGATCGAGCTCTTTCTAGGGATCTAGGCTCTTATACAAATTGTTGAAAACCTAGAATAATGAGATGGGGGTGAATGAATATTCCATTAAACCATTAAAAAATTAGCCATCCAATTACCAAAGTGAATTCAAATTATATAAGAAAAGAAAGCATGAAATATCCACAACATCACATAACACATGAACACCAATATTTTTATGTGGAAAACCTAAAATGGGAAAAACCATACTGAGAATTAGCTCACAATATATTATATCTAGATATAGTATATTACAAAAGTTCTCACTACCCACAAAAAAATAAGATAGAAGAAAGAATGGATAGCTAACAACCTATTTGAACTGATACAAATGCATCTACAATATGCTAGATTATAGTTCCAATGAAGTACAATATCAATCCTTACACTGATCTAGATCAATTGTCTGCTTTTATCTATATTCTCTCACCTTGCAACATAATTTGCATAGCTCTGATCAAATTTTCATCACACACATGTAGTTGGAACAACATACATGTCATCTATCTCTCTTTATTCACTCATCATTCCAAAAAATTGAAATCAATCCACTATATATATCCATATCAAGTGTAACATCAATTAGGTCAACCTAATTGGATGTAACACATAAAATTAAACTTGTTGGCCCCCAAAAAATTTCATCTAAACTTCACGCCACAATTTAAAATTCAAATCACCTTAAGATACATTGGGATAGACCTATATTAGATCTTACATAAGGCAATAAAAACTTATTCATTGTTTGCAAAACATCAAATATGTTAGGTCAGACCCAAATAAGACCTAAACTAGCAAACCTTTATCTATACACAAAATTCAACAAATGTGGACTTCAACACATGATTCTATTTGGAATTCCTACTCAACTAACATTTTTTAGCTTATCTTCAACATCGCAACACAAAATATTCATCCACGAAGTGTAGAATCTCCCACACCAGTACACTTTACAAAAAATGACTATATTAATCCAAACAAAACTCCATTCATATATCCCAAAATATTTCACCAAACCAAATGAAATCTTGGATTTATAATCTTCTACTAACAAAAAAATCTTACAATTCCATAGCAAAATCTTCCTTTGTGGAGTGGTGCAGACCCAAAAATAGGCACTCTATAACTTTGAATTGGCAGGTTTGACACTTAGACAAATTTCTACATTTCTAAACTTTCCAAACCAACTTAAATTGCACAAATGTCTTCTAAAATACCTTTGAAACGTGTTAGAATATTCCACAATAGTTTCAACATCCATGACAACACTATATCCTACATTGTGTACATACCATGCTCATGTTGCCAATATTGCATCAATGACAATCTCTTCAATCTTCCAACACTTATTGCCTCTTTAGGGGTTGTATTATTGAATTTAAAGTTAATATATTTAAGAATCGCCTTGGTTATCCCATCTATCTATGATGGGATTTCCTCTCCTTTGGCCTTATTTAACTTTTCATGAAATTCCTCCCTTTTTAGTCTAAAAAAAGTCTTTGAAATCTTTTTATTTTACAAAGTCATCATCAAAAATAAATTTGATATAAAACAAGGCTCTTATATTATTAGCCTCCTCTCCAACACTTCTTGGACTAATAGTTGGCCTATATTAAGGAATATCAAGGATGTGTACTCTTTGGTGATAAGGTATGATCAGATTCAATTCTTCCTCCTAAATTAAATTCTCTATAATTTCTTCGATCCCATTTGTTTCACATACATCTATGTAATATGTTACTAGATGTGGTTGCATAAACTTTTTCTTCTTATTATTATTCTACTTTGAAAGAGATACAATTGACTGATCAGGTGACTCTTATGAATTTTTTACCTCCATAGGTTTTTTTCCTCTTTTCCTAGTTGGTATACCTCAATTATTCTTTGTGGGTCTTCTTCATGTTGTGGTATTTCTTCTAGATTCCTTCCTAACACCACTTGAGGCTTATGTGCTAAATCTTATATATTATCCATCACATTAAATTTTTCCTAGTAATAGGATCTTTGACTTCATGGAAGGCTCCTAGATAATTAGATTTTTCTTTCTTCCTTTTTCTTCTCCCTTTCAAGTTGTAGTCCATTTTTTTCTTTTCACTTTTACCTCATGATCAATTAGGTAGTTTTTATTACTTCTTCCTCAAAAAAAACCTGGTGATAATAATTGGACCTCCTTGTTTTAAGTATGACATGGTTTATGAATCCCTCTATCACAATATATTTTTAGGTCCAATCTCATTCTATATGATTGCAAAATTCGATATAAAAGCTCCAATCCTTCTTTGCTAGTGAGGATAGAATTTGAAAATACTAGATAAGTTCAAATGAAGAAAGGATCCTTTCTTATGACTTCTCAAATTTAATTTTATTTGATTCATTTACTTACCAAATTATTTCCATGTAGGCCAACCTCTTTGGTATATATCTAGGTAGAATATGTAGCCTAACTAGAGACCCATATATTTTTATCAAATGGTACTTGAATAAAGATACCAATCTTCTAATTGTGGTAAATGTCTAGACCAAGTGCCCTGTCTTTTGGTCTTATAAAATCCATTATCTCCTTTAGTAACCTATCTATTTTTACACCCAAATACCTTAGTCTTTTCCTTATAGAACATTCTTTTAATACCACATAGTTGGAATTATGGTAGTACTTGTCCTAAATGTATGTCCAATATTATATTAGAAGTGGGAAATTCTTATCATCATGCATCCTTAGTTGAAGGGCCTTGTCCCAAACATTTATTCCTGCATACGAAAACATGTGACAAAGAAGTGAGTACCATTTAAAATGAACTACCCTACTATCACTTTTTATTGCCACAAATTTTGTATGCATTTCCTTTGTAATGAATGAGATAAAATTAATCTCTCTATTAAGGTCCATGTTTTGAATGTTAAACATCATCATCATCAGGGTAATTGGAATCTAGGTCTTGACATCCTTTCCAGGAACCTGTCATAGGTCATGATAGTTTTTGATGAAGTAATCTTCAAATATGTCCTTGTTGGATAGATCTAACTCTACAAGGGTAAAACTTATTGGTATTATATTTTCACCTATTATTATATTCTTTAGCAACTAATTCACCATATAGCTACCCCTATCATTTTGATACTCTTTTATTAAAATATTAAAAATAATATTTTTATTCACTATTGAATTTAGGTTAAACACCTCTAAAATATATAATGTTGTTAATTCTTACCATCTCACAACCATCCATGGCTAGTTTAACCCTAGCATCAATATCATACTTCTCTACTAGTGCCCTATTAAAGTCAACATTGATGAAGATTTTTGGGACTATAATTTTTTTAATATTAGAGTCACAAATATGTGAAATGGGCCTCTTTGAAGACCTCTTATATCAATTCTAAAATAATGACCATACATTTATTGGAATTATATCACATACCTACAAAATATGCACTATTATCTCAAATTATTTGATAAAATTTATAACCCTTGAGCATGCCTATATTTACTTGATAACCTAGGCAAATGGATTATGAGGTATTTGTCTATTGGTATTTTTCCTTTCATGGGTTGAGAACTGGTTTGACTTATTTTAGGGTTTTTTCAAGCTTATACTAAGGTTTTGGGCTTTGGTGTTTATTTTAAAATAAATGGAATCCTACATTTTTTTATGAAAATAAATTTGGAGTCACTGAAAAAGTAACCCTTCTACTTTCTATGGCTTCCTTGGGCCCTCCTTGTGATTTTGGATTTAATGTTGCCTTGATTTAGTGTTTTAATGTGGTTGAAACATTCACATTAGGTCTTGGGCCCTTGTGAACTAATGAATTTTAATGGTACCTTTCTAAAGTGTTATGGAGTGTTGTAACACACTTTCACACTTTTCTAGGGTTCTGTCAAAAAACTAAGCATAATAAACATAATCTTAATCGAAATAAACCTTAATCTTGCCTTATTTGGAGTGTCGTAAAGTGTTGCAACACACTTTCACATTTCTCTAGGCTTTCTTATCCTTTAATTGGCCCTATTTTGCATCCACAAGCCACATTTATTGCATCCTTTAGAGGATAATCTTGACACTAATCAGCAACCAATCATAATACAAGAGTTTTTAGCTTCTATGGCCCAAATTTTTGGGTCTGGGGCTCATTCGCCACCTTCGGCGAAAGGTTTCCACCTGGATCTTTTTGTCTTGAAGCAAGGTTTACACCTTTCTAAAAAAAAATTAAAATATTCCCAAAAATTAGGCCTATGTTGACTCATTCGCCACCTTGGGTGAATGAGTCCCATGTCGTCCAAATTCAAATTTAATTCAATTTTTTGGTAGGATTTTATTCTCCTAGATCTAATGTCATCTTATAATGTTGCAATTTCAGGAATTCTTGCATAATTAACTATAAATAAAAGGTTATTTCTCTCATTTTCATACCTAGCAATCTAATAATCAATCAAGTGTCTTCAAGAGCATATTTTCAAGCATTTTAGAGCATTCTTCAAGTATCAATCATCATGTCAAATATTTCATTCTTCATGTTTGTTATTGTTCTAAAAATTGTGATGTAGAGTTTATGATTCAAGTAAGTGTTTCAAGCAAGATCAACTCCATTCAAGAAAGAGTCAAGAACCAAATCCATCACAACCCTTGTAGTACATTATTACTAGGGTTTAATGAGTTGCAATATTGATATTTGTTCACTCATCATTCTCCATTAATATTTTCTTTCATTTCAAGGTTTAATTAAAACCAACGGGTTTGACCAAGGTAAACCCCTATCCACTAACCCCACAAAATTTTCCCCTCTCCTTTTATGTGTGATTTGTAGGGCTAGATTGCATATTTCTTAAGGAGAAATATTGGAGAAATTTTTTCAAGTGACCCAAAGTTGTCAAAGTTGTCATGAAGTCTTGGAGAAGCTTGGAGAAGACCTATAGGTGATAATTTGTAGTTTCAAACTTTTAAACCAATCAAAAAGAGCAGAGCAGACCGAGAGGAATGGAATCAAGTCCTGAATTCTAAAAAAGTAGAAGTGGACTAATTCACCACAAGTGGTAAATGAGTCCCACTATACAAGCCTGACAGAGATTTTTACAGATTTAGATACTCTTTTGGCTGAAACTTGTATCTACACATTTTCCCAAACATTGGAATGATTCACCCAGCTTGGTGAATGAGTCCCAGTCAGCATCAATAGTAGATTTTTCAATGATTCAGACTTGTATTCTTCCTTCTCCAATTTCCCAAGTGCATACTTTCTATCCCACTATTTTCCATTACATGTCATTCCTCTTTCTAGGTCATTTAGAGTTAGTTTGTATTCAATTAGGGTTTTATATTACAAATTTCATTTCATTATCTTTTCCAAGTCTAAACTTGGTGGTGAACCCTTCATTAACTCATTTTCAGCCCTTAGGACAGCCCTATTGCAAGATTTCAATCTCCTTTGCATTGAGATCTCTAGGGTTATCCTTGGGTGGAATTACTTTGAAAGTGGGTGTGAATACATTCATCATCATCAAACAAAAAACAATATCCCCATTTTTAGAGGTTCCATATTGGTGAACCTGCATTTAGAGCATCATAATTTTTATTTGGAGTGCATTTTCATCCTAGATTTAGCTTGCATTAGCATTGCATGAGGCCTTGCATTAGTTAATTTTCATTCTAGGGTTTCAAATATTGCATTAGTGAAAGTTAATTTAGCTTGCATTTTTGCATCCAATTTCATTCAAACTCTACATTTTCATCTTAGACATAGACCAAAAAACATAAAAAGCATAAAATTCAATTCAAAAAATTAAAAAAATTTAAAATTTTTCAAAAAAATAAGTACCTAGACTCATTCCCCACCTTGGGTGAATTAGTCCCTTTGCATATTTTTCACTGCATTTTATGGCATTCACAGTTCACTTTCTAAGTTTTTTTTTTCTTGTTGTTACATTTATGTTTCTGTCTACAGACTTTTTATTTCATTCAATTCATTGCATTTAGCCTAAATTCATTCATTTTGTGTATTACTTAAAATAAAAATTGCATTGACAACATTGTTGAATAGTTTAGAATCCAAAATTTACATCATGGACATGTGCTTTAGCAAGCTTTGGATATCATTAAAATCCTTAGTGGATGTGTCAAGTTGTCATTTTGGGAATGACCCTAATGACATTGAACTCACTCATGCTCACTCAACTCCTCATGTATTTCCTCCTCGTGATGTTGAAATCATTGGAGAAGATGATGATACCATGAATAAGTTCCTAAATGATTGTCTTAACAACCTTGAAACTAATGCATCCTTTTACCTGTCCATGACTCAACCAAATCCCCCTACAATACCACCTCTCAATATGTTTGGTTTCTTACATCTTGAAAAAAAAGTTGAACCTAAGTTCCCTATAATAGGTGAACCTAGTTCTTCTAAACAAGCGAACAATCAACCATCCTATGATAAAAAAGTGACAAACACTCCCATCAATATTGAAGAAACATATGGAAAAGGATTTACAATCTTTTGCAAACAAGGGTGTGATACAAGTGAACATAAAATTCATCAACTCCTAGAGAAAATACCAATTGATAAAAATACAAAGGGCTTAGGATATCAAGATCCCTCTCATAACAGAAAGCCTCCTAAACAATATCTAAGGCTTAGAGGTGATGGTATAGTGATCTTTGATTCCCCTCCTGATATGAATTTCCTTCTTCCTAAAGAACAACCAATCACTCATAACAATGACAAGGATGATAGGATCTCCCTAGCTCCTCTCCCTTAACCTTCAACTAGAGAAGTTTTTTGAATCTAGCAAGTGCAAGAGAACTTACAAGTTACAAAAATTAAAGTTTTCTTGTCCACCACCTAAAAGTGAAAGGAAACTACAATTGATTTTAAACAAAGAATTAATAACATTACCACCTATGAATTGATTAGTGATATATCCTAAAGATGTAAAAGTTCCACATTGTGTGTATCATTGAACTCTCAAACACAGTACCGATGAATTTCATGCATTCCAATTAATATTGAAAAACTTTCACTTTGATGACAATGATCACCATCATGTGATTTCCTAGCCTTGTTTTACCCTTGTCATGTAATAGCTATAGAAAATTCTATTATCACTATTACATGACCTTTCCCATCACCTACCTTAGCTCATTCTTGTCTTGCACTCAGTGGGGGAAAGAAGTTGATAGCCTTTTCCTATTAATGCATTTGATGTTATCCCTTAGCTACGTTTTTCACCTTCGCTTATACAGACTGAGATTGGGAGGTGGATGACTTGCTCATAGGTTGACTCACATTTTCCTTACTAGCCTTTTGCATTATTTATTTTGTGTGATTGCATGTGTGTAATGTGATCTCCCCCATGATCTTTTGTTTGATGTGTGCTCTCTCTTTATGACATTCCTCTATTTGTACCTTCATTATTCTCTATGTTGTGAATCTTTTTTTAAATTTTACTCTTTTCATTTCTCTTGTGTTTTCCTTTTGGGGATGATGCAAGGTATCAAGACATTTAGGTCTCTTCCATGTTGAGCCAAAAGGATTTCTTTTTCCTTTTTCCTTATCAGTTTTTCCCTTTAATTTTTCTTGTGTTTTCCTTTTGGGGATGATGCAAGGCATTGAGACATTCAGGTCTCTTCCATATTGACCCAAAATGCTTTCTTTTTCCTTTTTAGTTGCTCCTTTTCATTTTTCTTGTGTTTTCCTTTTGGGGATGATGCAAGGCATTAAGACATTCATGTCTCTGCGATGTTGACCCGAAAGGTTTTTCTTTATTTTTGCTCTCTTTGTGTCATTCTTTCAGTTCTTTGTGTATTGGGGGGATTATGACAGTTCAGAGCTCTCTTAAAAATAATGTAGCAAAGAATATACTAACCCAAAATCCATATATCCCTTATGTGTTTGGTGTTTCCATTTTGGGGGCAACCCCTTTCTTTATTTTCTTTTTCTTTCACATAACACGGGTTAACTCAAAAACATATGACTTGGCATAGAGATTTCTAACTTGGCTCTCATGTCCTCTTCTTGTTTTCATTTATTATTTTCTATTTTAAAATAATTTCTCACAGCATGGTGTTTAGTAATTCCTTTAATGCGGGGGCATACATTGGCATTATTCTTTTTCATGGTTCTTGGTGTAATTCTCTTACTTCATATGATGCATTTCTCACTTTGTGGATGACATTGGGTGTGATTTCCTTCAAGAGTGTGATCTCTCTTAGCATATTCTATTCCTCTTGGTGCCTTGATGCGAGACACTACATCCCTTAAGTTGTGAATCTTCAATTCTTTGATTGCTCCTCTCTTGGAGACATTAGGCTTAATGTTCCCTAAGTTAAAGACCTTGCATGAACTAAGTAAGACTCCTTTGAACATTTTCTATTTTCTATTTTTTATTTTTCATTATATGGCCACCTTCCATAACACATCTTGCATTCCTATAGATCCATCTTGTTTGTTCATGATCTCCAATAAGATGAAGTTTTCCTTGCCTCATGAAGCTCGAAAATTATGTGTGGTGCCTTATTAAATTTATCAAGAGGTATAACTTTGGTATGGTTTTAGAAAGAAGCCCTGACTGAGGCATGATGTTCCCCATAGACACTTGCGTGAGTGTGAGTTCATACTAGCCATGAGTGTATGTGTCTCACCCTTTAGGACTTCTCACCTGATAGACAACCAAGAATTCCATCACCTCAGAGTCAGTATGCATTTTTCGGACAAATGACCTAGATATGATCCATATTGTGATGGAAAAATGGTTGAAGCTTTCTCTGATTCTTTTTACTTTTTTCTCTTTTTCATCTTTGGCAGTGTATGCTTGTGCCTTGTTTCTATTCTTTATATTATTCTCATGTGTGTTCCTTTGTGCTAATGTTGGTTTGTCATGGGATCTTGATCTTGGGGGCTTGATCACCCCTCTTGATCATTGTTGTCTCATCTTATTGGCATTTGTACATTTAAACCTGACTTGATGCTTGTGGATCTACTTTAGTGTGAGTTTGAAGCAAGTTCACCCTCTCACTAAAGTGGGGGCTAGATGGAGTCACAAAAAAAGTAACCCTTCTACTTTTCCTGGCTTCCTTAGGCCCTCGTGATTTTTTCTTAAATGTTGCCTTGATTTAGTGTTGTAATGTGGTTGACACATTCACATTAGGTCTTGGGAATTTATTAACTAATGGATTTTAATGGTACCTTGCTAAATTGTTGTGGAGTGTTGTAACACACTTTCACACTTTTCAATGGTTTTATCAAATAGCTAGGCATAATAAACATAATCAAAATCAAAATCAACCTTAATATTGCCTTATTTGGAGTGTTGTAGCACACTTTCACAATTATATAGGCTTTTCATTAATAATTGGTCTTTCTTACGCTTTAATTGGTCCTATTTTGCATCCACAAGGCCCATTTATGGCATCTTTTTGAGAATAATCTTGGTAGTAATAAGTAGCCAATCATAATGCAAGTGTTTCTAGTTTTTGTGGCCCAAATTTAAGGATTTGGGACTCATTTTCCACCTTGGGTGAATGGATCCCACCTAGATATTTTTGTCTTGAAGTAGGTTTTACACCTTTCTAAGAACTTTTTAAAATATTCCCAAAAATTAGGCCAAGGTGGACTCATTCGCCACCTTGCAAATGAGTCCCGTGTGGCCCAAATTCAAAATTTAATTCAAATTTCTAGCGGGATTTTATACTCTTATATCTAATGTCAGCTTGTAGTATTACAATTTCAATAATTCTTACATAATTGAGTATAAATACAAGGTTCTTTCTCTCATTTTCATACCTAGCAATCTAATAAGAAATCAAGTGTTCAGAAGAGTATTCAAGAGAATTCAAGTGTCTTCAAGAGTAGATTTTCAAGCATTTTAGATCATTCTTCAAGTATCAATCATCATGTCAAAGATTGCATTCTTCATGTTTGTTATTGTGCTAACAATTGTTATGTAGAGTTTATGATTCAAGAAAGTGTTTCAAGAAAGATCAACCCCATTGAAGAAAGAGTCAAGAACCACATCCATTACATCCATTTAAATCATATTTGCATCACCTTATTGCTAGGGTTTGGTGAGTTGCAACATTGATATTTTTTCATTCATCATTCACCATTCATATTTTCTTTCATTTCAAGGTTTAATTAGCAACAAGGGGTTTGACCAAGGCATACCCCTATCCACTAACCCAAAAACATTTTCCCCTCTCCTTTTATGTGTGATTTGTAGGGTTAGGTTGCAAATTTCATAAGGAGAAAGGTTGGAGAAATTTTTTCAAGTGATCCAAAGTTGTCAAAGTTGTCATCAAGTCTTGAAGAAACTTGGAGAAGACCTACAGGTGGCAATTTGCAGTTTCAGATCCAGAAACCAGTCGAAAAGTGCAAAGCAGACCGAGAGGAATGGAATCAGGTCCTGAACTTTTGAAAAAGTAGAAGTGGACTGATTTTCCACAAGTGATGAATGAGTCCCACTATACAAGCCTAACAAATAATTTTATACATTTGGATACCCTTTTGGCTGAAACCTGTATCTGCACATTTTCCCATAAGCTGGACTGATTCGCCTAGCTTGGCGAATGAGTCCCAGTCAGCATCAAGAATATATTTTTTAGTGATTCAGACCTCCATTCTACCTTCTCCTATTTCCTAAGTGCATACTTTCTATCTCACTATTTTGTATTTCATTTCATTCCTCTTTCTAGGTCATTTAGAGTTAGATTGTGTCATACCTAGAATTTTTCTTAGAAAAAACCCAACAATTTTTTATTTCTTGAACATAGGTTTGAAACATAACTCATCCACACTGAACCACCTTTGTACAATGCAAATTCTCAACCAATTACTAATTCATAAAATTATAATGAACGAGGAACTTCACATATAGCAACTAGATATAAGGTCAAGTCGACTAACTTCTATTTTCGGGTGCTAAAGCTTAAATAATTTAATTTCTTACCCAATGTTGGGTGAGATGGTGTCATTTAGGATGACCACATATAAATTTAATTTAGAAACTCGACCTTCACATTTCCTTAAGTGTCGTAATGCCATGACTGGATCCAATTTTAATTATAGAGTTGATAAGGCTAATATAGTTATTTCTAAAAAAATAAGATCTCTAAGGCATAAATCCTGTAGTGCTTTGAATTTACACTAAGACAAAATGCTACTAATTTTTTTTGAAACCATTAATGAGTAAGTAACTAGTAGGAATCAATGGGGTAGTGCTAACACTATGACAATATTACTTCAACATTAACAGTGATGTTAATAGTTCCCATAAAGTGGATTATCTTGATGAAAATGATGTTATGATCATTACAACTACCGTAATATGAAACCTTCTCTAGAGTTAATATAAATAGTATTAGATCTATAGATGAATAAAATAAACATCTATTCGAGATGAAACACAATCTTACTTGTTCTACCTACACTCTTTGAGCCCCCCCGACCTAAGTTGATGAAGCCAACAGTATCAACAAAATTTGAAGTTCAAATGCTAGAGGGGAGAATATTTGTATATTAGATTTCAAATTTGTATGTATAATTATTTATTCATATTTTACGTTAATTTAATTAATTACTTGTTCTTGACAAGATAAATAAATAAATATTTACCAGCATATTTATATTTTATTTTATTTTTACTTAATATTAATTTAATTAATCAGTAAATAAATAAACAAATAAAAACATATTTATCTTTATGTATTTACTTTTTTTATCCGCACTAAAAAAATAGATTTAAAGTAAGATTTTCAATAATTATATATATACTATTTCCTTTATTTCCAAATTATTATAAGAAAATCGAATAAGGAAGAAATGATTTCTCTCATTTTAGAATCCTTAGTAATATCCTACTCTATCCTTATATAAAACCCTATTTAACTTAAGGATATGGAATATATTCCCCTCTTCCACTTTTTACCATGTAACTATTCTATTTCAAATATAATTCATGGCAAGGATAGGACTTAATACTTTATCATCACAAGCTTTTATTTTACTCAATAATAAAGCTAGTGTTATTCTTTGGAAGTCATCCCCATTCAATTATAATACTAATTACCATATCATGCACTAGCATCGAAAAGATGCTTATAATTTTAAAGTTTCTTACCATTCCCAAATAGGAGGTGCCCGAGACTAGAGCGTTTATGGATTTAAATTGAAGGAAGGAAAAAAAACTATACTAGAGATTAGGCTTGAGATCCTCACATGGGAAACTCATGATGGCGTATCTCATCGCAAGATCTAATTTGTATTTCTTTACTTTAACTTTTGGCTCCATTTTGCAGAGCAGCCTGGGTCATCGATTAAAGAGTAGGGTAGAGATAAAACAACAAGACAAAAGGAATGCTAATTAACAATCTCGATTAATTATTGATTACTTAATAATAACTTACAATGATATTTAAACTTTATTAATGATATATAAATTGGATAGACACATTTATGGCCTCCCAAATACTACTAGTGGATGTTTACACATTCATTGGATTGGCGGTTAATACCCACTTCTTTTCTTGGATAATTTGAGTGGAGATGGTAGAAAGAATGAGCAAAGGAGAGGAGTCTACCTCCTTGGAAGGATAGTGATCAAGATGGTTTGGCTTGGAGAGGAACGATGGATGCAAGAGCGCAGTCCCTTCATCCAAAAGAAAAGAGATAAGTTCTTCCTCATTCAATTTACCCTTATTTATTAGTTATAAGAAGGTGACATTTTGTATTGATCATGGTTGGAAATAGAAAGTAGAGAACCTAGATGCATGAAACCTGTGTTATGTCATTTTTATTCTTTAAAAGAAAGGAGGGATAAAAGACTCCATGTATCGTCATGGAGCTAAAATAATTCCTTGATCAAGGGTATGGCTAGAGCCCATGAGGCTCCATGACGCCAGTACAGTAGGGTGGAGAGCAAGTCTTATTTATATGTGTGTATTCATTGCATTTCTAATTGTTGTTTGTAATATGGGAAAACTAGTATTTTGTAATAAACTGAAATGTTGGGAATAGAGAAAAAGTTGTGGTTGTGTTACATTTCCAAATGGGTGTACAAAGGATTCCTATTTTTCCCTAAGTTTCTAAATGTAAGTTTCCTTGGAAATCAAAATCAGAGGTAAAAGAGAGAGAGAGAGAGAGGCTTTACTTGTTCATCTCTCAATGTGTGATAGAGCTAAATGTAAAATCCATGTTATGAAATGAGTATTGGTTGGAAATATATATATAGCTGGAAAAAGAAAAAAAAAAGACATGCTTATTTGATTTAGAAGGGAACTTCTCTTATCTAATTATCAAAAGATACATAGACCCATATATTATAAAATAGTTTTTTTTAGAAATATGTATATATATTCTTCTTGAAATATAATCTTTACACATATACCCTTGTGGAAGGAAATCTCTTTGAGAACAGAAATTTTTAGTGTCCTACTCCCACCTTTCAAAAGTGGGCATGTGATTCTAGCTGATCTTATAAATATATACAATGCTATGGGTGTCTAAGCATAAAGAAAGAAAATTTTGGTTAAATAAATGAATTAACCTGCACATACATTGTTTACTAACACACTAATTAGTGAATATGCACCTAGTAAAAAGGTAGTACTTCTAGAAACGTTATTTAATTATAGGATTAAGTTTGAAATAATATAAAGATAATAATAGAGAAATACATAATTCAAAAGTAATGGAGAATAGGTAAAATGAATCTGTAAGTTTAAATCATGATGACTGGTTTGAATTGAAACATGATGTCAAAAAAAATAAAAAAATAACAAGTAATCAAATAGGGTGACTAGGGTGTTGTGTGAGAGGCAGGGTTTTATATTACAACTTTCATTTCATTATCTATTCCAAGTCTAAACTTGGTGGTGAACCCTTCATTAACTAATCTTCAACCCTTAGGACAACCCTATTGCAATATTTCAATCTCCTTTGCATTTGAGATCTCTAGGGTTATCCTTGGGTGGAATTACTTTGAAAGTGGGTGTGAATAAATTCATCATCATCTAACAAAAATCACTATCCCCACTTTCAAAAGTTCCATCTTTGTGAACCTACATTTAGAGCATCATAATTTTAATTTGGAGTGCATTTTCATCCTACATTTAGCTTGCATTAGTTAATTTTCATTCTAGAGTTTCAAATATTGCATTAGTGAAAGCTCATTTAACTTGCATTTTTGCATCCAATTTCATTCAAATTTTGCATTTTCATCTTAGACATAGCCCAAAAAACATAAAAAGCATAAAATTCAATTCAAAAACTTTAAAAAATGCAAAAAAATAAGTACCTAGACTCATTCCCCACCATGGGAAAATTAGTCCCTTTGCATATTTTTCACTGCATTTTCTAGCATTCACAGTTCACTTTCTAATTTTCTATTTCATGTTGTTAAATTTCTATTTCAGTTTGTAGACTTATTATTTCATTCAATTCATTGCATGTAGCCTAAATTCATTCACTTTTTGCATTACGAAAATAAAAATTGCATTTACAACATTGTTGAATTGTTTAGAATCTGAAAGTTACATCATGGACATGTGCTTTAGCAAGATTTGGATGTCATTAAAATCCTTAGTGGATGTGTCAAGTTTTTCTTTTGGAAATGACCCTAATGACATTGAACTCACTCATGCTCACTCAACTACTCATGCATGTCCTCCTCGTGATGTTGGCATCATTGGAGAAGATGATGATAGCATGAGTAAGTTCCTAAATGATTTCCTTAACAACATTGAAACTAATGCATCCTTTTACCCATCCATGACTCGACCAAATCCCCCTACAATACCACCTCTCAAGATGTTTGGTTTCTTACATCTTGAAAGAAAATTTGAACCTAAGTTCCCTATAATAGGTGAACCTAGTTCTTCTAAACAAGCAAACAATCAACCATCCTATGATAAAAAAGTGACAAACACTCCCATCAATCTTGAAGAAACATATAGAAAAGGATTTACAATCTTGAGAAAACAAGGATGTGATACAACAAATCAACATAAAATTCATCAACTCCTAGAGAAAATACCAACTGATGAAAACACAAAGGGCTTAGGATATCAAGATCCCTCTCATAATAGAAAGCCTCCTAAACAATATCTAAGGCTTAGAGGTGATGGTATAGTGATCTTTGATTCCCCTCCTGATATGAATTTACTTCTTCCTAAAGACAACCAATCACTCATAACAATGACAAGGATGATAGGATCTCCCTAGGTCCTCTCCCTCAACCTTCAACTATATAAGTTATTGAATCCAGCAAGTGCAAGAGACCTTACAAGTTACAAAAAATAAAGTTTCCTTGTCCATCACCTGAAAGTGAAAGGATACTACAATTAATTTTAAACAAAGAATTAATAACATTACCACCTATGAATTGATTACTGCTAGACCCTAAAGATGCAAAATTTCCACATTGTGCATATCATCAAACTCTCTAACATAGTACCGATGAGTTTCGTGCATTCTAGTTAATATTGAAAAACTTTCACTTTGATGGCAATGATTGCCATCCTGTGATTGCCTAGTCTTGTTTTACCCTTGTCATGTAATAGTTGTAGAACATTATATTCTTACTATTACATGACCTTTCCCATCACCTACCTTAGCTCATTCTTATCTCACACTCAGTGGGGGGGAAAGAAGTTAATAGCCTTGTCCTAGTAATGCATTTGTCATTGTCCCTTAGTTGTGTTGTTCACCTTCCGCTTATAAAGACTGAGATTGGGAGGCGGATGACTTTATCATAGGTTGACTTGCATTTTCCTTTCTAGCATTTTTCATTATTTCTTTTGTGTGATTACATGTGTGTAATGTGATCCCCCGTGATGTTTTTTTTTATGTGCTCTCTCTCTCTTTGTGACATTCCTCTATTTGTACCTTCATTCTTCTCTATGTCATGAATCATTTTTTACCTTTTACACTTTTCATTTGTATTGTGTTTTCATTTTGGGGATGATGCAAGGAGTTGAGACATTCATGTCTCTTCCATGTTGACCCAAAATGATTTTTTTTCCTTTTGCCTTTTCAGTTGCTCCTTTTCATTTGTCTTGTGTTTTCCTTTTGGGGATGATGCAAAGCGTCGAGACATTCAAGTCTCTTCCATGTTGACCCAAAAGAATTTATTTTTACTTTTTCCTTTTCAGTTTATCCTTTTCATTTGATTTGTTTTTTCATTTTGGGGATGACATAAGGCATTGAGACATTCATTTCTCTTCCATTTTTACCCGAAATATTTTCCTTTGTTTTTTCTCTCTTTGTGTCATTCTTCCAATTCTATATGTATTTTGGGGATGATGACAGTTCCAAGCTCTCTTAAAAACAATGTAGCAAAGAACATACTGACCCCAAATCCATAGATCCATTATGTGTCTGGTGCTCTCATTTTGGGGGAAACCACTTTCTCTGTTTCTTTTTCTTTCAAATGATGCAACTTTACTCAGAAACATATGACTTGGCATAGGGCTTTCTAGGTTGGATCTCATGTCCTCTTCTTGTTTTCATTTATCATTTGAAACTTTAAAGTAATTGCTCATAGCATGGTGTTTACCAATTCCTTTAAAGTGGGGGCATGCATTGGCAATATTCTTTTTTATTTTCCTTTTCATGGTTCTTGGTGGAGTTCTCTTACTTCATACGACATGTTTCTTGCTTTGTGGATAAAATTGGGTGTGATTTCCTTCAAAAGTGTGACCTCTCTTAGCATATTATATTCCTCTTGGTGGCTTGATGTGACGCACTACATCCCCTAAGTTGTGAATCTTCTATTCTTTGACTAGTCCTCTCTTGGAGACATTAAGCACAATATTTCCTAAGTTAAAGACCTCACATGAACTAAGTAAAACTCCTTTGAAAGTTTTCTATTTTACATTTTGCATTTTTTGTTATATGGCCACCTTGCATAACACACCTTGCATGCCTATAGAGCCATCTTATATTTTCATGAGCTCCAAGAAGATGAAATTTATCTTGCCTCATGAAGCTCAAAAATCATTTTTGTGTGGTGCCTTATTAAATTTATCAAGAGGTATAACTTTTGTATGGTTTGAGCGGGAAGCCTTGACCGAGGCATGAAGTTCCCCATATCCACTTGCATGAGCGTGAGTACATACCAGCCATGAGTGTATTTGTCTCACCTTTTAGGACTTATTGCCTGACAGACAACTAGGAGTTCCATCGGCTTAGAGTAAGTATGGATTTTTTTGGACAAACTACCTAGATCTGATCCACATGGTGATGGAAAAATGGTCAAAGCTTGTTCCGACTATTTTTACCTTTTTCTCTTTCTCATCTTTGGCAATGTATGCTTGTCCCTTGTTGTTGTTCTTTATATCATTCTCATGTGTGTTCCTTTTTTCTTATGTTGGTTTGTCATGGGATCTTGATCCTAGAGGCTTGATCACCCCTATTGATCGTTGTTGTCTCATCTTATTGGAATTTGTACATTTGAACCTCTCTTGATGCATACGAGTCTAATTTAATGTGAGTTTGAAGCAAATTCATCCTCTCACTAAAGTGGGGGCTAGATGGATTCACCAAAAAAGTAACCCTTATACTTTTTTTGGCTTCCTCGGGCCCTCCTTGTGATTCTGGCTTAAATGTTTCCTTGATTTAGTGTTGTAATGTAGTTGACACATTCAGATTAGGTCTTGGGCCCTTGTGAACTAATGGATTTTAATGGTACCTTGCTAAAGTGTTGTGGAGTGTTGTAACACACTTTCACATTTTTCTAGGATTTTATAAAATAGCTAAGCATAATAAACAAAATCAAAATCAAAATCAACCTTAATATTTCCTTATTTGGAGTGTTGTAAAGTGTTGTAACACACTTTAACATTTCTCATGGCTTGTCATTAATAATTGGGATTTCTTATTCTTTAATTGGCCCTATTTTGCATCCACAAGCCTCATTTATTGCATCTCTTTGAGGATAATCCTAACATTAATCAATAAACAAACATAATGCAGGTGTTTTTGGCTTTTGTGCCCCAAATTTAGGGATCTAGGACTCATTCACCACCTTGGACGAATGGACCCCACATGGATCTTTTTGTACCAAAGTAGGTTTTACACCTTTCTAAGCACTTTTTAAAATATTCCCAAAAATTAGGCCTTTGTGGACTCATTTTCCACCTTGGTCTAATGAGTCCCATGTGGCCCAAATTAAAATCTAATTCAAATCTCTAATGGGATTTTATTCTCCTAGATCTAATGTCAGCTTGTAGTGTTGCAATTTTAGGAATTCTTGTATAATTGAGTATAAATACAAGGTTCTTTCTCTCATTTTCATACCTAGCAATATAATAAGCAATCAAGTGTTCACAAGAGTATTCAATAGCATTCAAGTGTCTTCAAGAGCATATTTTCAAGCATTTTAGAGCATTCTTCAAGTAGCAATCATCATGTCAAAGATTTCATTCTTCATGTTTATTATTGTGCTAACAATGGTGATGTAGAGTTTATGATTCAAGCAAGTGTTTCAAGCAAGATCAACTCAATTCAAGCAAGATTCAAGAACCACATCCATTGCAGCCATTTCAAGCATATTTGTAGTACCTTATTGCTAGGGTTTGGTGAGTTTCAAAATTTATAGTTGTTTATTCATCATTCTTCATTCATATTTTCTTTTATTTCAAGGTTTAATTAGCAACAAGGGGTTTGACCAAGGAAAACCCCTATCCACTAACCCCACAACATTTTTACCTCTCCTTTTGTGTGCGATTTGTAGGGCTAGGCTACATATTTCCTAAGGAGCAATATTGGAGGAAAGTTGTCATCAAGTCTTGGAGAAGCTTGGAGAATACCTATTGGTGGCAATTTGCAGTTTTGGATCCAGAAACCAGTCAAAAAGAGTAGAGCAGACCTAGAGGAACGAAATCAACTCCTGAACTTTTGAAAAAGAAAAAGTGGACTGATTCACCACAAGTGGCAAATGAGTCCCACTATACAGGCTTGATAGATATTTTTATAGATTTAGACACCCTTTTGGCTGAAACCTATATCTGCACATTTTTGAGAAGTTGTACTAATTCGCCCAGCTTGGAAAATGAGTCCCAGTTAGCATCAATAGATTTCTTAGTGACTCAAACCTCCATTCTTTTTTCTCCAACTTCTCGGGTTCATACTTTCTATCTCACTATTTTCCATTCCATTTCATTCCTCTTTCTAGTTCATTTAGAGTTAGTTTATATTCAATTAGGTTCCACTAATGGTATAATAATAGATCATGCCTATGGAGAGAATGTGATCACCAAGGAATTTTTACTTTTGTATGAACTCTATCAATATGAATATGATAAACCAAAAGCATGGATCAATACACACAATGGTTTTTCTTGCCTTACGATAGGATAAATCACCTTACTATTGCAAATAGGACCAAAAAAATTAGATGTTACATTCTCCATCATCCCACAATTATGACCAATTTCATGTGAAGCTAGGCCACCCATGGCTCTGCTCCATGAAACATTTCCCTTTGATAATGAAGTATTCACTGTTCACTATAGTGCCTTTAACCCTTTATCATCCAAAGGAGACTTTTCCTTAGATACCTTTTGGATCAAGCCCATGGAACCTATAAAGCCATGAGAGGACTTATTTTTCATATCCTACCAAAAATTCAAAGAAAAGAAAATAGCCAAACTATCTCTTTGAAACATGTCCCCATCCACCTTTGAACCTCCCATCCTTGACGAAACTATGCTTCAACCTAAACAAGATCCAAACAACTAAGACCAACCTAAAATAGAAACTTCACTTACCTCCTACAAATGACCAAGAGATAATGAAACCAATCCAATTTTAACTCCTAGAATAAAACAAGTTTACAAATTCAAAGAGAAAGCGGTTGAACAATCTTATGTGGATCCTTTTGTTCCTCCCCTTAGGGAAGAAAAGAAACCAATGGTTGATCAACCTGCTGCTACACAAATGCAACTTGAAAACAAAACTAAAAGAAACAAAGGCACTAGGGAGTGTAGGCGTAGACGTCGCGCCCTTTCTCATAAGTTACATGAATAATTAAACAATGAAAATCAAGATCCAAACTTGACTGAAGCAATGGATGATGATTCTACCTTTGCCCTAAAACAAGACAATTCAACACAATCTCCACAACAAGAATTTAACTCTTCCATGGACATTATCCTTCGACCTCCTATTTTGATCAACTTAGATGATAATGATGAGGTTGCTAAAATTCACAAAGAAGAGCATAATTAATTGAACACATTGTTTTCCTTTTCCACGAGCTTAAATGACAAATCTCCTACAAAGAGTGTTGAACTTGGTACCTCTCCTAGTTTGACACTTGCTCTTGTCCCTTTGGGTAGTTGCCTGCCTTCAATAGATAACAAACATGATTGGGAGGTAGATGAATTTCTCTTAGGTTGACTCATATTTTCCTTACTAGCCTTTTGCATTATTTATTTTGTTTGATTGCATGTTCATGATGTGATCCCTTGTGATGTTATGTTTGATGTTCTCTCTCTTTGTGGCATTCATCTATTTGTACCTTCATTCTTCTCTATGTTGTGAATATTATTTTTACCCTTTACTCTTTTCATTTGTCTTGTGTTTTCATTTTGGGGATGATGCAAGGTGTTGAGACATTTAGGTCTCTTCCATGATGATCCAAAAGGATTTCTTTTTCCTTTTTCCCTTTTAGTTTATCCTTTTCATTTTTCTTGTGTTTTCCTTTTGGGGATGATGCAAGGCATCAAGACATTCAGGTCTCTTCCATGTTGAACCAAAAGGATTTATTTTTCCTTTTTCGTTGCTCCTTTTCATTTGTCTTGTGTTTTCCTTTTGGGGATGATGCAAGGTGTCAAGACATTAAGGTCTCTTCCATGTTGACCCAAAAGGATTTATTTTTCCTTTTTCCTTTTCAGTTGCTCTTTTTCATTTGTCTTATATTTTCCTTTTGGGGATAACACAAGGCATTGCGACATTCATGTCTCTTCTATGTTGACCAGGAAGGTTTTTCTTTGTTTTCACTCTCTTTATGTCATTCTTCCAGTTCTATATGTATTTGGGGAATGATGACAGTTTTGAGATCTCCTAAAAATAATGTAGAAAAGAAAATATTGACCCCAAATCCATAGATCCCTTATGCGCTTGGTTTTTTTCTGGATCTGAAAAAGACCACCTATAGGTCTTCTCCAAGCTTCTCCAAGACTTGATGACAACTTTGAAAACTTTGGATCACTTGAGAAATTTTCTCCAATATTTCTCCTTAGGAAATCTACAACCTAGCCTTGCAAATCACACACAAAAGGAGATGGAAAAAATTTGTGGGGTTAGTGGATAGGGGTTTTCCTTGATCAAACCCCTTGTTGGCAATTGAACCTTGAAATGAAATCAAATATGAATGGAGAATAATGAATCAATAAATATCAATGTTGCAACTCACCAAACCCTAGCAATAACATGCTACAAATATACTTGAAATGGTTGCAATGGATGTGGTTCTTGACTCTTTCTTGAATGGAGTTGATCTTGCTTGAAAAATTTGCTTGAATCATAAACTCTACATCACAATTGTTAGCACAATAACAAACATGAAGAATGATATCTTTGACATGATGATTGATACTTTAAGAATTATCTAAAATTCTTTAAAATCTACTCTTGAAGACACTTGAATTCTCTTGAATACTCTTGTGAACACTTGATTGCTTATTAGATTGCTAGGTATGAAAATAAGAGAAAGAACCTTGTATTTATACTCAATTGTGCAAGAATTCTGAAAAATAAAGAAAAAGTAAAAACCCTAACAATAAAGATGCACAAAAATTTATGAATAATTTGGAAAATTAGAGTAAAATTAAAGACTTACTTTAGTTCTTCTTGGAAACCCTAATTTTCTTCTAAGAGGAATTGAGAGCATGAAAATCAACAAATTCTTCACACCAGTTGGTTTTGTGAACTCTTGCATATTCAAATAAATTCTTATGGTGGAGAAAATCACTAAAATTTGGTATATATCAATCAAGTTTTTTTATTACTTCTTGCCTATATTAATAGATGGTTCATAACTAATAATTCTACTATTTTGAATTTTAGTTGTTGATCTTTGAATGGTGTGGGTTAGATCAATGGTAGTTGCAAGAATTAGGCCAATTAAAATGAACAACCTCTTAAGAATTTTACACATCTTGAATAGGGGCCCACCTTGACCATAAGGTCCTCGAATTGAAATGAACAGTTGGAATTACGTGGGATTGGAAAGAATATGTTTCATTATTGTTCTTGATTACATATTCTCCCTAGCACTTCTTTTATGAACCCACAATGTGAAGAGAGCGTCTGATATAAAATCATGTAGAATTAACTCAACACTCGGATACTTTGAAGAGACTTAAAAATGCAACAAACCCACAACATGTCAAGGATATAAATCCACAATGTCACTCATAAGCTTCATATTTAATGAGAATCTATGATAAACTACGAGTATGTGAAACCAATAGGAAGATACTAGTGAAGTATGATGTAGCATAAATCAAGCTATAAATTAACATTGATGATGATGCATGTCACAAAGTTACACCATCACAACTTTAATTTTTTTGAAAAATAAGAACATACGATGAACTAAGAGTGTGTGATGCAATAAGAACATGAAATTTGACACCAACAAGGATTGAAGTGAGGACCACCATTTGGGTGCATAACTAAGGAAAATTAAGTGACCTTTAAAGCACATGTGGAGATTTTTATTAGTCACTAGAAAAATGGGGCTAGTTGAGCAATGAGCACAAGGGCTTCTGAAACAACTTGAGTGATCAAGAATGTACTAGTAAGCCACCATAAAAATAGACAAAAAATGCAATAAGAAAATTATTAGCTATAGGGTTTAAGCTTTTAGGTTGTAATACTTAAAAAAAGTATAGAATGAACCCTGGGAATTTTAAATTCCTAATAATAGCTCTTCTTCAGGGATACATCTTTACATAATCATGGTGAGAATTTATAATTATTTAAGACATGGATTAGGTAAGAAAATAAAACCAAAATACACAATATACATAAAATATAAATGTGCATGAAATAGCAAGATTAGGAAAAGTAGGTTTTCAGGAATTTTCAATGCACTAGAAATTATTGTACCTCACCATTAAAATTCTCTAGGAAATACAAATCTTCTCCATGGATGACAATAAAAATATGGACCTATCCATAAGGGATCACACTTACCTTGTTTTCCCTTATCCTATAATCTTATATTCCACATCAACCCTAGGTCACCAACTTGAAACTTCATGTCACTTATCCTTTTATAATACAAATTTTTGACTTGATTATGCTTCTCCACATTGACAACATAATCATGTATTCTCATTTCATCTAGCTTATTTAACTAATTAATTATATAAACCATAGAATTTTGGATATCTTCACCATATTATTATAAGAATCTATAAATTGGTAGTAAATTATGCATAGTGTAACATAGGAAAATTGTTGGAAAGAAACTAGTTAAAGCATATAAACATTAATCTAACCTACATTAAACAACACAGCACAAAGTAATAACAAAAGCAATAACTGAAACGTTCTCACCGAATAACTATCCACTTCTTTGAATTATCTCTGTTGTCCTTCTCCATTTTTCCTTCTGCAGTATAATTGTCCTCAGATTTTTAATAAGTGTGCAAGTATAGCTATTGTATGTATGTGATTATAGAAAAATATCAAAGATTACGAGTTTCTTCCAAAAGTGTATTGATTTCGGGAGGAGTTGAAATGATGAAAGCCAAGTCAATTTATACAAAATTGGTTTTTGAACGATCAGCTCATATTCAAAAGAGAGATCAACAATCGAGATTGATGAATGCCATGCGATTGAGATTTGTGCTAGTTAGAACATGAAATGGAAAAATCTGCAAGATAAAGATTAAATTAAATAATAATTTAATCTGATGTTAAGCCTATTCGAAAATTGAAAGAATAAAAATTCAAGATTAAATAAATGATTTAATCTTTAGTTAAAAGTATTCAAAAATTAGAAGAATAATGTTTGAATGAAAAGGATAAAGATAGAATAAAGGCAACGATATGTTCAAATGCACACATGAATTAATTAATTAATTAAAGATATTTAATTAATAAATATTTTCATGCATAAGAGAATTAACTAGATAACTGACTAGTTATGACAAAGAGTCTCTTCGCATAGACAATCAGATGTTGCATTAGGAGATAACTGATTGCTTCAAATAGATCTCAAGTTGAGTAAGAATGAATAATTAGATAACTAGATGATAGAAGAATGTGACAGGAATAACTATTTTTATTAATTAAATGTTCATTTAACTCAACATTCAAAATTTAAGGATTTAATTAAATAAATAATTATTTATTTAATTGATTATCGAAAAGGTTAATTAAATAATTTGAAATGAATATTTAATTATAGTCAAAATATGATAAAAGGGTAAATTAAATAATAAATTATTTAATTCAGAAAGAGAATTAATTAATTAGCAACATAATTAAATAAATAAGATTTATTTAATTAATTAAGGTTGAATAAAAGTCATAATGAATTAATTAAACAATTAAAGTTATTTAATTAATAGAAGAAAGATGTGTATAGGAAATAATTAGATAATTAACATTATTTAATCGTGACCATGGACATTAGATAATTATGTCAAAAATGGTACTCGCAGGCCTAGACCAATTTTCAGTGTCTACAGTTTTCCCCTCTTTGATACAATGTTGTTTATCACATTGTGTCAAAGAAAATAAAAAAACATGCCCCAATTGTGCCCCAGTATGGTATAGGTTAGGGTATGCCCCCTTGAGAAAATTGACAAATTTTAGAAAAATTTCAAAAAAAATTAGAAATAGTTCCGATAAGTCAATTTGATAGCCAGAAATACAGTGGAGTTGATGAAAATGAATTTGGAGGTGCTAGGTTCATGTATGGGTTGACTGAAGATGGAAGTTTACGTGGCCAATAGACAAGGTTATAAGAAAGGCCACCCTAAACCCTAGGTATAAATAGAAATTGGGGTGAAAAATAAATTATTTGCACCCTAAAGAATTGAAGAATAGTGAATTTTTCTCTGAGCCTTTAGTGAAAATGTCTCCAGTTCCCTACACCGATCACCATGGATATAGGATCCAGACCTTCATATGCCCTGTGGATGCGAGACCCCTGGTACGTACCCTTGAACAAACTTTTGAAATTTTGTTTTGCACATTTTTCTAGGCCTTTAAAGTTAATTTATCAGATGTGTCATTTAAAGTTCAATGCATATGCGTTCGTATGTGACACATGTACTCATGGAATGACACATATGTTAAAACACATCCAAGCAGTTTTTAGGTCGTTTAGGCATTGAATTCATTTGAAAAAATATGCACCACATTTGTAGTTATGCATCGCATATGAGATGAAGATAGTCGCATATAGTTTATGAGACACATTTGCTTATTTGCATCACATTTTCATAATAGATAGGCCATAAATATGCACCACATTTGTAGTTTATGTGGCACTTTTCTTTGGTATAAAGATGCCTTAATTTTATGACACATTTGGTGTATGTGATGCATATTCATGTTTGTGCGATGCATTTGTGATTATGCATTGCATTTTCTTTTGAGAATGATGCATATGATATTGTGTACCACATTTGTTTTTGGAGCAACACATCTGATTGTCAAACTTTTGAAAAAAATTCCAATGGAAAGATGAATGATTTGTTGTCTGACACAGTTTTTAATGCCCTTTTGCAGGTTGTATTAGATCCGATTTACACCTGGGAGTCATGGCCAAAGACATATGAGCTTAGAGATAGATTTCAGAGCGTAGAGACATGGATGTTATGGAGATTAGGGTTGCATCATGTATGTACTATGCCCACTATTTGGAAAAATGGAGGTATGCTTACTGCTTTATGTGAGAGATGGCATTTTAAGACCTCCTCATTTCATTTTCCTACTGGTGAGGCAATTGTCACATTGGAAGATGTATATAGGATTCTGAGATTTCCTATTATAGGCGAGAGAGTTATGTATGATACACAGAGAGGATATAGTGAGATTAATAGATTTAATGTATATGATGATATTAGGAGGTTAGGGATAGAGAACTACGAGATTAGATTGCAGGTATTGGTTGATAGATACAAGAGGATAGACTGCATGTTATGTACATTGATAGCTAGCATAGTTCTTCCTGACCATTGAGGTCATGGATTTCCTGATGGGTGGGGAGAGATGTTAGTCAACATGCTAGAGAGGGAGGTTGTCTATGCCTGGGGCCCTTATTTATTATCCATGTTGTACTTCCATCTACATGATATTGCATATAGAGATGCACAGTCGATGAGATGTGGCACCACTCTTCTCATGATTTGGGCGTGGGAACACATTGTTGTGTTTCATCCCCCAGTTATTGTTGAACGAGATGCTAGATCCCCTTATGTTTTCTATTATGTGGGAAACCTTACACAGAGTCATGTTGGAGATATTGGATATTGGAGACATGCATTGGATACATTAGTTCAGTTCACATGGAGACCTTACATGGATTGTGGGCGATGGTCTGATGAGGATTGACACTTGCCTTATTGTTAGAAAACATAATACTTGATTGGGAGGACAGTCTCTAGTGTACACATCATTCAGAGGCATTTTCCAGATCGAGTGTTGAGACAATTTGGAGAGCTGCAGGATGTGCCTTGAGGGTGAGCAGAGTTTCTCGATCTTTCAGAGAGGCTCCCTTATGGGGGCCTATGATTTAGGTTTCTATAGTAGAGGAAAATATACAGGTGTTGTAGCCTATACAATGGGGATGGAGGGGTGTGGTTGAAAATCCTAGTACCATGAAAACATATGATGATTGGTGGACAGAGCACCATCCCATTCCTTACACAGATCCAAATTAGCCAACACCTGTGGAGAGACTGGGGATAGGACCCAGAGGTCGGCGCAGAGGTAGGGGTGGAGGTAGGGGTGGCAGAGGAGGTGGGGATGATGGAAAAGGTGGCGGCGGTAGAGGTGGTCAACGTGATTGATGGGGGAGGAGAGCTGGTCGGGTAGGTGGACTATCACTTGTCTGGGAGGTAGAGGTTAAGCATGAGGACATAACCATGTTAGACCTTGGTGGATGTGGAGAGGCTGAGATTGGAGGGGAGCATGTTGCCGAGGAGGCAGTAGCAGAGGATCATGCAGAGGAGACTGGGAGAGAGGACATGGATATTGATGTCCTTGGTATACTAGCAGGCTATAGGGTACATGATGAGGAGGAGGAGGTAGTGATGGGGGAGTAGGAGAGGGAGCTCCAAGATAGGATTGTAGAGGGGAGGTGAGGACAAGATGAGGAGGATCCCCAAGATATAGACACTAATTTACAAGCTCAAGTAGAGGCCTTGGAGAGGGTCAAGGTGTTGACTATAGAGCGAGATGCTATGCAGATGGAGAGGGATAGTTCTCTATTGGAAAGGGACCATGTCGTGGCCAGGAGGCAGGAGATAGAGGGTTGTTTTGTGGAGTTGAGAGCATTATGCACAGGACCAGCTGTACCATTCGCTTAGGAGTTAGTTTGAGTTGGCGATAGAGAGAGATACTACAATGACTTATATGAGGTAGAGGTTCCTCTCGAGAGACAAGCTCCTAGCTACTCATAGGAACATAGTAGCAGGTCACAGAGTAGAACTCATACGAGGACAGTGAGTACATAGGGCATTGAGGGGCCTCACAGATTTGGACCATATGACAGGCCTTCTTCACACAGGTCATTAGGTTCCTGTCATCAATCATCTTCATAGTCTCCACATGGGAGCAGTGGGAGATCTAGATAGGGATGTGTATTATTATTTTGATCATACAGCCTATGAGCTCCTTGTTATTTATTGATACATTTTTACATTGTACTGTGACACTTGTTATTTTGAGCGATATATATACCATTTTTTTGGTGGAATTTATATGATTTTCATATGCTCTATATGATGATGTTGTTCATTTCTATAAGATTATGCAGTTTTTTTCTATATGATCATGGAATATGATGTTTACTCATGATGTTGTATTTCCTATGTTGATGATGTATGCACAGTATTTATAAATGTTATGAATGCATTCTAGGTTTACAAAAATGAGATGCCATGTGATGTTACTATTTATAATGCCATATGGATGGATGCATAATTTATACACATTTATGATAGGTAAATGGATGTATGTCATGATTATCTAAATGCGATGGATATGCCTATTTTTTTGTACTTGTTTAAAATGCAACATAACTAAATGATGTACTATATATAGACATATGACAATGTTTATATAGTGATTGTAGAATGTATGCATATGCATATTATCTAATTTTTGTGTGTGTCACAGGACTCCATCATTATGTAGGATAGAAGAAATTTTAGTGTGGATAATTCAAGATGTTACTATTGAAAAATGTTTATTGGAAGAACGTATAATCTTCGATACTTTTCCATATATATATTAAGCTTTGCATTAAATCATCATTGGGAAGGACATGACACAAATGGATAGTACGCACCATGATATGAGATAGACCATAGTGTACAAAGGCATCCACTTGCAAAAACAAACTATCACAGACAAGGAGTGTCTTAATTCATACTCAGGGAAAAATTGCCCTAGTCTTTTTGTCTAGACAAACCACATACAACAAACAAATAAAATACGGGTCATGAGATGCCATTGATTCTCTAAATCCTTCATGGGATATCCTCAAGGAAACTAGTAACATGACTCAAAATCCAAAGTTTTAAAAGACAGTTGACTGACAACAGTCAAAGAAAAAGATTCCTGAGACATCCTTGAGAAAGCTAGTAATGAGACTCAAATAAAATTGATAAAAAAATAAGACAAAATAAGTTAGAAAGTCAAAAAGCCAATAAAATAATTTTCCAAAATTTGATCTTGTGTGATTGTTTGATTGTTGGACACAGCCTGATGTCAGGGATGACACATACCATATAAGATGTTGATTCTAGTTTCAACTTTGTGACTATCTGTATAAGGCATACCAAATCCTAGTTTCAGAAAGAGACGTGTCATATAAGATGTTGAGCCTGATGTCGTTGATGTGACAAGCTACATAAAGCTATGATAATTGATAATGTCTATTGTCAAGAAAGACATATCTTGTATAAGACATAGTTTGATTGTATTGGCAATTTGTTTGATTTTGACCTGATGACAGTTTTGAACTTTATCTTGTTGATGTGTGACTTGTCTTGATGTTTTGACTATTGTGTGTGTGTTTTGATAGTGTATGACACAATGTACCCTAAAGGACTGGCCTAGTGTGGCCTCGGGGGCTCATCGATTGATGGCCTTGCCAACGTTATACATGCATAGACCTCATAGTTCAACTAAGTTTGAATGACATGAACGATTGATAAATATGTGCTTAACTTAATGATATGTGACGTGTGTGAATAGTGAATGTGATAAACCCTAATGGATAGAACTAGTGCAACCTCGGGGGCTCATCAATTGATGGTATTGACTAGGTTATACATGCAGAGACCTCATAGTTTGACATGACCAATGAATTTGACATGTAAAAAGAATGAGTCATGATTTGATGTGTGTGATAAATGAAAAACCTAGAAAGATGGAGCTAATGCCTCGAGGGCACATCGACAGACGACCTTGCCTATGTCTAGTTGCAAGGCAATGTAGTTCGACTATGTCTATGATTGACTTGACACACTAACTCTAATTGTTTTTGGGATTTTTGTCATGTTTTGATTTTTTTTGTCTTTTTGGAGTTTTTTTATGTTTTTGGATTTTTTCAAGACATTTTATGATGTTTTTTGAGCTTTTTCAGGACATTTTATGATGTTTGGATGATATGTACAAGATCTAATTGACACAGGTCAAGGATTTTCCCCTAGTCAGGTATAAGACCTATGGGTGGGAGTGGGAAGATGGAGTGGACTTGATGTCAATCATTCCAAGTTATGGATAGGACAACCATGTATTATGGGTGATGGTGGAAAAGTCTGATTGGAATAATGGTAGACGAAGGAGCGAAGTCGACTACACATGGTGCCTATTTGCTAGGTTTTCACCATGGTACTTATCCATAGTGCCACCGAAGTGCTTTTCACTATTGGACAGATTATTTCTCTTTACTATTTCATTGATTTTTATTTTTATTTTTTGGTGTTACAAACGCCTATTTGCTAGGTTTTCATCAAGGTAACAATTTTTTAGCTTTTTTCTATTTTTTGTATTTTTATGATTAAGACACGGTTCCCATAAGCTATGCATAGAACCTCTTGAGATGAAGGTTGTTGATTGGTAACAAGAGTGGTTCTCCCTCAGGGGTAGAGAGTTGATATGCTCCTAATCTAAAATATTTTGTAACAATGTAAGGCCCTAACCAGTTTGGTTCAAACTTGCCTGGTTTTTCTCTTTCAGCTTGATTCTTAGGGTTCTCCATTAAGACCAAGTCACCAATGTCAAAATACTGATTTAGAACTTTCCTATTATAACTGTGACAAAGATGGTTCTAATATGCTTGAAGATGATCTAATACCTTATGTCTTCTCTCATCTAGGAATTCTAACTCATGTAGTCATGACACACCGTACTCTTCATCATCTATATGGCCTTTCAAGGATACCCTTAGGGAAGGAATTTCAACCTCAATAAGTAAGATAGCTTTAAAACCAAATACCAGAGAGTATGGAGTGGCACCAGTGGGAGTAAGGATGCTTGTGTGGTAAGCCCATAAGGTAGGATTTAGTTGTAGATTCCAGTCACGACCAGCATCATTGATAGTCTTTTTGAGGATTCTGATGATTGTTTTGTTAGATGCCTCTACTTGGTCGTTACCTTGTGGATAATATGGTGTGGAAAAGTGATGATGGATATGGAATTCTTCATAGAGATGGCGTACTTCTTGGTTTTTGAATGGATGGCCATTATCTATGACAATGGATTGAGGAACACCATACCAACAAATTATATAGTTTAGGATAAACTTGGAAATTTGTGTGTCGGTAATATAGGTCATAGGAATAGCCTCAACCCATTTGTTGAAGTACTCGGTGGCAGTTATGATGAACTTATGTCCATTAGAAGATGGAGGGTGTATCTTACCTATGAGGTCAAGTCCCCATTGGCAAAAGTGCCATGGTGAAGTTATCGGTCAAAGCTCCTGTGCTGGTGCATGTATCAAGTCTCTGTGTACTTGACACTGTCGACATTTCTTGATGAAGACATATGACTCATTTTCCATTGTAGGCCAATAATAGCCTAATCTCATAATCATCTTGGCTAAGGTAGGACCACTAGAATTGGATCCACATATACCTTCATGTACCACACCTAAGGTTGCTTGTGCTTTTTCAACATCGAGACATCTCAATATGGTATTATCTAAGGCACATATATAAAGGGAATCTTCGATGATGGTATATTTGGAAGACGATAAATGCCCTATGTTGGTTATTTGACAGGTCTAAGGGTAGGCATTGGGCATGGAGGTAATCATATATGTCCTTGTACCATGGGGAAGTAGGACCAACAATCATACACACCATCATGGAATCAGGGACGTCATAGGTAGGGACCAAAAGTTGTTCGAACAAAACCTCGAATTTAGGCATGTTGCTAGGAATATACAATAATGAACCAATGGCTGCCATAGCATCCGATGCCCTATTTTGAATGCAAGGTATTTGTTGAAAAGTGATGTTATCAAAGTATTGCTTAAAACTATCTGCCATGCGCTTGTAGGGGGGAAGTTTGTCATCTTTAGTTTCATATTCGTCATTGACTTTCTAGACTACTAGTCGAGAATCTCCATAAACATGCAAACTCTTGATCTTCCATTGGGTTGCCATTTTTAATCCTGTGACAAGGGCTTCATATTTTACTATGTTTTTTGTGTAAGGAAAATAAACTTTGAATGGCTTAGGGATAGTATCGCCTTGAGGTGTAACAAATAGTATACCTACTCCTAAACCACAATTACTATGTGACCCGTCAAAGTATAATTTCCATGTGGTTCTGGTGTCAACTTTGAAGATGAACTCATCAAGAAAATCTACCACTAAAGGATGGTCGGCCTTAATTGGTGTGTCTTCCAACTGATCTGCAATAACTTTCCCTTTAATCGCTTTCCTTTCTACATATTGGATGTCATATTCACTAAGTATCATTACCCATTTAGCCAATCAGCATGTTAGTGTTGCTTTAGTTAGGAGATATTTCAGAGGATCTATCTTGGCGACCAGCATGGTTTGGTGTTTTAGCATATAGTGCCTAATTTTTTGAGTATCAAAAACTACTACAAGATAGGAACATTCTATGTTACTATAGTTGAGTTCATATCCCACCAAAGTACAACTGATGTAGTACACTACCCTTTCATGACCTTCATCATCATTTTGTGCCAGTAAGGCTCCTAGTGCTAACTAAGTTTCTAAAATATAAAGTATCAAAGGTATACCATATGTAGGTGGAGTTAACACAGGAAGTATAATCAAGTAATCCTTGATGTTTTGAAAAGCTTCTTGGCATTTGGGTGTCCATACAAACGGTACCCCCTTCTTTAGCAAATGTTGGAACGGATATATCTTGTCTACTAACTATACTATGAAGTGTCTGATAGATTGTAGTCTTCCTTGTAATGTTCTTAACTGACCAATGTTGCCTGGTGGAGGCATGTCAATTATAGCTCTTACTTTTGTGGGGTCTACTTCAATGCCTCTTCTAGAAATGATATATCCTAGAATTTTTCCTAATTTAATGCCAAAAACACATTTTTTTGGATTGAGCCTTACTTTGTAATTTTCTAATCTCTGGAATATCTTGTCTAAGACTTTCAAATGATCTTCTCTTTTCAATGATTTGGCTATTAGTTCATCGACATAGTCTTCCATGAGATTATGTATAAGGTCATGGAAAATAGTCATCATTGCACATTGATAGGTTTCTCTTGCATTTTTTAACCCAAAAGGAATAACATTCCAGAAATATGTTTCGCATGGACATGTGAAAGTTGTCTTGTGTTGGTCCTTTGTTGCAATTTTGATCTGATTATACCCATAGAAACCATCCATGAGGGATAGCATATTATATCATGTTGTAAGGTCTATTATCATTTCAATGTTTGGTAAAGGGAAGTCATCCTTAGGACATGCCTTGTTGATATCTCTAAAGTCTGTACAAATGTGGATGCCCCCAAATGGTTTGGTTACTAGCACAAGAATAGATATCAAGTCTACATAATCTATGGATCTGATGAATCTAACATCCAATAGCTTCTTAAGTTTAGCTTTGACTAGTAAAGAAATTTGTGGATGCATCTTTCTTAGTTTTTTTTTATGAGCTTAACACTTGGCTGTAATGGTAGATGATGCAATATAAGGTCTAGACCCAGCCTAGGCATGTCTGCATATTACCATGCAAAGTTTATCTATCTTTTTGTAAAGAAGTCTTGAAACTCTGGTTGCTCTGTCTTTGTCAAAGATGCTGCAAAGTATATTACCCGATGGTTTTCCTCAGTGTTTATGTTGATCTCGATAGAATCTTCTACTAACATTGGTGACTTTTCCTAAGCAATTGGGAGAATTTTCAAACGTCCATCCTTGGGTGCCTTAGAGATGTTTTCACCCTTAGATGCGTCCTTTATTTTTACTATTTCTTTGTCCAAAGGTGCCTTTCAGTTTTCACCTAGGGACTTGTCATTTTCATCACTTTCCTTGTTTTTCTTTTTGTTTCACTTTTGTGACTGGAGGTGTGAATAGACTCCCCAAAATATGCCATGTCATCCAATTCTTAGGTAAAACCAGATTTATGATCACCTCTAGGTATGCCTTCTTGAAGTCCCATGAACTCATTTATCGCTCTGTCATTCTCGAATATGTCTAAGATGGGTGTACCTTGTTGATCCCAATCAATAAGTTTGGGATATATGAGGGGCATTTCATCATCAAATTTGTCAAATGTGGAGGCTGACAAGGTGAATATAGAGTGGTTAACATGGTCACATATGTTTTGGACTAACTCCTTTATGTTCTTTTTCTTATAGAAAAGTAGACTTCATCATATCCTTTTATTTGCATAATCGTGAATCCTTTTCCATATTGATCCTTAGATATTTGTATAGATGGTGGAGGGTTTTCATTGTCTTCAATATACAACCAGGAGGTGACATCTTCTTGGTCCATAGCTTCTTTACTTAACTCTCCCCATTTTGGCAATGTCATTGTAGGAGGGACATGAAACATTACTATGGATTGTCTCCTATCTATTGTGGGTAGACCATATGACTTAGGAGGAACCATTTGACTGACACAATAAGATGCTTTTATGTGATATTCTCCACTACCCTTATCTTGGATCTCTACCTTAGGAGTGGACAATGGTTTTTGTAATGGGGTGAAATTGGTAAGATTTTATGGATCAACCTATAAGGATAAGGTGGAGGATGAATCCTCTTGATTGACTGGCACCTATCATTGTGGTATTTCGCATAGTCTTGTGCAATATTGAAAAGGATCTTGATCGCCATCAATTGTGATCTATGTACCATTGTATGGAATTTAAGACACTAATGTTATGTGGAATGTATGGCTTTCATAGAGTGTATCCAAGGTCTACCCAACAAAAGTTTGTAGGGAAGGGTGAGATCCAAGACTTGGAAACTAGTGTTCATAATTGCAGGGCCAATCCTGATAGGGAATGTGACAACTCCTTTAGATGATCTTTCCTCATCATCATATGCCTTAATAACTATACTCTTAGTGGTGTCCATGCATGCTTCTAAGAAACCTAATGCCTTAACCAATTTCAAGGTGTAGAGGTTCAACCCTGCTCCTTCGTCTACCAAGACACGTCTGACTTTGATTTGATGGACAAGAACTTCAAGGTGTAATGGATTGTTATGATTTGTCTTATTAGTTGAATAATCCTGTTGAGAAAATGTGCCATGATAGGAATTGGTTAAATATCCTACCATTTCTTTGAAATGATTGACATCTATATTGGTAGGGACTATTGTGCTTTGCAAGGATTTATCAAGAATGGCTCGGTGATTTGGTGATATAGTGAATAGTTCCAAGATGGATATCTATGTCGAGGTCTTCCCCAACTGGTCAAGTAAATTATACTTAAGCTTGGAAGACTATGTTTGTAGTTCTGATGAAGGACCTGGAAGGGTTATCTTAGTTTTGCATGTATTGACAAAACATTAAGGACGTTTCTTTATGGTAATGGTATGGATATTTTTATTAGCAGCTCAGAAATGATTGATGATGGTACCTGGTTTATAATCATACATAGCACTATTATAATTGGCTGAGGTATTATTCTTAGTTCCCAAATTGGAGTACTTTCCTTGCCCATGGTCATGTAATGGATCCGTGAAGACCTTGGGATCACCATTTTTGGTATGTTTCTTCCCATTGACTTCTATGGTTTTGTCTTCAACAAAATCTTGTATAATTTTCTTCACTTGTCGGTATTGTTGTAGGTTATGTCCCTTTGTTTGATGGTACTCACAATAGGCGTTATCATCCCACCATGAGGGTTTAAACTATCTTGGATCCTATTGTTTTGGTTTGGTTCCAGAGGTTTTAGGAGGTTATGTTTAATCGATACTTTCAAAACTGTCTCAATTGGTTCCCCCAAGGGGTTAAACTCATGTTTAGGAAATCTCCTTTGTGGTCATTGTTGTGAATTTTGGACAAAGTTGGCGGTTTGATCAGCATTATTAAGCATTTAATGAGAGGGTTTGTAACATCTAAGTGTGATGATAGGTATTGTATGTAGGGTCTTAGCATCAACAATACCGTCATTTGTTACATTTTTGTTCCTAGACCAAAATTTGTTTCTATCGTTGGGAGAATTTTGGTGTTGAATAACTAGATTTCTGCCTGGTACCTTAATTTCTCCTTTGTCAATAACGCATTTTTCAAGTATAATTCCTTTTTGCACCAAGTCCAAAAAAGAGGTACAACAATGTACTCGTAAGTCACTTCGTAATTTTAAATGAATATTTTCAAGGAATATTGTGAATTTTTGTTTCTCTGGTATCTCAACATGACAGTGACTAGCTAAACTCCTCCATCTCTGGAAAAAGGTGGTGAATTTTTCTCTGTCTTCTTGCATGGTATGACACAAGGTAGCTATCATGATTTCATTGTCTATGTTAAAGGCAAAGTTTTCAAAAAAATTCTCAGCTAATTTTCCCCATGATCTTATGCCATACGGAAGTTTAGAGAACCATTCCAATGTTATCTCGACAAGGGTTCCAGGAAAAATTATCATAAGGTATGTGGGGTCATACGAGATTTCCATGCATGTTGTGGAAAATTCTCTGATGTGTTCTAAAGGATTCCTCTTCCCATTATACTTAGGAAAATTTGGTATAACGTATCCATGTTGGAAGGGTGTCATGTATAGTGATTTTTTAAAAGGACATGGACATAAATCTTGCACTAAGATAGTTCGTTTTCCTGACATTGACATAGTGTCCATTTTTGTTGGAGAGCTTGCATTTGGTTTTGGAGAACATCTACTTGTATGTTTCTTGCATTGTTTGGATCAATGTAAGTGTTCTAAAATGTAATATTCTGTGATGGGTTGTGATTTGGTGAGGGTATATATCCTATTTGAATGTTATGATTTGTTGTAGGAATATGTCCTGTCTAAATGTTCTAATTTGGTATAGGAATATGTCTTTTCTAAATATTCTGATTTGGTATAGGAATATGTCTTGTTTGTGTAGCCTCTGTGTGTGGAATGGCAGTACTAGTGTTGATATGGGGTATAGATCATGTTGTGTTTGTACCAACTTTGGGTCTTTTACTTCCAGTGTTTGTGCCAAAGGGATTTGATGAAGATGCTCCCACAGTAAATTGTAAACCTTGTGTTATGTTCAATGGGGCCATGTTTACAATTGAGGATGTTTGAGTAGGTATTCCTATTGGTATTGTTGCGGTAATTTTAGGGATGGAAACACTTGATGTCACTATTTACGTTGGTTGAGTAGATGTTATTTTCAAGGTGTGTACATCAAATCTTGGTGGTAGTGTGGCACCTTCTACTAGCAACTTTTCCAGATATCATTGAGGATCATTTGCCAAACACTCATCCATGAAGGATGCAAATTCAAGATCTTGAACGACAGTGTCTATTTCTTTAGAATAAATTTTTCCATGTGTGTCTCTAGTGAAATGTTTGTTAAGCAATTTTTTGTGTGGTCTTTCCATCCCTGATGTTTGGTTTTTGAAAGGATTGATGAAGTCCTATGAGTTTTCCATTCCTCTTTGTTTCTTTCTAGACCTTGTTTCGACCACGAAAATGTTGCTCAAGATGAGGCGATGCAAACTATGCCTAAAATAATATGATCTAGTCTATTTTTTGGTATTTTTTGAATATAAATAATGTCACTATAATTATGGATTTCTAAAATGACGTATGCTAGGATGACGTAACCTAGGATGAGAATATGCAAAATTTTGAATAGACTATGACGATAAATGATTCTAAGAGGATATTACCTACCACCTATGGAATAATCCAAAGTTATGACTTAACCTTACCAAGGAACCTAATGTAGGACAAGGACAAACTAATAAGGTGAATTTCCAAACTAGACTAATGAGCTAGAAGGATTCACTAGTAAGACAAAATTGACTAGGTTCAATGATAATGACAATCAAAGCATGAACTTATCCAATAATGCAAGAAGTTTCCATATTAGATAAGATATGAAAATTCCTATGAGGTAATTATTTTTTGCAACTAAGATGGATATCTCTAAAACTTAGATGACACCTAAACAATGCAAGGTTTTTGAGAAATTTTCCAGTTTGTCCAAGGTTGACCGTAAGAAATAGAGGTGAAAATGATAGTGGTTTTTCGACTGTGATTACAATTGTGAGATTTTTGTTGACAGTCAATTGTGGTTCAATGTGCAAATGAATTTCTAAAATTGACAAATGTGTTTTGATTTGCAAATGCGGTTAACTGATGAAATTTAGTCTCGGTTGTTGATAGACAATTGTGACTTACGCAGACAGATGCGGTTTAACTTTTGATAGATGTGACTCTAATGGAAAATGTGACTCACAATTTAGATGTGACTCAGAATATAATCTTTGTGAAGATTGACATTTTTGATAGACACATGCGGTTTTCTATTTAACAGTTGCAACTCAAAAATACACATGTGGTTTTCTATTGATCAAATGCAACTTAGTTTTCAGTTGCGGTTTTCTAGTGAATGATAGTATAAATTGACTCTATTTCATGACCACATTTTGGAAAATAAAAAATACAATTAGAAGACAATGTGTTTTTAGTTTCAATGTGTATGAATATGTTAAAACCAGAAGACATTTACAATTCCTAAGGCTGGTAGTGACAATATTTACTGAGTTCTCACTTGGATTTCCTTAGCTATGTATATTCAAAGTGGATGACTAGTAGCTTGACCCCACTAGCTCCCCTCCACGACACACACTTCTTGGGGCAACCAAGCTACAATACCCATGAAATCCCCATGGCATACTTATCATCTCTATAATGAACCGTAAAAATATGAGATGGCTTCACAAGTTTGACTTGCTAAACTAGTAAATAGAAGGATTTTGGCTTAACTACAAACAAATTGGCTTTTTAGTTTGGACACCAATTTAGAAGAGCCATGCAAGAGGCAATATCATCCCAGTTTGTAGAGGTTAGGCTCTGTAGGTTTTGACGCACCTCAAAGGTACTAGTGAATCAAATGCTTGTCCATTGGGATCTCCATAATACTGAGGTCTCCTCAAGCATTAAAATTTCTATACCAATTGGGAGTGGCTCAACGAAAAATCTCGTCACCGGTTTTGAGTCACGTTGGTTACTCTTAACCACCAATACAGGCCCAAAATTCTAGATTCATTAATCGGTTCTCTTACACCTAGGATCGCATGAATGCGCAAGGGGAGAGGATACTATGATATATCGAATCAGGGTTCTAATCTAAACATTTACAGACACGAAAGACAATTGTTAATTTTAAGCCCAAAATGAAAATTTTCTAATCTACTAAGCAAGGATTTTTTAAAGCCTTTGACCTAGGTTTTGCATGCAAAATGTTAGTAGTTTTATCCATCTATCTTCATCAATGGTTCTACAATAAAATGGTTTTAGTAGTTTTTAAATCTATCTTTGTCGCTCGTTCAGTCAAATGCGTCATGGTTTTCATTAGTCACTTGTGTCAAAAAAAGCCACAGATGTGTCAAATTTTGTCAAATGCATCTCAAGATTTGTCAGTTGTGGTTCATGATAACAGTTCCATTGTTTCATCTATCAGATGTGTCATTTTATACGATACCTGCAAAAAAAATCAAAAAACATCTATGGATTTACGAAGATGAATATCTTTACGTCAGGTTCACCAATTGTAACATAGGAAAACTATTGGAAAGAAACTAGTTAAAGAATATAAACATTAATCTAACCTACATTAAACAAGAAAGCACAAAGTAATAAGAAAAGAAATAACTGAAACATTCTCACAGAATAACTGTCCACTTCTTTGAATTATCTTTATTGTCCTTCTCCATTTTTCCTTTTGTAGTATAATTGCCCTCATATTTTTAATAAGTGTGCAAGTATAGCTATTGTATGTATGTGATTATAGCAAAATATCAAAGATTACGAGTTGCTTCCAAAAGTGTATTAATTTTAGGAGGAGTTGAAACGATGAAAGCCAGATCAATTTATAGGAAATTAGTTTTTGAATGATCGGCTCAAATTTGAAAGAGAGATCAATGATCGAGATTGATGAATTCCATGCGATTGAGATTTGTGCCAGTTAGAGCGTGAGTTGTAAAAGTCTGCAGGATAACGATTAAATTAAATAATAATTTAATCTGATGTTAAGACTATTCAAAAATTGAAAGAATAAGAATTCAAGATTAAATAAATGATTTAATCTTTAGTTAAAAGTATTCAAAAATTAGAAGAATAATGTTTGAATGAAAAGGATAAAGGTAGAATAAAGACAATGATCTGTTTGAATGCACACATGAATTAATTAATTAAATAAAGATATTTAATTAATAAATATGTTCATGCATAAGAGAATTAACTATATAACTGACTAGTTATGACAGAGAGTCTCTTCGCAGAGACGATCAGATGTTGAATTAGGAGATAACAGATTGCTTCAAATAGATCTCAATTTGAGTAAGAATGAATAATTAGATAACTAGACGATAGAAGAATGTGACAGTAATAACTATTTTTATGAATTAAATGTTCATTTAATTCAACATTCGAAATTTAAGGATTTAATTAGATAAATAATTATTTATTTAATTGATTGTTGAAAAGGTTAATTGAATAATTAAATAATTCGAAATGAATATTTAATTATAGTCGAAATATGATAAAAGGGTAAATTAAATAATAAATTATTTAATTCAGAAAGAAAATTAATTAATTAGTGACGTAATTAAATAAATAAGATTTATTTAATTAATAAAGGTTGAATAAAATTCATAATGAATTAATTAAATAATTAAAGTTATTTAATTAATAGAAGAAATATGTGTATAGGAAATAATTAAATAATTAACATTATTTAATTGTGTCCATGGACATTAGATAATTATGTCAAAAATGGTACTCGCAGGCCTAGACCAATTTTCAGTGTCTACACATAGATTTATGGTATCTAGACCATAAACTAGCTCATATGGTGATTTACATGTGGATTTCCTAATAGTCACTCTATCAACCCACAATGCTAGTTTGATCTTTGAGTGCTAGGAATTATTGTTTTTTCCTAGTGTTCTCTTTATTATTATTAGGCTTTTGTCGCTTGATTTTTTCTATCCATTACCTAGAGGGTGATATGGAGATGATTATGATAAGTTGTTGACATAATAAAAAAAATCTATAAAATTCATCTCATCTAAAACAGAGAACTATTTGTAATTAGCCTATTTGCAACCCCAAACCTTCTAACTATATGCTCGATGATGATATCAAAGATAACTTTTCTTGTTGTTTTTTATTTTTAGATTGCCTCAACCTACTTGGTGAAATAATAGGTAGCTATAAGAATTTATTTGAACCCACAAGTTGATCTCACTATGATTTTACCAATAAAATCAACTCCTTATTGTTGAAAAGGAGTATCTATTATCATAGGCCTCAAGGGTAATGCTCCATCGTATTTTAATTTACCTGAGAATTTATGGCATGCATCACAACTTCTAACCATTTTGTGAACATCTATAAATAAATATGACCATTAGTATCTAGCCCTAAGGGTCTTATGTGTAGTTTTCTTGGCCATAAAATGACCTACACATATCCCACCATGCATTTTAGTTAGTACCTTAGACACTCTCTCTTCGTCAAGACACTTTAATAAAACATCATCTATATCTCTCCACTACAAATAACCATTTATAATATCATACTTAATTGATTGTAATTTTAGTGTTTTTTTTTATGGTCAAACATCTCATCTAGAAAAATCATATCTTGTAAATAGTGGATTATATTTTTATACCATGGATATAATTGCATATTGCATAACTTTGAATTTGTATCTTGTTGGACACAATTTATTTTATTTACTTCTAAATTAGAATTTTCCATTAACTTTACCAATCCTTGACCTCTAACCAACCTAGTGATCTATATGTTAATGTTAAGTTACTGGAATCTATTTATCCACCTGCATCTCCTTCCAATTACCTCATGTTAAGTGAAAATATTGTTCCAAATAGCATGAGGCACATAAGAAATTTTTTTATCTCCTACTAGATAAGACTTGAAATTTTTAACTACCTTTACCAATGGATAGAATTGTTTTTCCATGATATCATATTTGAGCACTGATGTTTGGACGGACATACTAAAAAATTTAAGGTTTCCTCATACCCTTCATTATTCTTTTACGACAAAATTATAGCAACAATATGAAAATAAGAAAAATAGAATAACTAAAAAGGCTTGGATAAATTAGGAGACTTCATCATAGTATCCTGCTTAATGAAATCCTTGATACTATGAAATGCTTATGTTGGTTCATTTTTGCAAGAAATTGTTTCTCCTTTTTCCGAGAATCTTCAACAAAGACTTATTTTTTTCTACAAAATTTACCACAAATCTCCTAAAAAAGTTAATTTTCCCAAAGAAATATTGCAAACCTTAAATAGTTTTGGGATATAGAATCATTTCAACTATATCAACTCTTTGGGGTCTATCCTTAAACAATATTTAGACACAATATGGCCTATTAACTTCCTTTCAATGACTCCAAACTCAAAAGAAGAATTTTATGGTTTGTTTCCACTAAGGTTTAGGACCTGGGCCACAATCTTCAATGTTTCATCTAAGAACAACCCTAGAGATTCCAATGCAAAGGAGATTGAAATCTGACAAAGGGAGTGTTCTAGGAGATGGAATGATGTAAATAAGGGGTTCACCACCAATTTTAGACTTGGGAAGACAATGCGATGAAGGATGAAATACAAAAACCTAGTTTGATATAGTGCTTCAAAGGATGACATAGAGATGTAAACAAATAGCAATAGAAAACTGTAAAACTAGAAATGTGCACCTGGGAAACCAAAGAAAGAAAAATGAAAGCCTGAAATCTTGGAAAATCTACTATTGATGTCAACTAGGACTCATACACCAAGTTGGGAAAATCAGTCCAGTTTTGGGAAAATTGTGCTAGAACAAGTTTCAGAAAAATGGGTACTCATATATGCAAAATCTCTGAAAAATGGGTACAGTGGAACTCATTCTCTAGTAGTGAAAAATTGGTCCACTTCTAGATTTCTAGAAATTCAAAATTGGATTATGTAGCTCTCAGTCTATTTTGGTGTTCCTGATTTAGATCGAGGTCTAAAACTACAAAATTCAACCTATAAGTCTTCTCCAAGCTTCTCCAAGGTTTGTTCACAATCTTGACAACTTTGACTTGCTTTGACAACTTGATGAAAACTTTTCCAATCTTTCTCCTCGATAAATATGCAACCTAGACCTAAAAATCACATACAAAGAGGGAAAAATTGTTGTGGGGTTAGAGAATATGGATTTACCTTGGTCAAACCCCTTGTTGGTAATTAAACCTTGAAATGAAAGGAAATTTAAAGAATATTGATGAATGAACAAAACATGATGTTGTAACTCACAAAACCCTTGCAATAAAGTGTTGCGATTATGCTTGAAATGGTTGTAATGTATGTGGTTCTTGATTCTTTCTTGAAGGAGATAGATCTTGAATGTGAAGCTTTCTTGAATCATAAACTCTACACTACAATTGTGAGAACAATAACAAACATGAAGAATGTGATCTTTGAAATGATGATTGATGCTTGAAGAATGCTCTTGAAAGCTTGATAATCTTCCCTTGAAATCCTTGAATTCTCTTGCTCAAATTCTCTTATGAACTTAATGAATACTTGAATGCTTAGGGTGTTAGGATGAAAATGAGTGAAATAACCTTGTATTTATACTCAATTATGCAAGAATTCCCGAAATTACAAAACTATAAGCCGACATTGGATCTTGGAGAATAAAATCCTGCCAAAGATTTAAATAAAATTTGATTTTTGAGTTAAAGGGGACTCATTTGCCACCTTGGGTGAATGGGTCCCACCTAAGGGGACTCATTTTCCCAAAATGGTGAATGAGTCCCACCTTAGGAATTTGAGGTGGTTTTTTAGGGATTTGATTTTTTAAATGCCATTTGTCGATATTATCCTCAAAAATGCACATAAATAAGGCTTGTAGATACAAAAATGGGACAATTAAAGCATAAGAGAGCCTAATTATTAATGAAAATCCTAGAGGAATCTGAAAGTGTGTTACAATACTTTACAACACACCAAATAAGGCAAGGTTAAGATAAATTGTGATGGAAAGAATGTTAATTATGCTTAGAAATCCTAGAAAAGTGTGAAAGTGTGTTACAACACTTTACTACACCTTTACAAGGCATCATCAAAATACATTAATTCACAAGGGCCCGAGACCTAATGTGAATGTGTTATCCACATTATAAAACTAAATCAAGGCCAAACTAAGCCAAAATCTACAAGGAGCTAAACAAGCATGAAAAAGGATAAGGACCCTTTTTTCGGTGTTACACAAACATACAATTTTTTGGGTTAAGAGAACTATCATAATCTAAATCTATAATAAAAACCTTTTCCAGATGCATACAATGATCCTCAACCTTTCTTAAAAGATAATTCAAATTATCTTAATAGATAACCATCATAATATCAATGAAATCTAAAATGGACACATCCCTTACCCTTTGAAATATGGCATCAATATTAATCAGAATAAAAGGCATTCTGACACATGCATATGTACACCAAGGTGTTGTGAAGATAGTCTTATATTTCTTAGATTCCTTAACATTCACCTAGTTGTAGCTATAAAATCCATCCATCATTTATAGCAACTCACAACTTGTCACATTTTGTAACATCGCCTCCATGTTGGGTAGAGGATATTTGTCCTTTAAAGAAGACACATTCAGGTTCCTAAAGTCAACAAAAAGTTCGGTGTCTCCATTTTTCTTCCTTACTAGAATTAAATTAGACACTTATTTAGAATTCCTAATTAGTCTTATGATGCCAACATCCCTCATCTTTATTATTTCATATTGCTTTTTTGGATCTCCAATGTTGGGTTTATTAGCCTATGTTTCTACCTAAAATGTTGTGCATCAAGTTTTAGAGAAATCTCACATTGGAATAGATACTCTTTGTAATCTTTCAAGTCATCATAGGACTAGGAAAAAATATATGTATACTTCCTCAAAAAATCTATCAACATTGTCCTTGTATGAGGAGCTAACTTATTACTGATGAATACCCTTTAAGGAGAATATTCCATGCCTTTTTCTTTCCTCCACATCACTTTAATGTATAGGGATTTATTTCATAATATTCTTATTATTTAAATCAAATTACCTTTCTTATGCAACTAATCCTTTTATAAGTTTTTTAGTTTTTAATTGAATCAAATATCTTTCTATTAATTTTTTCTACAAAATATTGAAAATCAATTTCGTGACCACAATATTGATCCACACAAAGAAACAATTTGATTAAATCATAATCATCATTAAAAAAATTGTTAGTTGTAAAATTTTGTAGGAATAGAAGGCCTGGTCAATAATTCAACAGTATAAATCCCAAAAAATGTTATGTAATGAGTCCTAGTTGTTATATTGGCTAAAATTTCCACCATGACATTCTTTTTAATTTCTACCTAGTCAATAGAGAAAGCATCAAATAACCCAATTGTATCCTATATTTCAGCCTTATAATACTTAAGACTCTTATGTTTGGAAACATATTTATCTCTAAATTTGTTGACTACTAATTCAAAATCACCTAATACTCTGAGCTTCTTAATACCATGCTTAACAACCAAATTCAATTATAATAGCAATGCTTCATATTCTTCTACATTTTTTATATGCTCAAAACTTAAAGAGAATGAATACTTGAGGAATTACCTTTAATTGATATAAGGATCACCCCATATCTTTATCCTTCCTTTGAGCATGCTCCACCAAAGTACATCAAACATAGATTATCATTCTCAGTAGATACTTAAATTTCTTAAACTAATGGTGTTGGTCTTTGTTTTTCATCCTAGGATACTTCAACTCTAAAATTGTCTATATTTATGTCAATAAAACATACCCCTTCAATAGTCTCATAATCGTCAACAAGATAGAGATATTTTTCTCTTTTAGTTATGTATTAAATTTATATTTAATAGGGATCATATAATATGATAAATCTAATTTCATACTCCAACCTACTATTAAAAGTAATTTCCTTGATAACAACATTCCATATTGAGGTGGGATGTCTACAACTATGATATTTATTTTAAAATTCTTCTCAAGAAATGTGGCTAACTTGAACTGTACATCCATCATGATCCCAATGATAGGGAGCTCTCTTGAATATATAGTAAAACACTTTCCATATGCTTTTCTAACTTTTAGTCTAAGTTCATTCATTATAGTAAAAGTCATGAACTTAGTAAAGTTGCATGAACCAATAATGCAAATTTTCACTTCTTTATCATTTACTAGCTCATTGTAACATAAAATAGATCTACCTAAGTAAGGAATTTTGATTAAAAAAATTCCCAAATATGCCTCTAGTATTTCTATACTTGAATGCTCTGCTTCAACTTTATTCACTTTTATCTTACCTTCCTTAGATTATCCAATGACCTTTTTACTACTTGATGAAACCAATGCAATATTATTAATCATGGAAAGTGTTGTATCCTTTTTCTCTTATATTTTCATCAACTCCAACAATGGAACATAAAATCTTATTTGTGAAAGAAGTTTTGACATATCAACAAGGGAATAATTTGGTACATTACTCATATGAGCACTAGCTAGAGTAGGAATATTTGTATTTTCTCTTTCCCTAATAGTTCTCTCCTTTTGTGTGGATTTTTATTTCACATTTTCTTTCTCAGAATTCATATTTTAATATTTATCTTGTACTAAAGGCATGATAATTTGATCACCTAATATTTTCTATGCTTTTTCCTTTAGCTTTAGTATTTTTTTTAAGATTTTTTTTCCATATTTATTTTTTCCTTAATGAATATTCTACATGGTTTCCATTGTCTAGCAACCTTAAGTTCTTGATTATTGGAAATGGCTATTCCATAAAGAATTATAATCATTAGTTGGAGTAACTAAAACAACAAAGGCACTACTCCATGAACATCATCCAACATCCTCCCTCCATACACTCCATCCAATATCCTACCTTTATAACTTCATTCATATCCTTTCACATCATCCATCTCTTAACACTTGTACCATATCTATTAGAAGAAATTTGGAATCTAAAGTAAAAATGAATAAATCCAAATATTCACTAAAATTTAAATATCACCATATCCCCTAAAAAATATGCAATAAAACAAGTAAAAAATGTTGCAAGGTGTGACCCTTGGTCTCCTCTTCCTATGGTAGGCATAGTCCAGCGTGACGCTTGGGCTTCGTAACATGGTTTAAACACATCATGTGGATCTTGATCTTGTATAAATCCAATGGCTATATTAGGCATTAACAAGTTGATCTTTTGGTACAATGACAACCACCTGTGCAACAATTGGTATCAGAGCCAAGGTCACAGGTTTGAACCCCGTGCTTGTGTGGGGGGATTTTGTTGCAAGGTGTGACCCTTGGTCTCCTCTTTTTGTGGTAGGTGTAGTCCAGCACGATGCTTGGGCTTCCTTACATGGTTTAATTGCCTCATGTGGATCTTGATCTTGTATAAATCCAGTGGCTATATCGAGCATTAACAAGTCAATATTTTGGTGCAATGGTAGTCACGTGTGCAACAAAAAATATGACCCAAAATATATGAAATCCAAAATCCCACAAAATCCCACCAAATGAAAAATAAAATCCATATGGATCCTAAAGAAAAAAGATTCAATGCATCCAAAGGAAAAAATCCATAAGAGAATATAAATTTGATAATTCATAAGCTAATAATCCCTATCCTCTATCTCCTATGTCCATTTTGGGTCCCTATCTCCCAAAATTCTCTATCCTAACTCCTCTATCATCCTCACATATTTTATCCATTTCTCCTCACATCATTCACCCACCATCATAATATGTGCCAATGTTGGTCCTAATAACATACTACCATCACACTCCCCTACCATTCTTCCATCCATAGACTTCTCAAAATCCCATCCATTATTCCATATACCTCCCCATAAAATTTATTTAATTCATACCTTTGCATAATTCACCTATCCCAATAAGGTTGTACCAACATCCAATGATCACTCTAAATGGGATTTTATCACCTTGATATGGAACTAGATACTTGAGTCATTCTTTCATCACCTTATCAACCTAACCTCCAAATCTACTTATCTACATCCTTGCCCTTCTCCAACTCCATCCATAAATGTCTCCAAAAATCCCAAAAATAATAAAGAAAAAATAGTAAAGAGAAAAAACCCATCCAATGGAATCAAAACTAGGAAAACAAGTGCCTTCAACTAGCATCATGATTAGACCTGGCAAATAAGAACCATGTGTAAATCCCCCATTCATTTTCTCTCTACACTTGGGGGAAATTTCATTCTAAGAATCCCCATCCTTCATCTCCTCCATCCAACCTACCTCTGGGTGATCCCACAATACTGGTTTACAATTTTTGGCCAAATTGGACATTGAACTAATTCTTTTCTCACAAAATATTCACTTTTGGGCACCTATAGCGGCTAAACCATGGGGAATTTCAAGATGATGCAAACTAGTGATTTGTGACATTTTGTTTGTAGATTCTAAATTTTTTTTTTTCAAAAAAATTGGAATCAAACTACACTTCTTTTTCCATCTCCTTTGAAAACTATTTTTTTTCAATAAACACCATTTTTAAGGAGTGGTGCTTACTATATACAACATAACATTTTTTCCATGAAGGATAAAATTCTAATTTTTTAAATTTTTTATTTTGTAACTATGATATCTAGCACTTTCATTTGGTTTCATAGTGTTTTATTGAATATCTTCCCCTTAATCAAGTTTTGAAGTCAAACCAATTACAATTCAAACATAGGAAGACTGCATACTAATAGGGCTTTTAAAGTTTGAAGGAAGGAGGCTAGGGTTTTTGGGTTTAAAGTTACCCAGGGTGGTATGAATTATCAGATTTTGAAACCCTCTTGTTATGTTTCAACGGTGACTTGCTACTGAGGGTAACCAGTCGTTTAAGTGATCATGTTGAGCCTGTAATACCCCTCCATTTTGCTTCTTGTTTCATGTTGCTTTATGCTTTGCTTGGGTTGCAGCTACTTTGATACTAGACACATTTTGTTATGATGTTTTGATCGCTACTTTTGAGCGACAACTATTATTGTGTGATGTGACTATCTGATTTTATTTCACATGCTTTAATGGATTAATGATGTTGTAGAGTTTATCATGAGATTATATATGTGAGTATTGATTATGATGGCAATGTCAGTCCTTGATGAGTGTATTGGTGAAGAGGACGGGTTTGCAAAACTCGCTTACAAGCGCCCTGCGAATGGTGATTTCTTCTTCACGGTGTGAATTATATGCTAGATATATTATGTTGTTTACTTGGTTTCAGGTTGCAAGTACATGACATCGACTCCACCTAGTTTCACAGGTTTGAGTGTGTCGATCCAATGGTTAAGTTGAATGGGAGATAGTAGCTAGGTAACATGTGTCAGGTCTACACCCTAGCCTTAGTGTGTCATCAATCCTGATTATTGAGTCATGTCTTACCTTATTTAATGTTATGTAATTTTTGAAAAATGCTTATTTATTAAATGGGTTTTTTTTTAGAAAATTGCATTGGTTGAAAGTGATGATTATTTTATATTGTATTAAAGTATGCTTTTATGTTATATTTAAATTTATAAATAGAAATTAATCTAAATTATTTGATCAATTAAATTTAATCTTGAAAGGGTTAGATTTAGTTATTAAATAATTGAAAGTAAATTAATTAAATTTAATCTCAAACGATTGGATTTAGTTATTTAATAATTTAAAATAATTAAGTAAGTATATTGGATTATGTTAAATTAAATTAGATCAAATGAAATTTAAAGGAAATTGAAATTTTATTTTAAAGGCAAATTAGGGTTTTCTGAAATGGGAAATGAAATTATATCTAAATTTAATTTTTACATTGAATGTGAATTAGGGTTGCATTAGGTTATTTTGGAGTTATGAGGAAATGATGTTTTAAAGGTTAGGGCAGAAAAAGTTTTGGGGATTCTTCTCTTTCTTTTTTTTCACAGGCATGAAATTTTTGGAAAAGTTTGCACAGGAAAGGGTTTGAAGCATTTCTTTTGTAGAATTGAATTGAAAGAAAATAAATTTTGTTGAAGAGGGTGGAGCTCTTGGATCAGTGCTAGCTGGAATTCATTGCTTTGTTGAAGAAGAATTGTGAGGTCCTTAAGGGAGGCTCTGCATCAAGAATCCTTGTTATTTCCTGTGGCTTCAAATACCTTTTTCCTTTCATTCTATGATTGATTGTTCTTAGATTATCTATTTTTCTAAATGATAGAAATTGCAAATTTCTGATTTATTTAAAACCCTAGGTTGAACTTCAACATTTAGGATTCAGATCTGTTCTTCAAAACACAAACCCTCTTTAGAAAATTCTTTTGAAAAGATCAAGAATAGTTTATTTCCTTTCTTTTGTTTAAATTATTTGAAACATGAAGGAATGATTTCTTTTTGGGATTCAGATTTTAATCTCTTGAATGTAAGAAGATATTCATTATTGTCAAATTTTTATTATTGGTTTTTTTTTAATTTTTCTTTCAATTTTACTAGTAAAATTGTTTCTGGAAAAAAATAAAAATATAAATGTAAATATACATTACATGTATCATATCATCAAATATGATAAACATAATTTATATTTACAAATATATGAAATTTCGAACTAAAGTTATAGCATTTTGAATTAAAAGGAAAAACGTTGTACGGCGAATTCCTGAAGGTCGTACTGTGCGTACGAAATTTTTGTATTTTAAATTTTTTGTTTTAAAAAAAATTTGCAAGTTGTGGGGAGGTTCAGACCCCCCCACTTTCCACGGTATGGAGGACACAGTACCCACTGGGTAGTGTGCCCACCACTTGGGGGGACGCACTGTCCCATGGGGACTGTGGCCTCCCTACGTACCTCCGGCGACGCTGTACTGTCTGTATCGTGCGGCGTAATGTTTAGGTGTTTTTTTTTTTTATATTATTTGTTTTTCGATTTTTTTTTTTTTTTGTTTTTTTTTTTATTTTTTATTTTTATTTTTTATTTTTATTTTTTTGTTTTTTTTGGCTCTTTTTTGGAGATTTTTTAAATTTGATGTGTTTTTTTGTTTTTTGAAAATAAATAGTAGATATATATATATATATATTAATATTATATGAATATAATATTAAATATATGTATATATATATATATATATATATATATATATATATACCTTATATATATATATATGGGAAATTGTATGTATAAGTCTAGATTTATTTTGGTGCAACTAAATTAACATTTTGATCATTCTTTTTAGAAATACAGAATTTTACCAGTAATGTCTATTTAATCTTATGTTTTAAAGATAGTTTATGTATGAATAAAATAGATGTATTTAATTATATATCCTTTTGATGTCTTGTTTAAATATATTATTGTATGCAAAATAGGTAGACAATAATTTAACTTGAAATAACTATGGTGCATGATTAGATAAAATTGTGAAAAGTAATTATGTTAATGAAGATATTATTATGTGTAATGAAAGTTTAGAAAGATTGTATTCTAATTTCCATGAGAATTAATAGATAGTAATATGGATTTAAGATATCCAAATTTAGTAATTTTCATTGCTAGTGCATTGTTATATGGATTTTTCTTGTTATTGATTGTTTGGGGAACGAGTGTTTGAGTTTAAATTGTAAAGGCTTCTAGTGGATGTGGGTCATTCCCTTGTCAAGTTATTGTTTGTTTTTTTCCTTGGGTAGTGTTACAAGTGTTTTGTTTTCCTCCTAGTGTTGGGGTGGATCTATATGTTGTTGCCTCCTAGAATAGGAGAGAGTACGTTGGTTTAGTTCAATAACACTTGAGTAACCCTTGGAGTTTAGATTGTGTAGTGTGTTATCCATTAGAAGAGTGGCTTTTGTTAGGGGCCGGAGCCCAAAGAGGTAAACCGGGTAACCTTCAGAAGTGATTTTAACAACTGAAAGCTAAAGTAATGTACTTAGATGACTAGGATGTATTTCATATTAACCAAGATAAATTAACCTCACTCATAGGCACAAGGGCTTGTTTAGACTTGGGGTGAGTGGGAAGGCCTGGAATGGCAAGGTCAACTATCTTGTCCTTGCGAGAGGTAGTTGATTTTGCTTGAGTGAGTATGAGGGCCAGGATTCAGTAGAGGTCACCAAGATTACTAGAGCCTATGAAGAATGCCCAGAGGAGATCTTATGACAAACCTTGCGATGACACTCTGTCTAGGATAACCTTGAGTTTATGTTGTGTGTATGGTTTCTTTAGCACACTTGATTATTATATGTCTTGAAGCAATGTAACCATGTCAGTATTAGTTTTCCATTGTGCATGTATTTGATTAAGTCAGATTATGTCAGTATGAGTCAGCCTTTGGTTAGAGGTAGTATATTTCTTGTCCATGTTGCATTTTTACTATCTCCTAGCATGGGGGGTGGGCCTTCGGGTACCACTAGGTTGGGTGGAACATGCACCAAAACCGTTGGGTCCCCATTGTTCTTTAGTTCATGGAAGCGAGACATCCAGTTGGACAGCTCGCGGATCTTGTTATTCATTTCCAGCTCTGTTGTTATACATTTGTAATGAATTTGGAATTACCCCTCTTGTGTTATGAGGTGGACCTTGTAATTATCACACTTATGTATTTTGACTCATTCTAGGAATGAGGATTGTAATCTAATAATGGTTTATGTAATAGATTTATGTAATAGATTTATGTAATAGATGTATGTAATAGATTTATGTAATGGATGCTCTATTCATATTTTGTATTTTCTTATGTTGTTGAATGTTGTTACTTGAGTTATTTAATTGCAATGTAATTTAGATGATGTATGTTAATGGGGATTTAAGTAATCTCAGTTTCATAACCCTAGGGGATGTTGTCAATTATAGCTGAACATGTATGTTTAATTCACTTTTTAAAGAAAAAAATTTGTGCGCATTTATAGTGAATTGAAACTTCCTCTAGGGTTGCGTGGCGGGGCATTACAGAGCCTTTCCTCCATGCTCTTACTAACCCCTTTCTCCAGCCTATCAGTTTTCCTTTTTCCACCTCGGCTTAAATGTTATTATCATCGAGGGTTGTACTGTTCGGTCCCACCAAAATATTCTATATGTCCTACATGTAGTTTGGTTGACCGTCTGATCACAGGCTTTGATCTGGACCGTTCCTCACAAACCTCATATTTTTTCCTGCTGATGTCACAAAGTACTGTGAGGTTTGTGAGATGTTTCCATCTGGTGTGTACGGAGGAGCGGGATCTTTTCCCAAGGCACCAGCGATGATAAGTGGCCATCTTTTCATCAGCGAGGGTTTTAATTACGAGATTAATAATTATCCCTCGTAGACCTCGCACGAGTAAAGTAAATGTCTCTAAAGTACTGCGAGGTCTGCGAAAGGGCAACACGTGGCCTGGTTCTTGGAGCAATAGGGCTAAATAGGACCCATTGTTCAGTTACGACCTCTTATTTTCATGGGTTTTGATTGGCTGTGGTTTTTCAAAGCATTGATGTGGATTTTCAACACTTGATTGACTCAATCTGAGTTGTCCGACTTGCTAGGTCCATTCTACATCAACGGTGTAGTTTCAAAGAATTATTGATCACCCATGTGACAAGTTTTCACACTCTGAAACTAATTTTGTTAATGGCGCGAGTTATTCCAAAGGATCTGCTCCTGATTTTCTCTAGCATGTGAACGATGCCCTCCTGATAAAAAAAAAATTTGGTGGCTACGTTAGCTACTCATGGCTCAAATACTTGAATTGCAAAAATTCAATTAATATCCCTCACATCAATTCACTCTATAAATGTTGGCTAAATTTACTCGGTGTTATCATTAAATTTTTAAGTTGTTTTGTTTATAGGTGGTGGTTATTTTCCTATATTCTATGAAGTTATTTCTTTGACAGATAAATCTATGGAGCACAGGAGTGCCCGAGTAGGAGCCAGGAGGTTGCTAATTAAGAAGGAGCAACCTGCTTCCAGAACACCTGAGGTCACTACTAAGAGTGTTTGCAAAAGGCTAGAGCGTTGTGCATCCCCTGTGTTAATTCATCAGATTCTGACGATAACGGGTTTGAGATTGATTCAGATTACTAGTGTTACCTGGCAGCTTTGACTAAGCTCATGGGAGTAAACAAGGAGTTCCTTGTAGTCAAACCAATAATTGCACTAGTACTAGGCCAAGTTGTTGGATGTGGTGTTGATATAGCTGGAGGGAAGTAGGTGGTTCCACCTTTGACAGAGGCGATAACTCGGAGTGGTCACTTGTACCGGGGTCGTGTGTCAGCTTAGTGGTTGCTGATGTTGGGTCATTGGTGGTGATCTTTCTGGTGTTTTATCCTTCTGATGTGGATGTATGCATGCCTGGCACATTTTTTGCTTTTTCTCTGACAGGTTATTGTGCAACCATTTTTTTGATTCCTTGGATCATGCACTTTGCTATTCAGTGATGAGGAATGTGAATTTAAATTTCATTCTAAGTGAAATTCAGTTTTGAAAAAAATAATGTAGCCTAATGCTTTGTTGCTCTCCTATCCTATAAAGGAGATTTCATGGATTATTGTTGTGGTTGAGATTTTGGATCCTACAGTAAAACTAACTATACATACTCAAAACCTTATGAATCCAAAATCTTGACCACAACAATAAGCCATGAAATCTCCTTTATAGGACAGGAGAGGAACAAATCATTAGGCTACATTGTTGTTTTCAAAACTGAATTTCACTTAGAATGAAATTAAAATTCATATTCCTCATCATTGAATAGCAAAGCGCATGATCCGAGGAATCAAAAAATGGTTGCATAGTAACCAGTCAGAGAAAAAACAAAAAATGTGCCAGGCATGCGCACGTCCACATCATAAGGATAAAACACCAAAAACATCACCACCCATGACCCAACATTAGCAACCACTAAGTTGACACACGGCCTTGATAGAAGCAACCGCTCCAAGTTCCTGCCTCTGTCAAAGGTGGAACCACCTTCTTCCCTCCAGCTATATCAGCACCACATCTAGCAACTTGGCTTGGTACCAGTGCAGTTATTGGTTTGATTGCAAGGACCTCCTCATTCACTCCCATGAGCTCAATCAAAGCCAGCAGGTAACACCGGTAATCTAAATCAGTCTCAGACCCATTATTGTAGAATCTGATGAAATTAACACAGGGGATGCACAACGCTCTGGCCTTTTGCTAGCACTCTTAGTAGTGACCTTAGGTTTTCTGGGAGAAAGTTACTCCTTAATTAGTGACCTCCTAGCTCCTACTTGGGCACTCCTGCGCTCCATAGATTTATCTATCAAAGAAATAACTTCACAGAATATAGGAAAATAACCACCACCTATAAACAAAACAACTTAAAAATGTAATGATAACACCGAGTAAATTTAGCCAGCATTTAAAGAGTGAATTGATGTGAGGGATATTAATTGCATTTTTGCAATTCAAGTATTTGAGCCATGAGTAGCTGACGTATCCACCATAATTATTTTTATCAGCAGGGCATCATTCACACGCTAGAGAAAATCAAGAGCAGATCCTCTAGAATAACCCATGCCATTAACAAAATTAGTTTCAGAGTGTGAAACCTTGTCACACGGGTGATCAATAATTCTTTGAAACTACACTATTGATGTAGAATGGACTTGGTAGATTGGACAACTCAGATTGAGTCAATCGAGCGTTGAAAATCCACATCAGTGCTTTGAAAAACCACAACCAATCAAAACCCATGAAAACAAGAGGTCGCAACCAAATAGTGGGTCCCATTTATCACTATCTCTCCAAGAACCAGGCCATGTGTCACCCTTTCACAGACCTCGCAGTACTTTAGAGACATTTACTTTACTCATGCGAGGTTTATGAGGGATAATTATTAATCCCGTAATTAAAACCCTCATTGATGAAAAGATGACCACTTATCATTGTTGGTGCCTTGGGAAAAGACCCCGCTCCTCCGTACATGCCAGATGGCGATATCTCACAGACCTCACACTACTTTGTGAGGAACGGTCTGATCAAAGCCTGTGATCGAACGGTCAGCCAAAATGCATGTAGGACATGTAGAATATTTTGGTGGGACTAGCCAGTACAACCCTCAGCGGTATAAACATTTAAGCCCAGGTGGAAAAAGGAAAACTGACAAGCTGGTGAAAGGGGCCAGTAAGAGCATGGAGGAAAGGCTCAATATGATCACTTAAATGACCGGTTACCCTTGGTAGCAAGTCACCGTTGAAACATAACAAGAGGGTTTCAAAATTTGATAATTCATACCACCTTGGGTAACTTTAAACCTAAAAACCCTAGCCTCCTTCCTTCAAAATTTAAAAGTCCAATCATATACAACATAACTTTTTTTGTATGTATCGAAATTCAGATTTTTTTTGTTGGATCTAGGATTTCAATATCTAGTGTACTAATATTTTCAAAAAAAAAAATTGATAATCTACTATTTTTTCATATGTGCAGAACAAAGAGCTTGATTTTCAATGAAAAACCTACATTCACAAGAAATAAAAACTAAATATAATAATTAAATTAAAATTATTTAAAATTATACTCCTTGGGAAGCTTATAATAAGGAATACATACTTACCAAAAATTAATTTTAAATGAATTCATTTGATCCCCCAAAAGGTAAATCAAAAGTGGTTTTTTATCAGCATTTTGATAGGTGTAAAAGAGACTCTATTATAGGTATGGTTTAAAACTAGCGGGGTTCTATACAAATGGGTTTGATCTAAGGTGGTTTGATCAAACCCTCTTAAATTTTAATCCATCAAATGGAACTTTTTAATTCTTAAATCATTATATTTTCTAAAAATATATGATTTTGGAAAAAATCAGAATCTCCCAGAAATTGTAAACCAACATTGTGGGATCACCCCTCTCCTATCCACCATATCATTTCCATTTCAATATATCCATCCTCATTTAGCTCTTGATAAAATTAGGGGATGATATTTATATATTCTTTGGACACCTCTTACCATACATTCCCCCATTGTAAGCTCTATCAACATATCCTTCTATCCTTCCTCCCTTCCATTTCAATCCATCGATCTTATCCACCAAACATCTTATCAACACACCTCCATATCCATAATTCTTGTATCCTCCTATCTTGAGCATCCTAGTGCCTCATCATACATGACTATTATATAATGGGGATTCTTATTCCTTTTTGACATAGTCCTTAGATATCACATCAAAATAATTCTTCCATCAAACTATAACTGTATGCATCCCCTATCTAAAATCCTTACCCCTTCCTCCCATATGCCTTCCATATTCTAATATTTCTCTCCCTCTCCTTCATCCATCAATACCTCTTACCGCCTCATCCTCTCATCCTATTATCCCTTGTCATTGGTATTTATCTATAGGCTAGCCCCATGTAGTCCAACTCTATCATTACTATGTCTTTCCATTTCCACAATCAATTATTGCTTCACATCCACTCCATCATTTGAATAACATCCAATTTTTAATATTCCTACATGAATATATTGGTATATCCTAATAATCCTTATATATTGTCATGGTATCTATATCACATACCAAGATATAACATTAGAAACATCCCTTGTAAGCATTATACATCTTGTACATAGTGTCAGTCTTATTTCATCATCTAGGTCCATCCTTGTGCATACGGGTCATTATTTCTCCTCCTTGGGTCTATTGTCTTTGTGTCATCAAGAATACCCTACATGATAGTACTTCAAAAAATCCATTAGTTCCCTTGGGTTATCTTGATTGCATCTTTTCATGAGAATCATAAGTCCTATCCATCTATCATTTTCCTTCATAGGACATATCATTCCTAACATCAGGTCGCATCTCTCCACCTATAATTATTTTGGAGAAAGGTACTTATGGTGTATGTTAATTTATTTTTACATTTTGATTTTTTTTATCTTTCTTTTTGCTTCCTATTTTACCTACTCAAGGTCACCATGATTCCTCATATCATGGTATTCTTTGACTAGTTAAACTAAGAGAAATTTCTTGACATTTAATTGTTGTTTTTGCACATGGTTGTCCCATGTTGTACCCACCAAGGACCATGAGACATTTTTTTATACTAGTGCATTCTTTCTATTTGTGGTTTTCTAGCATTGTTCCCACCAACATCCCTTGTGACCCTACATTAACCTTCTTGTTTATTGATTTAGTCTTACATACATGATACAAAGTCACCCTGCTTCATCATACCTTGGTGCATAGTGTTCCATATTATATAAAATTAAATGCTCACTATATGGAAGTTTATCTCATTGAATTTTCCCCCATCCACTCTTTCATCCTACATTTTTATCTCTTTCTACCTATCCCATATTATTTTCATTATCCCACTTCAACATTGATTTCATGTGCACATGAATCCTATCCATATTTCTTTTGCTAGTTTTCCTCTTATGTCTTATATTATGCCTTGACACTTGTATCCATCTTTCATCATTTACATCTCACTAATCCTATCATTTCATTATCCATTCCATTAATTTTAAGCTAATATATATTTTTAGTCTAAGAATCATTTCATCCATCATCTCCATCCATTGAATTATTCTATTTCTCCCATACAATCCACATGCCCCTAGTAATATAAAATTAGAAGAAAATCCGAATCCATACATCCAATTATGCAATTATGAAATCTTTACAAAATCATTCAATTTCATCCTTAGTCATGTTCCTACCCCTACTCCAAGCCTTGATCCAAATCCAATCATAATCATCCGGATGTATCCTTCCTAATCCTTGTATTTTTTAAGGATATATGTTTCCCACATAAAAAACAATTAATCTATCATCAATCAATCTTGGCTTTTTTATCTTGGTTGGGGTAACATAATTTTTATCTTTGAATTATTTTGCACATGTTTTATTTATTGGAATATCCTCTCTCCATTATCTCTTCATCCTCCCATCCAATCTCCCTTACCATCCTATCCATCATCTTCCATCCTCTTATTCCTCACTTTGCATCCTCTCATACATTTCAAGAGCACACACATGTTCTCCCCAACCCACATATCCTCTTGAGGGGCATCCTTAATCCTAATCCTAATCCTAATAATCACTCTCATTATATTTCTTCTTAGTAACTCCTTTGAATGGATAGGTTATCTTCCCAAATATAACCTTTTCCTTGTAAGTTCTATATTTTAATCTTCTTTGAAATGACGTTACTTCATAACATTATCTCAAACAAGGAAAAACAATAGACACCTAAAAATAACACATGATTATTACTCAGTTATTTCCCTTATCATTGATTGAATACAATATTTATTATTCAGTTGATTATTTCATTTGTATCCCCTTATTAATTAAATAATATATTATTATTTAATTAATAAGATCTATATTCATCACTATTCACCTACACCTATTTTTATCCTAAATCATTTAATCATCTTCCTCCTATAGCTCACCTTAGGTAAATAAATCCAACTATTTACTTACTTGAGTCATCCATTTTTCCCCCAAAAATTAAATAAATAATTTATTTATTTAAATTATAAATTTTCTACTCATTCCATTAATTGTGGTAATCCAATTAACCCCTCGTATCCTTGTTTTTATAGCACAAACTTTAAACTTGTGTCAAAATGATAAGTGTTGTCATGCATAAAATACCTTTGACAAGTTGATTCTAGTTAGAAATTGATAGTACTATTTTTTTCACACCATTATTTGCCTTCATCTATATTTTAAGTGGCATACCTTATCTATTTCCTATGAAAATTTACATCAATTTGAGGGATAAATGTCCTTTGTTTCATCTGAAAAATCCTTCACAACAATTGCATAGTGCAAAAAATCATAGAAATAAATAAATATCAAAATCCATGAGAGATGAAATAAAATCCTTTTATGGGGATGTTTCTAACAGAATATATCCCAATATGGAACTTTTTAGGTTAAAACACCTTCCAAATGGTGAGATATTAAAATTTCAATTTTTCACTAGCTAGTTCACGAAAATAGTTAAATCAAAAGTTTTAGATGGGCTGAAGAAAAATGGACTAACATGGAGTTTCATGACATAGTTATTGATAATATGGCTATATTTCATGAGAAAATATTGACCTAGGTGAAATTTATGTATTAAACTACATTTATCAGATTGATGGATTTCTTAGGAAAATTTATAAAGCTCTCATAAAAACATCAAGCACTTTCCAAGTTTTCAAAAATCATATCAAGAACCAAAATTATGTGTGATTGTATTCAAATTTTTATTTTTTTTTATACTATTTATTTCTAATGAGCTGTAAGTAATTAAGCTAATGTCTCTTCAAAAGGTGTAAGTTCAAGTATACTATTTTCTTTGATGAAAAATAAATGTAATAGAAAGCATTAAAGATAGAATAATTTTGACAAATGGTAGGATTACAATTGTTTTGATTGTGAGCTATTATTTCATAAAAATAAAATTACATATATGAATAGTGATCAGTGTTTTACTCTCTCAAAAAAGAAATACATTTGAAGGAGGTACATTGGGAACATTTTTTAAAAGTTATAAAATTATGAAGAGTGTCTCAAATAGTATTGAAGGAGTTTGAAGGAATTGCAATTTTGTTAGAATCATAACAGTTGATAATCAATAAAGTTGTGTATGACTCAAAATGTTGATGAATTGCTAACTCCCTCCAAATTCCAATGACAAAGGAAAAACTAAATACTCATAAATAGTTTCAAGAAATTTAATAACCTACTCTAAATGGGTGATGCAAGTTATGAACTTGTTAAAATATAAACTTTATTTAATTTCAAAGAGCCATGTCTCAAGTAAGAGAGACACCTATCCATACATGTATTTAAGGATATTTGGATCCACATTTTTCATGTAGAAAATATAATATAAATTTATGCTCTCCAATTTTCTACATGTTATTAGAGTAAATGATGATTCCTATAGCTATGTGAATTATTCAAAAAAATGGCAAGACTTGAAAGAAGCAACTCATTTTGTTAGTTGTTTAGTCTCATCAATCACATTGCTATATATAATATTTTTGAAGTGTGTTCAATCTCAATAAATTCTAATTCAATTAAATAAGGTTAGACTCCATTTCTATCATTCATTCATGTAGGAATTGTTCTAGATAGTTAGCAAAGAATATTATTTTGAGAATAACCAATTAAAAAGAAGTACCTACTACAAAGGATAAATCATATAACCATAATGGAGAGATCACTATAATCAAAGTCATATTTTCTTGTTGCATGAGAATTAATTATAGTATCTCTATTTTAAGTGTTGCTACATGAGATTCTATCTCCTCATGATTGAAGAAGACCTATGTAATATTTTCAATGACACAACCAACCTTGTGGTGATAAAAACTTTTAGTGATTTTGTGACGCATTAAATATTGGTGTGGCCTTTTTTTGAGAGATAAATCCTTGCATTCAAATAGAGTTAACAAGGACATATATATTGAATTAACATGGATAAATTATTTCTCATTGATAAGAAAGAATGATAAGATATCAAACTATTATCTACCCAACTACATCATTTTTACTAACTTGGCTAAAATATTGCTACCTAGTGAGCCTAATCCATCTTAAATTTAAAGCATCATTGTTCAAAAAATAAAGTTAATCGTTGATTTAAAAAAATCATCAACCATATTTAATCCATCCTATTGGTGTGTATGAATATTTTTATGAAATGGATAAATATTTTAAGAGATAATCATTGAAGAAAGAGAAAATAAACTTCCTAAATCAAATAGGTGTATGTGGCTATTTATTTAGTTGAAGATTGAAGCACTTGTGAACTACCTAAATCAAACTCCTTGAAAGGATAAATCAAAATAGTCCTAAGTTGCAAGAGACAAGTAAGTTGTAGCAAAGGACAATGAAAATAGCTTCCAAATATTTTGAAGAGGTTTATTTTTGCAAGAAAGCTACCAACTTGAGAATAAAATTGCATGTGATAAAATACAAGTGGGAAGATATTATATTTTTAGAAGAAATTAATATCTGCATCTATCATTGGAATATGAATAAAGAAAGGTGATCATAAATTTTTTATTGATTTTTTACAACATTCAATGAAGTTTATAATATTTGTTAAAATCTAAGCTTCAAAGATACAAAGTAAGTGGTAGATCATTTTGAATCATGGAAGAGTGAAGGCGATAAATCCACCAAAATAAATTTCCATTATGTATTACATAAGTAATTATTTTTGTGGTTAAATTTTAACTATATAAGGAAATTATTTTCCAATGGGAAGGTTGGTAAAAGAGAAAGGAAAGAATATAAAAGCTTAATATATAAGAATAATAATTTAGAAGAAGAATTTTAGAAAATTATAAATAAAAATGAAGAATTTGAAGCAGACTTAATAGGTCACAAAAGGAAGATATATCAAAATTGAGATAAGACTTTTATTCATTCAGTTACTTGAAGCTTACGTAAAATAAAATCATTGTCTAAAGTATAAAATCTACACTATGTAATGTGTCATGTCATAAAAGTGATTTTTTATTGATTCTATGAATTATTTGATAAATGTGATATAGCTAAAGCCTCTTTTGATAAAAAGTGTAAGGAAGACAATATTATTGAATCTATAAATATTACTAGTTGTGAGGATAATGAGAAAGGTTATTCTTCAAATAATGTTGGATTTAAGATAATGAAAAGAATGAGATACAAAGGAAAAGGTTTGAGAAAATATTGAAAAAGAATTATAGATCTCATGAGTCAATAGTAAGGACAAAGAATGAAGGCCTTGGATATGCTAGTGGAAATAAAAATTATGTTACAGGTGTTACAAGTTCAAACAAATTATTTCAAAAAATATAATGCATAAAATGCTCTCATTGTCATAGGCATGAACATAAAAAAAGAGATGTATTGGGATCTTCATCCTTGTAGTATATGTGGATTGAAGAACCATTCAAATAAATTGTGTTGGAACAAAAAGTGGAAGAAACAAGCTCTAAAAGATAGTATACAAATGGATTATGGATGGATTGGTATATATAATTGGAAACATATTATAATATTTGACCTTATGTAAGGTCAAATATCATCCTAAAAGCCACATAATATAATCTATAATTTTTTTCTTCTATAAAGGCTACTTGAATTCTATTCATGTAGTTGTATGATATTTGAAATTGGAGCACTCATATATATACAATAAGTACTATTGGTCAAAAATATCATTGTTGAATGGTTGTAATATTGATCCTAAATATTATTGTTGGACCTAAAAATTTATACAGTTGATACAAAGATCATTTTTGAATGGTTGTAATATTCATCCCAAAGATCATTGTTAAACCTAAAAGTTTGTACAACTAATCACAAAGATCATTGTTGAATGTTTGCAGCATTGATTGCAAAGATCATTGTTGAACCTAGAATTTGTACTTTTTATTGCAAAGATGATTATTTAATTGTTGTAACATTGAGTGTAAAGATCATTGTTGAACCTACAAATTTGTAGTATTGATCACAGAGATTGTTGGAGTTTTTGGTCGCAAAGATCTTTGTTAAATTTGATCACAAAGATCGTTATTAATAGTTGAAGGATTTGATTGAAAATATAATTATTGAAATTGATTGAAAATATAATTGTTGAAAATTGATTGAAAATATAATTGTTGAAATTGACCACAATGATCATTGTTGGAATTGATCGTAGAGATCATTGCTAAATCTATGAAGTTCTTGATCATAAGATCATTGGGAATGTTTCACTTCCTTTATTGATATAATTATGGATAATGATGGACAAAATTAATCAAGGCTATTCAAAAGAATGATAAGTTTTTTAACGTCAAAGAAGGCATTAGTGTTAAATATTCTTCATTTGTAGTATTGATCACAGAGATTTTTGGAGTTTTTGATCTTAAAGATATTTGTTAAATTTGATCACAAAGATCGTTATTAATAGTTGAAGGATTTGATTGAAAATTTCATTATTGAAATTGATTGAAAAGATCATTGTTGAAAATTGATTGAAAAGATCATTGTTGAAATTGACCACAAAGATCATTGTTGAAATTGATCGTAGAGATCATTGCTAAATCTGTAAAGTTCTTGATCATAAGATCATCGGGAATGCTTCACTTCCTTTATTGATATAATTATGGATAATGATGTACAAAATTAATCAAGGCTATTCAAAAAAATGATAAGTTTTTTAACTTCAAAGAAGGCATTAGTGTTAAATATTCTTCATTTGTACATGGGTAACTAATAAACCTATTTGTTATAGATGGCCCCCAACATCTTGTTATGCCTTGCATAACCACTCCATCTTTTGCCTTGGTCAAAATGGGTCCCCCTTTGTGTTTTTATCTTTTGCTTCCAACACTTTGTTTTATTTTGGTTTAGTCTGTCGGAATCGGAGCCAGAACCAAATCGAGTTCTGAAACTTCTTTCAAAACTCATTTCGATCCCCATCCTGACAGTCTTTCTTTTTCCTTTTGTTTTGTCTTTATCAGAGCCAGAACTGGAGTGGGCATTAAGTTGGTGTTTATTGAAAATTGCAAAATCAATTCCATTTTCCATCCCATCTCCGCCTCCGCTTTTTGAACTTTTGGTTTTTGTCTAGGTCCTTGTGTTAAGTTTTATTATGTCAGTCTTTTGTTTTACTTTTTGTGTTTGGTTTCATTTTGTGCTTTGTTGGTGGACCCAAAACCGAAACGGGAGTGAAGTTGGGAAATTCCTTAAGTTTTTGAATCACTTTCCATTCCGATTCTACTCCCGCCATTTTCTGGTCATTGACTTTTTATTGAAGTCGCACTATAGTAAAGTGTTTGTTAGTCTCCAGTTCTAACTCTACTTAACTGCATTTAATGCATTAATGACAGTTGCCATGCGTAGGTAGAAACTGTAATTTTTACCTTCATTAAGGATTAAACGCATGATTATGGATAATGATGGACAAAATTAATCAAGGCTATTCAAAAGAATGACAAGTTTTTTAACGTCAAAGAAGGCATTAGTGTTAAATATTCTTCATTTGTAGAATTGATCACAGAGATTTTTGGAGTTTTTGGTCTTAAAGATATTTGTTAAATTTGATCACAAAGATCGTTATTAATAGTTGAAGGATTTGATTGAAAATTTCATTATTGAAATTGATTGAAAAGATCATTGTTGAAAATTGATTGAAAAGATCATTGTTGAAATTGACCACAAAGATCATTGTTGAAATTGACCACAAAGATCATTGTTGAAATTGATCGTAGAGATCATTGCTAAATCTGTGAAGTTCTTGATCATAAGATCATTGGGAATGCTTCACTTCCTTTATTGATATAATTATGGATAATGATGTACAAAATTAATCAAGGCTATTCAAAAAAATGATAAGTTTTTTAACTTCAAAGAAGGCATTAGTGTTAAATATTCTTCATTTGTACATGGGTAACTAATAAACCTATTTGTTATAGATGGCCCCCAACATCTTGTTATGCCTTGCATAACCACTCCATCTTTTTCCTTGGTCAAAATGGGTCCCCCTTTGTGTTTTTATCTTTTGCTTCCAACACTTTGTTTTATTTTGGTTTAGTCTGTCGGAATCGGAGCCAGAACCAAATCGAGTTCTGAAACTTCTTTCAAAACTCATTTCGATCCCCATCCTGACAGTCTTTCTTTTTCCTTTTGTTTTGTCTTTATCAGAGCCAGAACCGGAGTGGGTATTAAGTTGGTGTTTATTGAAAATTGCAAAATCAATTCCATTTTCCATCCCATCTCCGCCTCCGCTTTTTGAACTTTTGGTTTTTGTCTAGGTCCTTGTGTTAAGTTTTATTATGTCAGTCTTTTGTTTTACTTTTTGTGTTTGGTTTCATTTTGTGCTTTGTTGGTGGACCCAGAACCGAAACGGGAGTGAAGTTGGGAAATTCCTTAAGTTTTTGAATCACTTTCCATTCCGATTCTACTCCCGCCATTTTCTGGTCATTGACTTTTTATTGAAGTCACACTATAGTAAAGTGTTGTTAGTCTCCAGTTCTGACTCTACTTAACTGCATTTAATGCATTAATGATAGTTGCCATGCGTAGGTAGAAACTCTAATTTTTACCTTCATTAAGGATTAAACGCATGATTATTATCATTGTTAAAAATCGAAGAGTGAAATAGAGCAGCTGTGGAGTCCATCTGAGTGAATCAATTGAAGGAGGAGGAGTTAATTTCTTGCAAATCAATTCAGAAGGTTAGCCAGGTTTTGTGTTCGAGGTAGGGTTCCTATTCTCGTTTCTTTTATTTATTTGATTTCATGTTTTTTGTTCGTGTTGTTTGACTTAGATCTTTGGGAAAGTTCATCATTTTAGCAGGTTTGTGTGTTGTTCTTGATTTCATTTTATACTTGTGTTTCTGGTTTTATAGTGAGTTAGGGCATGATCGCTTTCACTTTTTGTTGTGATTGCGTCGTGCTGCATTAAGTTTTAAACGTGTAGATTTAATTAGGGTTTTCACAGTGAGGTAGATTAAATCTAGGTTTTTACAGTGAGTTAGGGTTGGTAGAATTTGGTTTTACTTAGGATTTTTATGCGCAATCATCTGGTTAATTAGGAAGGGTTAAATTTGTGTCCTAGTTTTATATTGTGTTTTCTAGGTTAGGGTTTTATGCGTTTCTGTGATCACATTTTAAAAATGATTAAAATATGATGCCCTAAAATACAATCGTCCCCATGGTCATATGGGCATGATCGATTTTAAGCCTTCTTTCATTTAATATGACCTTAGTCTTTAATCATGGAGTTATGCGTTAAATTGATAAAATTGTTGATGACGTCATGGTCAACATAGCTAGAAGCGGGATCAAAATTGATTTAGAGTATTGGATATGTTTTTATGTTTAGTGTCAATTCCATTTTCCATCCCATCTCTGACTCTTCTTATAGTAAGAAGCTTTACTTCAGAAAATTTTTTACCTAGCGGAAGCGGAAGCAAAACCGAAATAGAATATGAAAAAAAAAAAATCTGAAGGAAACCGAATCAATTTCTATTTTGGTTCCGGTTCCAATCACTATTTCACTTCCGACTCCAAGCCTACTTCTTATTAGTAGAGTGACAGTAATAGTTTTTGCTCCGAGCCTGATAGTATGTTAAAAGAAGGTTATTTAAGATGTTTGTTGCCTGGTTTCGCCTCCGATGTATGTTTAAAAGGTATGATTTTAAAGACACATTTTTGAGATGTTTCATTCAAGGATCTAACTAGAAATTTTGTTGCAAGAAAGCTAGGAGGATGTCGGGAACATTAGGAGAAGCTTCCTAAAGGAACCGGCCTACAAGAACATCAAAGGTAGTACCTAAACCAAAGAAGATCAAGCCAAAACAATTGCCTTATACCTTAAGGTATAATCACAGGAGTCCTATTGTGAAAGTGAGCAAAGTAGAATCAGATTGGTCAAACATCACCGATACCAACTTGGGTCAATATAATTTTGAGGAGCTATATGCAAAAACCTTTGCGAAACAGGAAAATGTAACAGGAAGGACACAAAGAATTGTTGATTCTGGCTTGGCCCATATCACTGTGTTTCCTTTATCAATCTAGTGCCCGAAGTTGATCTTGATAGCTGCAGGAGCTTACAATCCAACTACCCGACAATGCATGGATTCCCAAGATAATGTCATAATTGATCTTACTCCTCATATGTTCCAAAGTATGTTTAATGTCCCAGATCCTAAGGACTTGGTGCAATTGGATGAGGCAAAGGCCTTGGAGAAATATAGTAAGTATAAAGAATCCAATAAATCTCATTTGAACAAAAAGTGGTTGAAGACAGAGAAGAAGTCTCTAACCAAGCTTGCAGATTAGTCAAAGAGGGCAAATTTCTACAAAGAGGTATCAGATTTAATATGATGTTGTCTAGGGCTTTTAGGAAGAGAGATACATTTTGTTTCAAGGAGTGGATGTTTCCTTTCATCCATAAAATTTTACATGGCACCCATCAATTTGATTGGCCGATGATTGTATCAAATACTATTCATGATCAACTGACCAGCATCAGGGAGACTAAGTGCTTCTTTATGACTTCTTACATTATGTATGCAGCAGCAAGGTTGGGTATCTTCCCAGGTTTAAACAGAGTAGGGATAATGGGAGTGTTGGATGGACAGAAGAAGGTGTGGGAGCATTATAACCAGCTGTCTCTACAGGTTGCTGAAACTCAATTCAGAAGAGTTAATGATGCATTCATATATGTAGTCATTAACCAACTTAACAGAGATGCAGGGTACATGCTGAGTCAAGAGGCCATGGCATTTATTGCTGAATGGGGATGTTGGTACATTCAATACCCCAAGTTTACATATTTTAGGTTAGCTAGTTTTGAAGGCCATCCACATTTGCTTCCAAGATGTTGCAATAACAAGATAGTGTTGATGGAGTTTGTATATGAGGCTCTTGGAGTCAATGCTCGGTTTGGTTTAAAGCATAAGACAAGATGTCACAAGTTTCCCATGAAGTTGGGTGAGTACAGTTGTCATCATTTGGTAGGAGCAAAGGTGATCTGCAGTGAGCTGATACAATTAAAGCTAGTCTTATACACAGCTCGTAAGTATTTTGACCCAAAGGGGAAGATGAATGCCTTGCTGCCTTCTGTGTTTGACAAGCATTTTAGTTTATTAGAATATTTCTGGAGTGACAAATAGGATGAGTATGATTTAAGGAAAAATAATTATGAAAGATTACCTATTGCACTCATGTCAGAATTTGGAGTTAAAAACGGCATTCCTGACACATTGGTGGATGATGGAGTTGTACTGGATCCATCTTATGAAGCTTTGAACATTGGAACTAAAATTATGGATCCAATTGACTGGGATAGTGAGGAAACTATTGATATTAAGCAGATAGGAAGAATAGTTTTGGATAGAAGTGTTCAATGGCTAGTTCTAAGAACCAAAGCTCCTTAAGGACTAGCTCCTAAAAAGGAGAAAGGGTATAAAAGGCTCAAAATAAAGACACCTCCTAAGGAGCCTTTGGAGTTCCTTCCTCCAGACATTGAAGAGATAGAACTTGAAGCAGCAGGTGATGAAGCAGAAACACAAGAAGGAGATGCTCAAATGGGATCATTTGTTTTAACACCTACATTAGGTGAATCTTCCACACAAGTCCCACTTGCAAAGAAGCAGAGTGAAGAAGTTCAAAAGGGGGCTCTTCATAGTATGGCTGAAACTACAAAGGGAAAAGAAGTGGAGAGGTAAATTCATGATATTGGAACAGATTCAGATGAGACTGTGTCAGAGAAGGATGTGCAAGAGAATATGCCTCTAGAGGAGGATGCTAAATAGGTAATGACACAAGAGGAGAAATGGGAATTTTTTGAAGAGGTTAGAAAGGATGCTGAGGCAAAAGCTAAAGAAATAGAAAAGAAAAAGTTAACAGATGCCAAGACATGAACTAATTCCATACTATGGCAGCAACAAATTGAAACTAAGTCAAGAGCTAATGAAGTAGAGAGACATAAAAGGAAACAAGAACATGAACTCAAGGTTAAAGAAGAAAATGATAAGTTAGAACTGATACAAAAGATTCATGACCTTGAGGAAGAGAAGGCAAGACACCGGAGGGAGAAAGAAGTCTTGGTTGCCAAGTTAAAACTTGCTGAGGAAGCTCACCGAAAAGAAGAAGAAGCAGAAAGATTAAGGAAAAGGATACTGAAGAGCTGGTTAGGAGGCAACAAGAAGAAGAAGCAAAGGCAAAAAAGCTTAAGGCTTTAGAGGTAGAAAGACTAGAGAAAGAAAGACTAGAGGCTTTAGAGAAAGAGAAACTGGAAAAAGAAGCTCTAGAGAAAATTGGATAAGAAAAAATTGGAAAAGGAAAGAATAGAAAAGGAAAGATTGGAAAGGGAAAAAGTGGAGAGAGATCGATTGGAGGAAGAAAGGTCGAAGAAGGAAGAATAAGATAAGAAGATACAGGAACAAAAAGATAGGGAAGAGGTTGAAAGGCTTGTGCAGATGCATGTGGTGCAAGGACAACAAAAGGAATCAAGGGTTGATTCTCAACCCCAAGTAAATGTGCAACCACCTTCTACTACTACTATTGCTCCTTCTTCCACTATGATGACTACTGCTCCATGTGCTCCCACTTGGTTAAAATTGGACTTACAGAAAAGAACAGTAACACCTTCACAGCCTCTCAATTGGGAGGATATGATGAAGGAGATTGAACAAGAAAGGCCTAAAAAGAAGGCCAAGATCCTACACTCCACCAGGCTCACGGACAAGGGAGATATTGTTGTTGAGTGTGCCATACCGATGACAGAAAAGGAGGTAGGAGACATGCAATTAATGGATTATCAATTAAGTACTGTCAACTTGGGAAGGCCTACTAGAAATCAACAGATGAGTCTAATTGATGTGGTAGCTTCGACAACCAAGTCAAGAATGTTAAAGGATAAGCAGAAGAAATATGAGCTTAAGGCTCAATTAGATCAATTGTATTCCTTTTTGAAAAGTGTCTCTTCTCCAAGATCACAATAGGTAGCTACTATTGAGACTCCAATTTTGTTGAGCAAAAAGGAGGTAGATGATTTAGTATAGGTAAGAGGCAAAGCAGAGATGTTAGACAGGTGGGTTGACAAGTTAAATCAGGAAGCAGGTGAAATTTTGGTCGAAGGTTTTGAGGTTCATAAAGGGATAGAAGAGTTAATAGGGGAAATGCATCAATATATTGAAGAATCGGAGAAGCAAGAAGAGGAATATAAAGAGTATAGTCAGAAATTGGAGAAGGTTAGTACAGTGCCTTTGACTACTCTTCTTGAACAATCAATACTCGAGGAGGATAATAAGGATTTTGTGGAGAAGACCTCTCATATACTCTGATTCAGAATAGATTTCTTGTGCAAACATAGAAATGAAGTCCAAGATGTTGTTAAGGATCTAACTGAACAATTTGAGGAGTTGGAGGCAGTCATTGCTATCATAGTAGATGTTAATATGCTAACAAAGGAAGGCCTGCCTTTGAGCTAGATAAAAGAGAAATGGGGCGAAAGTTTTAAAGGACTCATGCAGAAAGGAGATGATGGTGAAGATTTGATGATAGATCGACTAGTGGATGTCAAAGAAGAAATAAAGGCTGCTAAAAGAGAGTTGACAAAGATAAAAGATATGAGAGGGTTTGCTGCAGCAAAATTGGAGTGAATTAAATTTGAAGACAATTGGGTTGATGGGCCAGAATTAGATGTATTACAACAAGTCTTCTCCAGTTATGATGAGTTTATTGCAAACCCAATTTCACATGCATAAATCTCTTGCATGCATAGCTTTCTTCTTCTTTGCATGTTGCATGTAGCACTGACACTTTTGAAGTGCATGACTTCCTTTTTCTCCTCTATTTTCTATTCTCCAGTTTAACTGAATGTCTAATGTAAGAACTCAAGATCAAATTGATCTGAGTTTCCAAGAGATTTTTAGTTCCTAAAAGGGTGCATGACTTAAAATAGAAGTGGAGTTCAAATTTTGTATATCTATAAATACCCTTTGGGTATCATATTGTAAGGGTTGGCTAATAGAGAATAGAATTGGCCACCTGATATTAGGAGATAGAATTTTGTAGTGATTACAAAGATACATTGTTATTTGATATTTTACAGTTAAATAAAATTACAGGTTTATGCAATATGGTGTTAGAATTGAATTTTACTTGATAAGGCTGATAAGTTATAATCTATCTGTATGCCAGTGATTGTGCTGAAGCATGATTGTTTCTTATGTGATGAAAGTCATTAGAAGAAACCAGATTTAAAGATTATCTTCTTAGATTATCATTGAATTAAATTTATTGAAGTCTGTTGATCTATGATATTGGCAATGAATGAATGTGTGTTCTTTTAAAAATCTTTGAAATAGTTGTGATAGGCGAATTGAAATAAGCACCTTAGATGCATACAATGGTATATATTACTCTGTGAATTGTATTATTCTTTGGTTTTCTTGATCTATTCATTGTTGAAGATATATGTCTGGATGCTAGATAAGTTGCGTTCATGTTTACTGGTTTACCCTTTGATCTATCTTTTTCTTTTGTTTGAAACCCCTTGATTTACTAAAAAAGTTCGGTAAAATGAGTCATTGCTTGCATTATTTGTTACCAGCACATGCCCCTTGAATATTATAGTTGCATGAACCAATTGGGTGACACCAGACAGTTGAGAACCAACTACTAGGACCTTAGGAGTTAGGCTACTATATGTTGTCTTTCTTTTTCAGGAGAAATAGAGTAGATATATTCAGTTTTAATGTTGTTTGTGTCATTTTCACCATCAACAGATCTAATTAAGTTTTGTGATAAAATAAATTTTATGGAGAAGTGTTAAAATATAAACTTTATTTAATTACAAAAATTCATGTCACATGTAAAAGGAGTCGGCTAACTCCTAGATAAAATTCACTATGTACATTGAAAAATGCATGAAAAACATACATGGATACATACATAACATGACGAGTTGTTGTAGTGCAAGGCCCACTAGATGCCTGAAACCAGTGGATGGGATGAAACATCTGAGCGATTGTCAAGCAGGAGTTAACGATGTCGTCAGGTGGGTTTTCTTGCCTATTTTCGAGTGAAAAAGTGGGCAAGTTAGCTTTGTCGACAAGTTTCTTCTGTCTAGCATGGGAAAACTAGAAGGGAATGACGTGGGCCTTTTCTATTTTGAGAAAGCAAGGTGAAAATACAATTTGTTTTGTTTCTTGTTTGCACATTGAAAGGGAAAGCTTAAGGTCTTAGTGCATGTGGATGACTTGGAGGAGAATATTGACCAAATAAGCTAAAGTGTGGAGTGCACATGGAGGAGTTGCAGGAGAATACAGACGAAATTGAGGTGAGGGGTAATTATGTTGCAAGCATAGGGTTTTATAAGATCTTTTATTTTAAAATTTGAGAAACACAATGTGGAGTATTTCAGTTTCTTGAATGTCTTCAAAATCACACATTTCATTGTTGTGTTTAAATTTATGTTGATTGAAAAAAAAGTGCATAAAATAATTATGAATGGGAAACACAGTGTTGGGTTTCAGTTATTTGAATCTCCTTGGTTAAATGTAAAGGGTTGTCTCATGGTGGGTTGCTTGCTTCTATAATCAATGGGTTATTTTTTAGGTGATGGATTTAATGGATTAGATTAAATAAAAACCCAAAGAAGCTATGGAATACAAAGAAAGAAAATAATAAACGATTATACCAGATATCCATCGAAGCTTCCATAGCACCTCCTAACTTGCAGCGTATGATTGTTGCCCTCATATTTATGTGTGTGAGCAAATGATTGTGACCATGTCCTATGCAAGTTTTGAAGGATTTGAATAACAAAAGACTATGACAAATGACTATTCCTATGCAAAGTAAATTCTAAACATAAAATTTCTATATTAATGAAGTGGTCCTTTTAATAATGAAGTGGTCTATAATAATTAAGTGGTCTTATAAATTGTGAGCAAAATTGACATTTTATAGAAAATGCAATTTTGGATGAACGGACGAGATTAAAAGTTGACAAAGTCTAAAATCAGTGGATGAGATTTCATGTGGCAATCCCTAATTAGGGTTAGGGAAAGATTTTTAAATGAGTGGTCAAGATGCCATTTGATAAAATCAAATCAGTGGTCAAGAATAAATGTGATAATTAGTCAAAAAGATAAAGATTTTCAAAAATCGAGAAGATAAAGGTTGATTTGTAAAATTCAAAAAATCAATAAGATAAGAGGTTAACTGAAAAGCAGGTTCTTGGAAAATCAAGAATTTGCTCAATTACTTGATTTTTGGAAGAAGATTACAATTTTGAATTAAATTAATTCAAAATAATGATTTATGTAACAATAAATAATATTTTTCAGATTATTTACTAAAATGAAGTGACAGTTAATAAAACGAAATCATTTTAAATAATTTCATTTATTAAAAATGAGAGAAATGTTAAATTAAGTAATTAAATAATTAACATAATTATTTAATTTAGAGGATTATGACTGATAATTAAATAAATTAATAAATTCATTTAATTATGAGAATTAGTGACATATTAAATAAACAAATGAAATTCATTTATTTAATAATGAGGAAGAATAAATGAATAAAGGTAATTAAATAAATTAATAAATTTATTTAATTGTAAGAAGACAAAAGACAATTAATGACGTATTGAATAAATAAATATAATTTATTTATTTAATAATCATGAAGAATAAAATAGACATGAATTAATTGAATAATAATTAATTAATTAATTAATAGTCGAATGTGGATTGAAGACATAATTAAATGTCATAATTATGCTAGGACGAAAGTGGTAAAATAGAGCTTGCAGGCCTAGGTCATTTTTATGTCTCTACATTTTCCCCCCTTTGTCAAAATGCAGCCTGTCGCATTGTGGCAAAGAAAATAAGTCAAAAATATGCCCCAGTGCAAAATAGGATGAGGAAGAATGACGAGGAGGGTAGCGGTACGCCCCCTCAAGAGGATAGACGAGTTCCAAGAACATGGGTGTGCTCTCGAAATTGATGAGGAGACTAGAATATGAAGATCCAAAGAAATTTTAGTGTAAAAGATATGGATGAAATGCCTATATGAGATGAGCGAGAGAAGATGACAAGACAGAAGGAGATGCATGTTAGTTCCTAGACCAAATCCTTCAACATATTACCATAGGACTTTAATTTTTATTGCTCTTAATCATCATTGGGTAGATTATTGTGATGGCCAACAAACACCATGATATGACATAAATCAAGGTGTACAAGGTCATACCATCAACTAAGACAAGCAATTGCAGACAAAGGTGATCATGACTCATACTAAAAGCACAATTGCCCCAGTCTTTTTGTCATAACCAACCGTAAGCATAAAAAGACAAGAAGGACAAGCCATGAAATGTCATTGCTTCTCTAAATCCCATTTCCAAGACATCCTCGAGAAACTAGCAATATGATTTCCAAAAGAAAAAAATAAAGCCATTCTCATGATACATCGTTGTTTTTCTAAATCTCGTAGTTAGGACATCACTGAGAAACTAGTAACATGAGTGTCAAAAGCCAAGACAAACGTCATGAGACGTTGCTGTTTCTCTAAATCCTATTATCAGGATCTCACTCAAAAACTAGTAACATGAGTGTCAAAAGACAAGACAAATGTCATGATACATCGTTGTTTCTCTAAATCCTGTTGTCGGGATCTCACTGAAAAACTAGTAACATGAGTGTCAAAAGACAAGACAAACGTTATGATACACCGTTGTTTCTCTAAATCCTATTGTCGGGATCTCGCTGAAAAAGAAGTAACATGAGTTTCAAAAGACAAGACAAACGTCATGATACGTCACTATTTCTCTAAATCCTATTGTCGGGATCTCACTGAAAAACTAGTAACATGAGTGTCAAAAGACAGGACAAACGTCATGATACATCGATGTTTCTCTAAATCTTGTTGTCGGGATCTCGCTGAAAAACTAGTAACATGAGTGTCAAAAGACAAATGCCAAGTGTTTTTAATGTCAGGATGTCTGGTTTGATGATGTTGAGATGTCAGGGTGTCAAGGTTGCCAAATTCAGGGAGGACACATCCTGAATAATTTTGATGTCAAGAGGATTGATCCCTAAATGCCAAAAGGAATCCCTCAAAATGCCAGGTGACAGTGACAATGCCTAGGAAGGACACATCCTAAGGCATAAATGGTGAAGGTTTTTCTTTAGAAGGACACATCTGAAAGAACATTGATGTCAAGAGGAATGATCCTTAGATGTTGAGAGGATCCCTCAAAATGTCAGATGATGGTGAGGATGCCTAGGAAGGACACATCCTAAAGCATAAATGACAGAGGCTATTCTTTAGGACACATCTAAAAGATAACCAAGAATGGACAGTTTGACCGGTTGTGATAATTTGACTGAAGTTGACTACATGTCGATGTGGACATGCCGGTGTGATTGTCATGTTGAATAAGTGACTGCCATGATTCATTTTTAGGAGGTTCCCATGTTTCGAAATGACTTGTCCTTACTTGAAGACTTTTGACCTGTGTGCCAGTGTAATGCTATGAACCCTAATGGATTGACCTAGTGTGACCTCAAGGGCTCATCGACAGATGGACCTAGTGTGACCTCAAGGGCTCATCGATAGATGGCCTTGCCTACATCATGCACGCAGAGACCTCGTAGTTCGACATGACCAATGACCTTGTCCAAAGGACAGAAGTTTGAATCATGATTTTATTTTGACAAACCTAGAAAGACTGACCTAAAGTCTCAGGGATTCAAAGATGAATCTTGCCTACATAGCAAATGTGTAGAGACAACGTAGTTTGTACATGGAAAAAATATTGATTGAAGTGACTGATTGGATTGATAAGACAGACATTGACTTGACTCTGTTTTTGGGATTTTGACATTGATTTGGATGTTTTTGTGTTTTCTTGAGACATTTTCAGTTGTTTAGGACTTTTTTCAAGACTTTTTCAAATTTTTAGGACTTTTTTTAGGACTTTATTCAGGACTTTTTCAAATTTTTAGGATTTTTTTCAGGACTTTTCAAATTTTTAAGACTTTTTGCAAGACTTTTTCAAATTTTTAGGACTTTTTTCAAGACTTTTTCAAATGTTTAGGACTTTTATTTCAGGACTTTTTCAAAATTTTAGGACTTTTTTCAGGACATTTTACAAATGTAAGATCATGTACGACACCCACTGCAATTACATGATAAAAGGTCTTGCCCCCAGACAGGTCGAGTAATATGGAAAAAGGAAGACGCAGGACAAAAGGCAAGGATATGCAAGGGGTGATGTCAACCGATACTAACCATGGCCGGAATTGACATGACTTAAGATGAATGTCGTGAATGTGTTAGGCTATTGTGATTATGCAAAGTGGATAAGGGTCGATTAGAGTAACAGTAGATGGTGAAGCAATGATCGACTATGCATGGCGCCTGTTTGCCAAGTTTTCACCATGGTACTTATCCAAAGTGCTTGTTTTCCAAGTTTTCACTATTGGACGAATTTATTTCTTTTTACTATTTTTGTCATTATTTTTATTTTTTTGGTGTCACCTAGATGCCTGTTTGCCAAGTTTTCATCAAGGGATGATTTTCTTTTTATTTTTCATTTTTTTGTATTTTGAGGTTTTTAGCCGAGCTCTCTAATGCTATGTGTAGAATTGATAGATTCTAGATCCATAGACTGCCTTGACGATGCCTTGATCCTGTGTGGATGACCGTGTTGGATGAAATTACCCAACTGAGATCAGGAGTATGAGTGGAAAATATGAAGGACGGTAGATGTGGTAGATGAGAGAGACTATGGTAGGATCCCTAATGTGCACACTACGTGGGCCATCAGGCTTCAACCAAAAAGGAGCTTGGGCAACCGATGAGCTAGAATACGTGAAGGGGTTATCATCAAAGGTACATTGAAAGACATCACCAATGGTGTGGTATGATGGATATGTGAGCATGGATGGATTGAACGAAATATATGGTATGAGTGAGAGTGATGTGGATGGAGACCTTGGATCAACAAGCTCTTTTTTTTTTTTCCTTGATAGATGCTCCTAGTGATTTTTAATGGAGAGGCATACTTGGAGAGTGACTTTTGCTCATTTTCACTTTTGACTTTAATTTTTTATTTATCTGATAGCTTTTTATTTTGGCTAAGGGACTTTTTTTATCTTTCTTTCTTTGCATGCTTTTTGTTGATTTTGGATCTCCATTTGAAAAGGGGACTTTTACCTTTGATTCTTGAATTGCATCCTTTTTATTTTCTTTGGGTGATACTTTTTGATCCATGTCTACAAGGTGGATGGATGTGGGTGAGATGGTTGAGGTGGATGCAGTGATAGGAATGTTTAGTGGGAAAATGGGAGTGGTGATGCCATCAATGGAGTCTTTGGGACTACCCTTTTCGGTACTACTAACATCAAAGGAAGCTTGCACATCCTTAATGACTTAGCAAGATGTCTTAGTAGATGTGACAATAGGATATTCATATCCTAGCCTAGGGCAGGTGGGATGGAAGGATAATGATTGGGTATCCTTGGTAGGGTCATGATCAAAGAGTGGGTTATCATAGACATCCTGGTTAAACATGGGGTTATCATAAATATGAAAAGATTGAGTGGAAGCAGATATCGTAAATGCAGGTGTATCATCAGGATCCCAAAAGGTTTCAATCCAAGCACGGTCATCTTTTTGTGTTCCTTCTACAGTTGTCTTGATATCATTATTGGAATTTTGACCCTCCTTGATGACATTAGCAATTTCTTTTGTTGGTAAATTATCCATACGGTATTCTCCACATCTCATATCATGGATTTGGACCTTGGGGTTTGATGGTGCAATAAATGAAGTGGATTCTTTTAAGGATTCGGGATCAACATATGCTTGAGAAGGAGGTGCTTCATGATTGCTTGGGATTGTGATATCAGTTTTAGAGCTTAGATTATGGCAATACATGAAAGGGTTGGGATCTCCTTGTATTGTGATTTCAACACCATTGTGTGGGAATTTAATACACTAGTGGTATGTAGAAGGAATGACCTTTAGGGAATGAATCCATGGGCAACCAAGTAAGATATTGTAATGTTTGTCACGATCTAGGACTTGGCATGTTGTATCTATAATAACTAGTCCCACATGAATTGGAATTGTGATGACGCCTTTAGAAGCACATCCTTCATCATCATATGCCTTGATGACAATGCTCTTGGTAGTATCCACACATGCATCAGAGAAGCCAAGAGCTTTAACCAATTTTAAAGAGCAAATGTTCAATCCTGCTCTGCCATCTACTAAGATTCATCTAACCTTATGTTTGTGGAAAAAAACCTTGATATGAAGGGCATCATTATGAGATGGTTTGGGTGAGGGATAGTCACTGTCTAAAAAGGTAATGTGGTGAGGTGAAGTGAGATATCCAACCATGGCAACTTTAGGCTGACGTGCAGAGGGACCTGGGATGGTGACCTTGCCTATGTGTTGTGACATTACATTCTAGGGCCTTTTTAATGGTAATAGTATTGACACACTTATCTTCATTAGCAGCGTGAAGATTGTTAATGATGGGACCATCAGAATAATTAAAGGTAGGACAGACGTGATTGGCATGATTATTGTTATGCTTTATGTCAAATGAGGAGGGATTACCAGAAACATGATCCTGTAGTGGATTCTTGTGGATCATATGATTCAAATTAGATGCAAAAAATTGACCTCCTATCTCAATGGTGTAGTTTTCAATAAGGTATTGCACAAGATTTTGTAACTGGCGGCAAGAAGGAGTTTTGTGCCCTTTGACATGGTGGTAATCACAAAATGCATTATCATCCCACCATGATGGCTTGAACTGACCAGGATCATATGGTTTAGGGTCTTCCAAAGTTATGACACCATTTTGGATAAGTTTCTTTAAGAAAATTTTGATAGGCTCACCTAAGGGAGTGTATGTGCATTTTTGAAATTGTCGTGGTTGACGTGGTTGCCTTTCATTAAATTGAGTAGGATTATTTTGAATAGCATTGACAGTTGGTGTGGGTGTGGTCATAGGTGTATTGTGATTTTGAACTCCTTTGATGGTGAGTACATTACCTATTGCATTAATGGTTTTGGCATCAACCACACTATCATTGGTGATGTGTTTGTTCTTGACCAGTACTTATTTTTGTCAATGGGAGGATTTGCGTTTATATTTTTAGGACCGTATTTTAGCTCTCCCTTTGCAATAAGGGCTTTCTCAATTTGGACACCTAAATCAACTGGGTCCATGAAATTTGTGCAACAATGCACCTACACTACATATTTTAGTGGACCTAGAATTGTTTGTACGAACATGTCAACATTTTCCTTTTTAGGTATGTCAATGTGACAACGACTAGCTAGACTTCTCCATTTTTGGAAGAATGGGATGAGCTTTTCACCAATGTCCTCTTGTGATTGCATAGTCTAGTAATATAGGTGCCCATGTCAATGTTGTACATGTAATTTTTTATGAATTTGCGTTTAAGTTCATCCCATGTTTGGATATCCTTTTGAGTGGAGAACCATTTAAGGGCGGGACCTGCAAGACTTTTAGAAAAGAGTCTAATCAAGTATGTTTGTTCATAGGCAATGTCCATACAGTTGTTCACAAATTCTCAGACATGTTCGATAGGGTTTTTCTTTCCTCTTTATTTGGTAAAATTAGGCTACACATATCCTGGAGGAAATGGTGGCATGTATAATTTTATGTCAAAGGGATATACGGATAAATCATATGACACCTCTGATTTCATGCCAGCTATTTGTATGTTTTCTATAGTCTTCTCTAGACCCATTAGCCTATCTTACAAGGCATCAATTGTAGGGTCATTTGTGGCCCCATACATAGGATTGATTGGTACACCCTGGGTCCCCATTTGTTGTGAGTGGATGTTGGTGTGTTGCTGAGGGATATGTTGTTGTGACATGTATGATTTGTTTTGGTTTGTGTGTTGGTACTGAAATTTTGGATTGGGGATGTGTTGATGGGTATGAATATGGGATGAATATGTTGGAATGTGTCCCCTAGCCATTTGGGTCGATATTTGGGGAATATGGTGACCAGGAATATTTTGGTGTCTGATAGATGCTATAGGTTGTGTATTTTGATTGCCTTTTCGAGGTTGTTGGAACTGTCTTGGAGGGATATTCATGTTTTTTCCTTGGGAGGGGTTGGTATTAAACTGTTGATGTGTTAAGATTTGGTTGTGGTCCTTGAATAACAAGATTTCATTTACCTCCACCCAAAGGATTTAGTGAGGTACCAATGAGAGGATATGATGAGGATGCACTCATGGTACTAGATGTAGTCGTAAATGGAGGATTTGTATGGCTTGATTTTTCCCCCAAAGGATTTACCAAAGTGGTAAATAGAGGATTGGCATAACTTTCCCACATTTTAGAGGACCCAAAGGTGGCTCTAGCTAATTGTGATGATGTTTTGGATAGTGTAGGAAATGTGATGGATTGTGTTCCTCCAATGGATGTAGCGTTGATTGAATTGGAATTGTTTGGAATGTTGAGGGTAGCACTCATGGTCGTTGTGACAGTTTGTGAGGTAGCATCAAAAAAGGTATTGTTTGTGTTGTTTAGAGGTTGACCACTATTGGACATGTTATTCGTATTGGTGACATTAGGGTCAGGAGATGGCAGTCTCAAAGTATTAATGTCGAACCCACGAGGTAATTTAGATCCTTGACTTAAAAGTATGGCTAAATATCTATCTCTGTCATATAAGACCATTTGTTCTACGAAGTAGGCCACCTCTGGATCTTGTGCTTCTTCCTTTAGGTTTTCCTCAAGTAGTTTTCCATATTCATCCTTACATAAGAATGATTCAAAAGTATTTTTTGATGAGGATGGTATGGTCATAAGCAATTGAGTAGTTGTCGTGCTAAATGGGTTGTCAAAATTCCAATTTGGGTCGTAAGTATGATTGGTGACATTGGAATGAGAATCTTGTCCAAAGTTTTCCATTTGACTTTTCTTTCTTTGGAGTCTAGTTTCTACCATAAAAGGTAATTTCTCAAATGAGAATGATGAAAATGACAACTAAATGCAAGGATGACACTAGCCTATGTTTTTGTATTTTTGGATAAAGGATGACAATGCAAGACTATGTTTTTGGATTTTCAATAAAGGATGCTAATGCAAGACTTATTTTTTTGGATTTTTGATAAAGGATGTGAATGCAAGACTTATGATGACATTTGTCTAAGGAAAAGATTGATGCAAGATGACAAGGTTGTCAACGCCAAAGTAATAAAGTGAGGACTAAGATGATAATGTTGATGAAGGACTAAGATGATTAATGCAAATTCTAGGTTCAAAATGAGGACTAGAGGTGGACAATGCAAAGTCTAAGTTTAAAATGATGACTAAGTTTGGACAATATTTGGATAAAGGTTTGCCTAACCACTCTAAGCTTGACTTATGTCTCAATTTTGGTTATCAAAAGGGGCTTGCTAAAGGGATTAAATGACAAGTTTGAAATGACGAGTGACCCTGCCTAAATAGACTGTTGAGTTGGAGGTTCTCACAAAAAATGACAATGATTGAAAAAAGGAATAATGACCAAGTCCCAAGATAACCTAGTGTTGAAAACAATAGTTTTTTGCAAAGTGTGGAGATTTGGCCTAATCCAAAGTTTTCCAAGATGAAACCTAAGGACAAATTTATGCTAAAAATGAATATTATGACGCTTAGGGAATGCAACTAAAATCTAGAAATTTTAAACCTATGGTTAAAATGCAAGCTAATGAATGTAAATGATGGATGTTTCGAGCAATTTCAATTTTGGTTTCTGACAGATACTTTCTGAAAAAGATGTTTGATAGTAGGCTAAGATGTCTGGACATGAATTCTAGTCTGAGATAGTGTTTGGTTTTCTATCAGGCGATTACATCACTACAGGTAGCAAATGCATTATGGTGTTGTAAATGTCAAATGTGGTGCAATTTTGCAAATGTGGCTTTTCAGATGTCAAATGCGGTTTAGTATTGCAGATGAGGCTTTACAGAAGGCAAATGTGTTTCAATATTTCAAATGTGACTTTACAGAAGGAAAATTTATTTCAGTATTTTAGATGCGGATTTACAAAAGGCAAATATGTTTTAGTATTTCAGATGCGGCTTTACAAAAGGAAAATGTGTTTGAAGATAGGCGAATGCATTTTTTGGATAGATGCGATTTAGTTTATTGCAGATACGACTCAAGTTTTCAGTTGTGGTTCTCTGATGAAGATCTTACGATTGAATCGGTTTGATGATCAAGTTGTTTGATGAATACATCAAAAAACAAGCACAAAATACAATGTGTTTTTAGTTTTTAGTGATGGATCTGTTAAAATATGAGAATAATTACACCCTGGGCTGTGTTGGACAATATTTACTAAGTTCTTACTTGGATAAATCTAGCTATGCATATTCAAGGTGAATGACTAGTATTTTGACCCCACTGGCTCCCCTCCACGACACTCACTTATATGGGGCAGCCAAGCTATTGTACCCATGAAACTCCCATGGCATACATCTCATCTCCACACATGAACTATAAATATGTAAGATGGCTTCACAGGTCCGAACTTGCTGCACCAACAAATAGAAAGGATTTTGGAAAAAGTACAACATGGCTTTTAGTAAGGGAATTTCTTTCATGGGGCACCATCCAGTACGGTGAGAGACCATTTATGCCCTTCTCGTTGAAACAGTGAGCGTGATTTATGGGGTTTCCCCCAAAAATCCACTTTTATATACCGGTTGGAAGTCGCTTGGCTTTAGTGTGTTACCAGTCTGAGTCGTCTTGGGGTGAGTACTTTTTCCCACCAAGATAGGCTCAAGTTCTAGAGTCAGCAACCATTTCTCTTACACCTAGGATCACACGAATGAAAAAGGGGAGATGATACTTCAATATACCAAATCATGGGGGTCTAAACTAACATGAATAGACATGAAAAACACTCGTTAATTTTAAACCCAAATGATAATTTTTTATCTACCAAATAGAAAGCTTTTTTAAAACAAATCAATGTCTTCATAAGGTCCTGTATGCAAATGGTTAGTAGTTTTTTTGTGTCTTCGGCTTTCGTCCTATAGAAAAGAAGTTTGTTTTTGGTTTTCTCTTTGGTCTTCTACGCTTCATCCTACAAAAACTAAGTTATCCCCCTAAACACAACTGCAAACAAAACATTAGCGAAAACAAAACAAGACAAAAATGACAAATCAAAATGCGAAAGTATGGAAGTTAATGAAAAAAATGGAAAATCATATTACCAGGAAGATGCGGCTTTTGAACCCACAGATGTGTCTCAAGTTTGACAGGCGGATGTGTTTCGATGTTGGCAGTCAGATGTGGTGTGATGTTGACAGTCGGATGTGGTGTAGAATGTTGATAGTCGAATGCGGTACAGAATGTCATGGATGCAGTTTGCTAGAACAGATGTGTCATTTCTTCAATCAATTGTGGTTTTTCGTACCTGAACCTGCAAAAAAAGAAAAGAAAAAACCGAAAACTATACAAAAACTACAAAAAAAAAAAAGTGTCGGGTTCACCAATGTAATCAATGGGTTATTTTTCAAGTGATGGATTTAATGGATTATATTAAATAAAAACCCAAAGAAGCTATGGAATACAAAGAAATAAAATAATAAATGACTATACCAGATATCCGTCGAAGCTTCCATAATTCACTTCCATAGAACCTCCTAGCTTGCAGCGTATGATTGTTGCCCTCAGATTTATATGTGTGACCAAACGATTGTGACCATGTTCTATGCAACTTTTGAAGGATTTGAATGAAAAATGACTATTCCTATGCAAAGTAAATTATAAACATAAAATTTCTATATTAATGAAGTGATCCTTTTAATAATGAAGTGGTCTTATAAATTTTGAGCAAATTTGACATTTTATAGAAAATGCAATTTTAGATGAACGAATGAGATTAAAAGCTGACAAAGCCTAAAATTAGTGGACGAGATTTCATGTGACAATCCCTAATTAGGGTTAGGGAAATATTGTTAAATGAGTGATCAAGATGCCATTTGATAAAATCAAATCGTCGGTCGAGAATAAATGTGATAATTAGTCAAAAAGATAAAGATTTTCAAAAATCAAGAAGATAAAGACTATTTGATTTGTAAAATTTGAAAAAACAATAAGATAATAGGTTAACTGAAAAGCAAGTTTTTGGAAAATCAAGAATTTTCTCAATTACTTGATTTTTGGAAGAAGATTACCATTTTGAATTAAATTAATTCAAAATAATGATTTTATGTAACAATAAATAATCTCTTTCAGATTATTTACTAAAATGAAGTGACAGTTAATAAAATGAAAACATTTTAAATAATTTCATTTATTAAAAATGAGAGAAATGTTAAATTAGGTAATTAAATAATTAACATAATTATTTAATTTAGAGGATTATGACCGATAATTAAATAAATTAATAAATTCATTTAATTATGAGAATTAGTGACATATTAAATAAACAAATGAAATTCATTTATTTAATAATGAGGAAGAATAAATGAATAAAGGTAATTAAATAAATTAATAAATTTATTTAATTGTAAGAATACAAAAGACAATTAATGACTTATTGAATAAATAAATATAATTTATTTATTTAGTAATCATGAAGAATACAATAGACATGAATTAATTTAATAATAATGAATTACTTAATTAATAGTTGAATGTGGATCGAAGACATAATTAAATGTCATAATTATGCTAGGATGAAAGTGGTAAAATAGAGCTTGCAGGGGTAGGTCATTTTTATGTGTCTACAACTTCTTAACACCCACAGTTTTGCAACATGGAATGTTACAAAATAGTATGAATGTCTTCCAAATCATACATTCCATTGTTGTGTTTAAATTTCAGTCGATTGAAAAAAAGACCTACACAAAATAATTGTGAATGGGAAACACATTGTTGGGTTTCAGTAAAAAAACTGCACAAAATAATTATGAATGGGAAACACAGTGTTGGGTTTTAGTTATTTGAATATCCCTATTTAAATGTAGAGGTTTGTCTCATGGTGGGTTGCTTGCTTCTTAACACCCACGGTTTTGCAATATGGGATGTTACAATACACTATGACTATCTTCCAAATCACACATTCCATTATTGTGTTTAAATTTCAGTCGATTGAAAAAAAACCTACACAAAATAATTCTGAATGGGAAACATAGTGTTGGGTTTTAGTTATTTCAATCTCCTTGTTTAAATGTAGAGGGTTGTCTCATGGTGGGTTGCTTTCTTCTTAACACCCATGGTTTTGCAATATGGAATTTTACAATACAGTATGATTGTCTTCCAAATCACACATTCCATTGTTGTGTTTAAAATTCAGTCGATTGAAAAAATAACCTGCACAAAATAATTCTGAATGGGAAACATAGTGTTGGGTTTTAGGTATTTCAATCTCCTTGTTTAAATATAGAGGGTTGTCTCATTGTGGATTTCTTTCTTCTTAACACCCATGGTTTTTCAATATGGAATGTTACAATACAGTATGATTGTTTTTCAAATCACACATTCCATTGTTGTGTTTAAATTTCAGTCGATTGAAAAAAAAACTACAGAAAATAATTATGAATGGGAAACACAGTGTTGGGTTTCAGTTATTTCAATCTCCCTATTTAATTGTAAAGGGTCGTCTCATGATGGTTTGTTTTCTTCTTAACACCTACAGTTTTGCAACATGGAATGTTATAAAATAGTATGAATGTCTTCCAAATCACACCTTTCATTGTTGTGTTTAAATTTCAGTCGATTGAAAAAATAACTGCACAAAATAATTGTGAATGGGAAACACAGTGTTGGGTTTCAGTTATTTGAATGTCCTTGTTTAAATGTAAATGGTTGTCTCATGGTGGGTTGCTTGCTTCTTAACACCGATGGTTTTGTAACATGGAATGTTACAAAACAACATGAATATCTTCCAAATCACACATTCCATTGTATTTAAATTTTAGTTGATTGAAACAAAATTGCACAAAATAATGTTGAATGGGAAACACAGTGCTAGGTTTCAGTAATTTCAATCTCCTTGTTTAAATGTAGAGGTTTGTCTCATGGTGGGTTGCTTGCTTCTTAACACCCACATTTTTTCAATATGGAATGTTACAATATAGTATGACTGTCTTCCAAATCACACATTCCATTGTTGTGTTTAAATTTCATTCGATTGAAAAAAAAAAACTGCACAAAATAATTTTGAATGGGAAACATAGTGTTGGGTTTCAGTTATTTCAATCTCCCTGTTTAATTGTAAAGGGTCGTCTCATGTTGGGTTGCTTGCTTCTTAACACCCACGATTTTGCAATATGTAATGTTACAATATAGTATGATTTTCTTCCAAATCACACATTCCATTGTTGTGTTTAAATTTCAGTCGATTGAAAAAAAACTACACAAAATAATTTTGAATGGGAAACATAGTGTTGGGTTTTAGTTATTTCAATCTCCCTGTTTAATTGTAAAGGGTTGTTTCATACTAGGTTGCTTGCTTCTTAACACCCATGGTTTTGCAACATGGAATGTTACAAAATAGTATGAATGTCTTCCAAATCACACCTTCCATTGTTGTGTTTAAATTTCAGTCAATCGAAAAAACTACACAAAATAATTGTGAATCGGAAACACAATGCTGGGTTCCAATTATTTGAATTTTCTTATTTAAATGTAAATGGTTGTCTCATGGTGGGTTGGTTGCTTTTAAAACCAATGGTTTTACAACATGGAATGTTACAGAACAGTATGAATGTCTTCCAAATCACACATTTCATTGTTGTGTTTAAATTTCAGTCGATTGAAAAACAAACCTGCACAAAATAATTTTGAATGGGAAAAACAGTGCTAGGTTTCAGTTATTTCAATCTCCTTGTTTAAATGTAAATGGTTGTGTCATGGTGGGTTGCTTGTTTCTTAAGATCGATGGTTTTTCAACATGGAATGTTATAAAACAATATGAATGTCTTCCAAATCGCACCTTCCATTATTTTTAAATTTCAGTTGATTGAAAAAAAACTGCACAAAATAATTCTGAATGGGAAACGCAGTGTTGGGTTTCAGTTAGTTGAATCTCTATGTTTAAATGCAGAGGGTTGTCTCATGGTGGGTTGCTTGCTTCTTAATACCCATGGTTTTGCAACATGGAATGCTACAAAACAATATGGATGTCTTCCAAATCACACATTCCATTGTTGTGTTTAAATTTCAGTCAATTCAACAAAAAACCTGCACAAAATAATTCTGAATGGGAAACACAGTGTTGGGTTTCCGTTATTTCAATCTCCTTGTTTAAATGTAGAGGTTTGTCTCATGGTAAGTTTCTTACTTCTTAACACCCATAGCTTTGCAACATGGATTGTTACAAAATAGTATGGATGTCTTCCAAATCACGCATTCCATTGTTGTGTTTAAATTTCAATCGATTGAAAAAAAAACCTGCACAAAATAATTATGAATGGAAAACATAGTGTTGGGTTTCACTTATTTCAATCTCCTTGTTTAAATGTAGAGGGTTGTCTCATGGTGGGTTGCTTCCTTCTTAACACCCATGGTTTGAAACATGGAATCTTCCAAAATAGTATGGATTTCTTCCAAATCACACATTCCATTATTGTGTTTAAATTTCAATCGATTGAAAAAAAAGCCTACACAAAATAATTTTGAATGGGAAACACAGTGTTGGGTTTCAGTTATTTGAATCTCCTTGTTTAAATGTAAATGGTTGTCTCATGGTGGGTTGGTTTCTTCTAAACACCGATGGTTTTGCAACATGGAATGTTACAGAACAATATGAATGTCTTCCAAATCACACCTTCCATTGTTGTGTTTAACTTTCGCACCATTGAAAAATCAATTGGAAAAAAGAAATGTGATTTGGAAAACACAGTGTTGGGTTTCAGTTCTTTGAATGTCCTTGTTTAAATGTGAATGGTTGTCACATGGTGGGTTGGTTTCTTCTTAACACCTATGGTTTTGAAACATGGAATGTTACAAAACCGTATGAATGTATTCAAAATCACACATTCCATTATTGTGTTTGAATTTCACATGATAGAAAGAAAAGTGCAGAAAATTATTGTGATTCAGAAAACATGGTGTTGGGTTTCTGTTATTTGAATCTCCATGTTCAAATTTCAAGGGTTGTGTCATGGTAGGTTGCTTGATTCTTAACACATGGTTTTGCAACATGGAATGTTACAAGATATTATGAATATCTTCCAAACCACACATTCCATTGTTGTGTTTGAATTTTGCATGATTGAAAGAAAAGTGTTGAAAATAATTGTGATTCGGAAAACACATTGTTGGGTTGTTGGACTGTCTAATTTTCAGAATGTGTTTGTGTTATATTTTATGCATAGCTTGATTGAATTTATCACCTTTAATTTTCCTCAATTGAATCTGAAATGTCCTATTGTTTTCACATGGGTGAGAGCAATGCAAGCACATTTTATCTATGTTTAATGAATGATTTTTTTCTTTTTCTTCACACAATCCACAATAATTTTAAGTATTCATCCAATTCTGTGATTTCCTAGAATGGGGAGAGGTTTGAAATGGAATAAGCTAGACAAATTGCAAGTGCAAGATGTACAAAATGGAGGATCTCCTTTTTTGTCTTTCGATTTGGAATGGGATGCTATTTCATCAGCAAGGATAAGGTCCCTAACCTTGTTGCAGCAATTCCTCTTATGAGACTTGATCATTTCATTCACGGTGAAACTTTTGTTGAAGGTGTAGAAACCAAATTTGTGGACAAGAAAATAAGAGAACCTACCACCTCGTGTCCCATCTATGATAAAACTTATAGCAAAACAATTTTTTATAAGATTTTTGTATATATCAACATTTTACTCTCTTGGTTGAACATGATGAGATGATAACTTTCTCACAGCTACTATTGTCAATACGGTCCTAAGGACAAGAGAGACCAGCCTCCACCAAATAAGAAATGACATAAGACATTTATACAAATGCGAGGTTGTCAATACCACTTCATGGTAAAGGTTATGGAAGGAAAACCTGATGTTGCCTATATTATCTACAAAGAAATGTTCCACGTTGATAAAAATGGTGAATTTTTCCATGGCATTCATGACACAAGTGGAGAGAAGCATTCTATGTTTTCCGCTAATCTATCCACAGAGTGCAAAAGCTATATTGAAAGCCTTTTGCTCATGGACGTCAGTGTCAATGCAATAATGGATAGACACATCAGCAATCCTATGCTATGTGGCATGATGTCCAAGAGAGAACAATTCCTTAAAAGAAAGGATGTGATGAATGCCTAGCGAAATGTGCATTCTACTCATGCACAAAAACACAAAGTCGATTCGACAAGTATCCTACTGTGGAGTGGACAAGACTTTGACAACTTATTCTACTTTCAATGGCTTGATGGGAACAATATGCCTTTTGTTATCAGGGTTCAAACTCCATGGATGTTGGATAGGATGGTTAGCTTCTCGCACAATTCAGTCATCTTGATGGATTCCACATTTGCAACTAAAAAATACGAGGTGAGGCCTTACAAACATTGACAAATAGTCTGTTGTGTTTCAATGATCTTCTTGGCTGTAAACTTCACAATGCTCACATTGAGTTGTTCTCTCTACATTATCCATTGTATACTCTCCTCATTTTTGATGAGCAATAAAGTGGTGTGTTAGTTGCGTGGGTAATCTCCTCTTGAAACAAGATTGAGGACATATCTATGTGGCTACGCATATTTCTCAACCGTGGAAGAAGAGTCAGGCCCAACTAGAGAATCAATACAATTTTGACTGATGATACGACTGCATAAATCCAAGCCATATAGTATGTGTATCCCTTTTCTTCATTTGTGTACCTTTCTCATTTTCTACTCATTTTGAATACCACTTTCTCATGTAGTCAAGTGAAAAACATTATCATTTGTATTGTCTATTAGGGTTGTCTTTGAATGCCATGTGCTTCTATGCCTTTGGCATGTCAAAAGGGCTTGGCTAAAGAATGTATATATGTATGCAACCAAGAAAAGGGCAATGGATTTTTTCCATAGTCTCAGCATGATCATGATGGCAATCGATGACACCGAATATTGCACCACTCAGCTATTGAACTCTTTCTTTCAGGAGTTCAATGAGCAGCCCCAATTTTTAGATACTTCAAGAAGACCTAGTGCAAAGGAGAAGGTTGAATTCATGAGTTGAAAATTTATGTCACCTCACATGATTTTCACCATTCAAATTCTTTGATGTCACCTCTAATACGTTGTGGCTTACTTGACTATTGGATTTTTTTTCACAGCCATGTGGGCGAAAAATTGTAGACTATTACCACATGCCAACCAAGATACGAATGCAACCATTGAGTCATACCATTACGCACTAAAAACTCGGCACTTGTGTGATTGTTCAAAACAATACAATAGGAGAATGGACTATTTGTATTACACACTTGTGTATGAAATGGAACCATTCAATAGGAAAAAGGAAAAGTTGTAGCATTATGGTTTTTTTACGAACAAAATGTATTTAAATATGCAATCTAGTGTGGAGTTGGCCAAGGAAATTCTAGACGATGACTGTATTCCTGATGAAACAGATCCTAGACGATACTAGGTGAAAATTCAAAGTAGGTCAATGCACTACCTTGTTCAAAAATTTGGGGAGCTCCTTTTTATTTGTGACTTCTGTTGGAGCTTACAAGGGAACACTTGCAAAGATGCCATCAAGGTTGCTCACTTGATTAAAATATCATCTATCATTGAAGGGGTTATTGGAGTCAATTGTGTTTTGCACTTTCTACAGCCTAATACAAGTTTCTTCTATGTTCTCATTTAGATGGGGGAGGTCAATCAATTGATACAATCATAGATTTGAATGAGACATTGTCAGAGGGGGCCATAAAAGAAAACAATCCTAATGTTCTGACCCCTATGCAAGCTCCTTCTATGACTCATGTATATGATGAACATGTGGTGACAATGTCTCTTTGGAATGACACTAACAAACTCTTGAAGAAAGTGATGTGTACACCACCACAATCTCTACAACAGGTGCAATCATATGTAGAATGCGTGAATAGGTTTCTATAGGACCTACGACAATAAAATGCATTTTCATTTGAATTCATTGCAGATCTTGATCAAACTGCAACTACCATCATTTGCATGCGTTCATGGTTTAGTGCAACTAGGGATCCTTGTTGACATCCAACCCGATGTACGAAGCATTCCACACAACAGTCAGATCATTGAACCCCTTTGGATGACTCCTTTCCCTTGTCCATGAACAATAGTTTGAATTTAAATGTCAATATGTAATGTGAGACTTCAGGTGCAACTGCTATGGATGTGGCAGAGGATACAACATCTAATACAGGTGAGTATGAGAAAACCCATTTCAATTTATTTATTGTAATAGGAAATGGTATTGCAGATTTATTTTTTCCAATATCTGCTTGTACCACATCATAAACTTTATGATTTCTTTTACGGCTTTTTTTGTTCACTTCAGCATTCCAATCTCTGGAAAGGAGTCCTTGCCAGTAACTATCTTTTGCGGGTGTAAACCCAATGGAAGGTATGGTTTGAATTTAATAAATTTTCTTACATAAGTCCAATTTTTGGTATGACGTTATGTAGTTTAAGAAGTTTATTTGTTGAATCATGCAGGGGAAGTGAACCATTCAATGTTTGGTTGTTGATCTTTAGAAAATATAGAAGATTTCCAATGAAAAAGGATGCGTACAAGTTGGTAACTAAGGAAAGTGCATTCAATGGGGCTGAAATTTTGTTCCTAAAGCATGGCTAGACATTCTTCAAACACGACTAATTAAGCCTGCAAAAAATTAATTTTACCTTAAAATTTGTTGCCTCCAAGTTTGATAGACATTAACTTAATAAACCCACCATATTTCACCTAAAAGTTGCCTTATGAAAGATGTGTGATGCAATGGATGTAATCAGTGATGTGATTTCTATATTTGGGTTTCAAGTATGTTGAGGTGGACTGAAATGGGTCTCTACAATGATGATTATTTGCAGGGGTTGTTAAGAGATTGAGATAGTTAAGTTGACAAATTTGAGTGTGTTTTCCATCGTGCAACTGTTATGTGCATTTTATGTTTGGAACATATGAAGACATATTCAAATGGAATTTTTTGTGAAAGAAAGGGTTGCCACAAAACAAGAAGGTGAACTTCGAGACCTTGTTTTGTTACAGTCTATAGAAAATAAAAATGTCAGGCACAACCCACTCTGTTTTCCATCTTGCAACTGTGATGTGCATTTTGTGTTCATAACAGAAATATATTTTCTATAATTCATTAGTTCAACTCATCCAATTGCAACAAATAGAATGCTCAAATTATTCTCTATGTTGGAAAAGACATTGTCCATACACAGTTAGTTAGTTATGAAAATTTTTCTTTCGCTTTTAATTTTTTTGAGCAACTGTTTCATGTGTTTCTAATTAGAGAATGTTGTTGTATGTGATGAAATTTTTGTTCTCTTTCCTTTCAGGCATTGTTCTTCTTGTTGTTCGACTCATGTGTTTCCATATGCCCATTGGAGATACTGCATGTGCTATCTTGTTCAATTCAAAACAATAGGTACAATCTCTTTAGTGCATACATTATCTATATCTTCCACTTTGCTCGCTTATTTTTTCACTATTTCCATTGCATTTACAATGTCTTTCTAATTAGAGAATGCAGGTCTACCTTTTGAAAATTTGGTTTTGTCTTTCATTTCAAGAATTTTACAACCTATTGTTGCAGTTCTATAGAAGATGTCCCACAAGTCTCGAGCATGGGTGGCTATTTGGTTGACCAACGACCACCCGTATCTACCATGAAATATTCTTTCTCGAATTGCGGAATTCAGTCTCCCGTACAGGTTGCAGGAAAAGATATTAAGGAGAATTAATAGAAAAGGGCCGAACTGCACAGATTTTCACTATGATAATTATGCTCACTTCTTAAACAATGTCTTTGGTGTATGGGCACATATGGGCATGGAAATTCAATATTACAATCTACAAATAGAGATTGTCAATTTATGTGATTGGTCAATGTCTCTTTACCGAGAAATTCGAGACTTTTTCCTAGCTGGATGCATCTGGAAGGTGTGCATTAGACCAACAGTTATCATACATAGGCACAATCTTACGGATCAACTGAGCATGAGGTTTATGAGATTCCTCAAGGAGGAATCTCTAATTAGTAATCACATAGGTCCTATGGAGGAATGGTTGATGGTCGTGTTCAAATTCAACCACATTGTCAGGTTTGAGATCCACCGTGTTAGGCCCTCCTTCAAGCTGCTACATGAGAATTACGGGGTGCCAATATTGTATGTTGTCAATTCCACCTTGACAATCAAAGTGCAGAAAATTCTTCCAGATGTTGAGAACACAAAGATTATACCTATTCATAAAGGTTGACATAGTCCTCATTGTTACCTGTATTAAATGTGGATTGTAATTTTCTTTGGATTGTATAATATTGACTCGATATGTTTTTACATTTCATTGTGTGATGTGCATTGTTCTTATAAAATTTGACGGTGAACTTGAATACACTGTTTTCTTACAGTCTATGTTTTCCATTCTGCAACTTTTCTTGTGCATCTCCTCTTGGAAACGTATAAGGATATTGAAATGGAATGTTTGTTGGAAGTAATGGGTTATTAGATAATATGAAGGTGAACTTTAATACACTATTTTGTTATAGTTTGCATAACAGACACTATTCTCTTAGAACAAGATTTCAAAGGTGAGGGACAACCCTGCGTGTTTTCCATTCTGCAACAATTTTTTTAGCATAGTGTGTTGCAAACATATAAGGAAATTGAAATGGAATGTTGAAATGGAAATGGAATGTTCAAATCAAAATGGAATGTTGAAATTGAAATGCAAATTCAAAATTTGTATATGTCTTTGTATATTGGTGACTTGATGAGTTTTGTTTGTGGAATATGAGTCCTTTTTGTGTAATTTTGTTTGGAAGAGGTTTTTGGGCATAGGTGACTCCATTCCAAGATAGGGATTGGTGAATTTATGAGTATTTGGAGACCATTAATTGACTATCCTGTTAGGATAGAATTGTCAAAAGGTGTAGATTGAATAGTATTTGGAGTGTTTGCAATTTCCTTCCTTGAAAGGCTAAAAAGACATTGAAGATTCATTCAAACAGAGTATTTTACATGCCATGGAAGTAAGTTAAGAGTGTAAGAGAGTCTTTTGTTGTTGTTTGTCAAATTGAATGATTAAAGGAAACCTAATTAGGTCGGTTAAGGATAGTTTATTTTGAAAGTTCACATGTCGAGATGTTTAAGTTGGGGATTGCTTTCTATCATCCATTTGTTGTTGGCTGAAAGGTGGAGTTTTCCAGTTTAGTCATCTGACTTGTTTGCAATAGCATAGTGAGTTTAGTTTTTTGACCCCTGTAATGTCATCAAACGTTTCTTGCAAGAAAGGGTAGTTATAAAATATGAATGTGAAATTCAATACATTATCTTCTTATGGTGTGTATAACACTAACTATTATCTTTGAACAAGATATGAAAATTGTGGGACAACCCTATGTGTTTTCCATCTTACAACTTTTTTTGTGCATCTTGTGTTTGAAATGTATAACGATACTAAAAGGAAATGTTTGCTGCAAGTAAAATTTGTGTTTGAAACATATGAATAGATAGTGAACAAGAATATTTTTCTTAAAGTAAGGGGTGTCATAAAACAAGAAAGTGAAGTTGAAAACATTATTTTGTTACAGTCTAAAAAAAATAAAAAGTGAGCCACAACCCACTGTGTTTTCCATGATGCAACTATTATGTAAATAATGTGTTGGAAACATATGGGCAGATATTGAAGAAGAGTGTTTTTCTCAAAGTAAGGGTTGTTAAAATTATGAAGCTCAACTTCAATACATTGTCTTCTTATGGTGTGCATAACACTAACTATTGTCTTTGAACAAGATTTGCAAAGTCTGGAACAACCCAATGTTTTTTCCATCCTGCAATAGTTAAGTAAAATTTATGTTCGAAACATATGAATAGATAGTGAACAAGACTATTTTTCTTAAAGTAAGGTATGTCATAAAACAAGAAAGTGAAGTTGAAAACATTATTTTGTTATAGTCTAGAAAAAATAAGAAGTAAGCCACAACCCACTGTGTTTTCCATGATGCAACTGTTATGTAAATAATTAATGTGTTGGAAACATATGGGCAGATATTGAAGAAGAGTGTTTTTCTCAAAGTGTGGGTTGTTAAAAATTATGAATCTCAACTTCAATACATTGTCTTCTTACGATGTGCATAGCACTAATTGTTGTCTTTGAACAAGATTTGCAAAGTCTAGGACAACCCAGTGTGTTTTCCATCCTGCAATAGTTAAGTAAAATTTGTGTTCGAAACATATGAACAGATAGTGAACAAGACTATTTTTCTTAAAGTAAGGGGTGTCATAAAACAAGAAAGTGAAGTTGAAAACATTATTTTGTTACAATCTGGAAAAAATAAGAAGTGGGCCACAACCCACTGTGTTTTCCATGATGCAACTGTTATGTAAATTTTATGTTGGAAACATATGAGTAGATATTGAAAAAGAGTGTTTTTCTCAAACTAAGGGTTGTGAACTTCAAAACATTCATTTATCACAGTGTACATAAAATAAGAAGTGAGCCACAACTCGTTGTATTTTCCATGATGCAATTGTTATGTACATAATGTGTTGGAAACATATGGGCAGATATTGAAGAAGATTTTTTTGCTCAAAGTAAGGGTTGTTAAAAATTATGAAGCTCAACTTCAATACATTTTCTTCTTATTGTGTGTATAACACTAACTGTTGTCTTTGAATAATATTTGCAAAGTCTGGGACAACCCAGTGTGTTTTCCATCCTGCTATAGTTATGTATACAAACTATTATACAGGAACCAATTTGAGTTATTTGGAGAAAATACTCCAAGATAAATATTTTTTTAGAAGTAAATTACCCTCCTTAAATGGATGAGGTTTGAACAACTAATTTTTTAGAGGATAAACCACTCATAGAGAGTGGTGCTTTACAATATCGAGACTTAAAACCTTACTTTAAAGTTTTTCTAGAGGGATGAATAGGGATTTCTAATCCACCAATATATTCTTTTAATTTTCATTGGAATTTGGGTATAAGGGTACACCATGAAAATGAATACTTTACCAATCACATTGTTGTGATTACCATATGGTTGAAGGTACATAATGAGAATCAAGGGTGCATTACTTGATTGAGATAGTTTGATGGGCCTATTGTAATCACCTTTGCAATTATTGAAATTAGTCTAATTTTCATGATTCTTTTCTTAAGTTATTTCACTTGTTCATTCAGAAGTTGATTTGATCTTATGAGTGACTCATGGATAGTCCTTATTTTTCAGTTTTCAGGATTGAGACCCAACATACTTTTTAGGTAGTTTTATATATAATATGCATTACAAATGGTGTATTTCAAAAATTAGCATATCATTCTATCCACTTGTATGTATTATCACAATCTAAAACTAGATTAGCGACACTTGATGGGTCTCAAATCCCATACCTCATGGATTGTTTATTAAAATAATTTCTCAAATTTCTTGATAAATGGTGACATCAATTGTTCCCATACCAACCACTTTAGCATTAAAAACCAAATGTAAAGTGCAAGCTCTAGAGAAATTTATTTATCAAGAATGTTTGATTATTTTTAACATGAATGAACATAAAGACCATAACCAGATCACAGAGACTGAGAACATTATAGAAACCCAAAAGCTGGAATATTTACAGGATAACATAATCTTACAAAAACTTTAAAACTGAATGACATATGATAAATAAATCAACATGAGGACCAAAACACTTCAGTGATACTGAATGCCTTCAACAACATGCATAAATAGTGTTCTCTATTTTTTAATACAAAGAGAACTGTCTTCATAACTATTTCAACTCATATAATTTTATTTACATATAGTCAAAATTTTAGGTCCTTATCACAATATGCAAGGTGACTTAACATGAGATAATATGCAGTGTACTAGAGTTGAAAAACACTTGTATTCCAAGTCAAGTGATTTTCAAAGAACTGAAATGAAGAGACCATCAACTGAATTACCAAAGCAATACTACTGACTTGTTTACCAATCAAGAACATCTTATTGTCATATTGCTTTAACATTAATGGCAACACATGCTAGAGGGGACAACACAAGAGTTATGTAAAAATTTGTTCAAAACATATGAATAGATAGTGAACAAGACTATTTTTGTTAAAATTTGATATGAAATGGATAACAATTATGTGTTCCAATGACATGAAATTAGTATATATGTTCAGCACAATTGTTCAATAATAAAATAATTAGAGAAGCCCATGAAAAGTATCGTATAAAATGTATCACACCATAGTGTTGAAACATATGCAAATGGTGTATCTCTACACCACAATTGTTCAATATTTAAATAATGAAACCCACATAGTAGAATCAGTATTTGGAGCTTGTCTCATCAAATCCTATGTTGTCTATTCCTTGCAATTGAGTTTAGTTCTGTGTAATATATGGCACGTTTCTTACGTTCCTTGTGTATTTCAAGAGATATGATTCTAGATCCACAAACCCTCACAGATGATGAACGTGAAACAACATATTTCTTCATAGTCTGTGCTTTATCTGTGTCAGGTTTAACACCTTCACCCTATAGCAAAAAATTAATGAGAATTAACGTATGCATGGAAACAATATACGTAGTATGATATATACAGTAGAATATCATTTTTGTGTACCTCTGGAACAAAATGCTTCATCTCGGTGAGCTGCCATATGACAAAGCCACCCACGCACTCTCTAATGGTCTCTACACCAGGCATCAGAAAAGGCACATAGCATTGACCATCAATGGCCTCAACAATGGTGACTCTCACATAATTTTATGGGTGCTTCAAGTAGTGGGTGTGAGCGTTTCTAGAGACAACATGTACAATGCCTTTGGCAACCCGTTTATGCGGCCTCCAAAGGTCGACGTGATCACCGACGTTAAAATTTATGTCGTTGAACTCTATCATCTGTTCATCCACTGAATTTTCCTACAATGGAAATGTCATTGACAAGAAGCATAATTGAAGGCACATTAAAATATTCCTAAAGAAATAAGAATAGAAGCATAGAAGTGTGTTGGGTCTCATACCGATATAGATGGCATATCGCACCTCTCCCCATCCCCATTTACATCTTTATTTACATCTCCCCCTTGCAGGCTAGCTCTCTCCTCCTCCACAGGTCCATCCTTATTACCCTCTCCCACTTTCAAGCCACTGCTCTCCCCCTCCCCATGTCCATCTCTATTACCCAGTTCCACATTCAAGCTAGTGTTCTCCCCATCCCAATGACCATCTATGTTATGTTGTCCCACTTCGTGGCTGGTGCTCTCCCCATCCACATGTCCATCTCTATTAGCCTCTCTTATTTCAATTACAATGACATCACCAATTAGTTCAAGGCCAGCACTTCATTGTTTATCCTTGCCCTGTAATAGCAGGAATTCAAAGGATTCAGTTGCATGCAACCAATTCATTGAAATAATCAAAACAAACATTAAATAAAATAATTGCAATTCACCATTTCTTCTAGTTCCTCCATGTCAAGGAACCTTGACACGTTTGATGGAATATGCTCCTTCTTCTTGTTCTCTTCTCAACATTTTTAGATGGTGGGTCTGGAGGAACAACATCATCTTGTGCTTCCGTGGGCAATTGTTCACCATCGAAAATCACAAAAACCTGCTCAAGGGAAGCAATTCGTTGATCATCATTGTTGTGTAATAGGATGAATTGAAATGTTACATCAAACTCAAATGCATACAACCAATTCATTCAAATAATCAAAACAAACATTAGAGTAAATAGAAGATTTTGAGATCACCATTTTTTTTTGTTTCTTCTTCAGAGGGTGCCTTAAAACTTTCAACTGTCTAGGATGCTTATTCTAAATGTTAGATGTAGGGGTGGGAGGAATAGCATCATCTTCACCTTTCATGGGCACAACTTCCTCTAGCAAATGAACCCTACTCTACTGGGGGGAAGAAACCACTTCTCGACCATCACCCTATCATGTCATGTAAGTTAACGTTAAGTGAACCTTGTATGCATCTTAATAGAAAATATGAAGCAAGGAAATTTCACATTTAACAATTTAGTTCAACATTACCATTCCTTCATGTCTCTTTCTCTCCTCCAATTGTAATATTCTTTACCTTCTTTGCTCCTTCATCTCTTGACTATTGTATAATTCCATTTGCGTCTTCACCTCATCCTTTCCTTCTTGGGGAAGTTGAAAGAAGTTCTATTTCCCATAATTTTGACACACACGTCTAATAACATGCTTTTGTTGTAGCTACTTTTGTATATTCATTTGGTTCTCTGTATTTTTCACCTTCTTTAGAAGGTACTCTTTCAATTTATCAGGGGGAGGAGTGGGTTATTTTGGTTCCCCCCCAACATAGCTCGACCATGCTTTGGTAGCTCAAGAATAGGAAGGTGGTGATGTTGAAACCTATGCATGTTGAACACTCTCCAATCATAATAATTTCTCATACATTCTTCTATAATACAATAATATATATCTACCATTCACCATTTCTCTTATGTATTCAACAGCAACCTGGACAACAAATTTGGAAAATAAAATCACTTAATATATTTGATATTCAAACAAATTGAATGCACAACATATACACATAGCCAAACGATGCAATAATTCAGTTATTATATCTACCTTCCCATCCACCACATCACCCTATGCTTCATTGGATCCCTCTCCATTCTTAGGGTCTCCCTTTGCATGCTTTTCCTTTCGGTCATGGAATATGGCAAGAGCGAGATCATCTCCCTGATTATTTTCCTGAACCAAAGGAATGATATACTGCCAAAATCAGAATATTTGTAACAGACATGATATTTTCTAACTAAAATTAAAAAGCATTCTAATTGACGCATAGGAAGGGAAGGTCAATTGCAAGTTCACAATCAATTATCAAACACGTCGCTGCCTTAGGGTTCACCATTTTTGTAAATCAAGGGGAATTCCTCCGTACCACGGTTGTTGCCTCCTGAATAAAACATTCCCACTTTCCAATCAACGTCATAACCACTTATGAGAGATTAAAATTATACATTTGATTGCATCTTCTAATTACCAGATATTACCTACACGTTTGATGAATGCGACCTCCCCAAAGAAGATGCGCTACTACACAACCTTTAAGGTGTGTTGTCCATGTCAATGATATTCTTCACTGTAGGAAGCAATTTTTGTTTTATAGGACACATCCTTGGTTTCCTGTAAACTTTAAAATTGTTGCAAGTGTTATGGACAGTTAAAGTTCCAAAATTTATTGCACCGTTTTGTAGTAATCAAGCATATATTTTTCAATGAAAAGAATAATTTGAAACGCACAACCCACACTATGGTAAAATGCTATAAAAGTAACCCACTATGTTTTACAACATACAATTATTTTTTCTAATTATTATTGTCAATCACGTGAAGATATTGAATTGCAGATTATACCATAACTAACAATTGTAATTTTTTGAGGTGTCATTTTTACATTCATATAGTGTAAATAATAAAATCTTTTCAAGACTTTCAAACTGTTAAATCTAAATTTTCAAGTTGGAAAAAACATGGTGTTATAAACCATGCAACCCACAAACTATTCTAAAACCCTTTACAAGAAACAAACCTATTGGTTACTCCCCCGGCCTCAATTTGGTTAACACAGTTTTCCCTCGCTTCTCTATTCTTCTTCAAAGACAACAATTTATGTTATACAAAATGTAACAAAATACTATATTGAAGTTCACATTCATATTTTATAACAACCCATCACATGCACTAAACATTCCATTTGAATATCGTAATACATTTCGAAGAGAAGATGCACAAAAAAAATTATATGATGAAAAACACACTGGGTTGTCCCAGACTTTTCAAATCTTGTTCAATGACAACACTTAGTGTTATGCACACCATAAGAAAATAATTTATTCAAGGTCACTTACATATTTTATAACTGCACTTACTTGCAACAAAATTTACACACAAAGAAAAATAAAATTGCAGTATGGAAAACCCAAAGGGTTGTCTGTCGCATCTCAAAAGCTTTAGGATCATTTAGGTTATATATAACGGGAGTGTAGACATGGAAAATGCACAAGTTTGATCTGGCACATTTGATCTTGATTACTAACAACATTTCCTCCTAAATCACATTCTCAACAGTTCATCATATTTTGTCTCTTAATCTAGATAAATATTTATTTATCCGATTAAGTCTTTCTCCTCTATTGATTAAATTAATCAATTTAATTTAATTAACCTTATATCTCTGTTTGATTGAATAAATAATTTTATTTAATTAAAGTCTCTAAAGTCCTCTTATTAAATTAAATAAATTAAACCTTATTTGATTTAATCTAATATTGTCCCACTTGGTTAAATAAATTAAATCATTTATTTAATTAAGCATTTCCTCTCAATTCTGATTTAAATCAATTCATCAATTTGAGTCAAAATTGTCAAATCATCTAATCCCTCATTAAATTAATCAAATTCTTGATTAAGTTAATCCATATCACTAAAATCCTCTAGAGAATGCAAGTTGCACATGAAAATAGATTTAATTCATTTATTAAATCTCTATTTTCCCTCACATGGCATCAAAAGGGAATATTCCCTCAAATTTGAATTCAAAAAGTCCAAGTGGACTTGTACATCCAACAAGGCATTCACTCATCTTACATGTCCTTGTGCATTGAAGCAAGTGGCATTTATTTCATTCCTTTTTCCCTCTCACATGTCATTTCTTCAAATTCAAATTCCACCTAATTGTATTTATTGGCACTTTGGCCAAAATGTGCACAACCATCAACCATTCACGTGATGACAAGGGGCATTCAACCATTGGGTGAAATTTAGTCCCACATTGCTTAAATCTTGTCATTTCTTCCAAATTCAAACCTATAAATTAGAGGCTTCTCTCCTCATTCTTCATCCATAATTTCATGCAAAGTTACTCTCTTCACATTGAGAGATAATTTTGTGCACTTCATTCCATCATTCACATATTTCATCATGGAGATTTGATCAATATACAACTTCAACATTGCAACTTAGGAGCTGGGAAAGGGGCAATTTCAACATTCAATTGGCACCAATTCCCCCATGATTATAAGTTTATTTGATTAATTAGGATTTACATGCATTTCCACATGTTGTTCTTCATTTTCTTAGTTTAAGTTTTAATAGATGAATTTCATGGGGAATCCTTGATTCTTGTTTGCATTTGATCTAACACATTGATTTGTTTGTTGTTCTTGTGCAATTGTAGGAGGGGTTCACATTTTGGCGCTAGAAGGAGGGCTTCTACCTTTCAAATCATGTTTTTCAAAAAAAAATTATGGTTTCCTCGTTTGTTTTGCAGGTTACAGGTCTGCGGCTCCATATTGTGCCACATTTGCAAGCACGGCGATATATTGCACTGCATCTTTTCCAAACTCTGCTGCACCTGTTCCTGCATTTGACTTTTTGAATTTGCAAACTTGGTCGCGGACTCATAGTTTCAAACTTCGCCGCACCCAGTCTCGCGGCTCTGTATTGCACCGCATTTGTAGGCGCGACACCATATCGCACTGTATCATTCTCCAAACAGTGTTGCACCCGCGTTCCTGCCTAAATTTTTTAAAATTTGACAAACTTGGCCACATATTTTTAGTCCCAAACTGCGCCACACCCGCATTCCTACCTAAATTTTTTGAAATTTGACAAACTTGGCCGCATATTTTTAGTCCCAAACTGTGCCGCTTGCAAAACTACGCCGCACCCACGGTCTCTATTTCTCCAGAGTTTTGTACCCATTCAAACATGTGGCGCTATATAGCACCACCTCTATTCCAAATTATGTTGCACCTGCTAACTGTGTTGCAAGCAACTGTCATATTTCAAATTTTTAACATGTGCTTTTTAATTTTTGGATTTTCTAACTATTGACCTATTTGTTGTTTTTTATGCTCTCTGTTTTCTGTCATTTTTGCAAGTTGGAAAAAAGGAGAAAGCAAAATAGGAGGTTCATCATGGCATCATGTTCATTATGCACAAAGTGTTTTTAAACACTAAAGTGTTGTTCAACACTTTTTAGGATCTTTAAAATTCTATTTTTAAAAGGAATTTGTTTACTGTCATGCCTTAGAAACACTAAATTTCTTTTTGGGTTTTAAAAAGAACAAAAAAAAATCATTTTTTTCAAAAGTTTGTAAAAGGATAAAAAGAACCTAGAAACAATCTACTAGATTTTGTTTAAGAGGTTTAAAAATTGAACAAGGCAAACTCTCACACTTCAAAGTTGGTGCTTTAAAAAGAACTCATTTCTTGCTTTGAGGATTAAAATGACCATGTGCGTTTTTAATTTTTTGTAATCTTTTTCATAAAGTTTTATCATTTAAAAAGGCGTATGTGTTTCTCTCATGCCTCACGGTGATCTTGAGAATCAAAAGTCTTTTTGTGATATTAAGTTGTCAAAAGTATTGCCTCCACACTTTATTTTTGGGTTTAAAATTGAACAAAACATCTTGCGATTGTGAGTAGGCTTATTTTGTGTGTTCTCCCTTTGTTTCTAAACAAAGGTTGATCGAACTACGAATATTTTTACTCGCTTTTTTTTACCTTAGCGGGCCTTCCTTGTGGGAAAAATTACTCACCCAAGGGAATGACCCAACCGGTAACACACTAAGGACAAGTGTATTTCCAGCCAGGATATAAAAGTGGATACTGGAACAAAAGCCAGTATCACGCAGTTGGCTCCAATGAGAAGGGTACCAATGGTCTCTTGCCGCATGGATCAGCCTCCACAAATGGAAAGACTAAATTTAAACCCTTATTTAGAAGGCCAAATCCTTATCTATTTTGTTGGTGCAAAAGGTCATGTCCTTTGAAGCCGCCCCACATTATACATGCGGTTTTGTTGTAGAGATGAAATGTATTCCATGGGAGATTCATGGGTACTGATGCTTAGTTGACCTGAAAAGTGTGTGCCATGGAGGGAAGCCAGTGTGGTCAAGCATCTAGTCATTCACACAAAATATACGCAACTGGATTCGTCCAAGTGGGAACCCAACAAAATATTGTCTCTTCATCCTAGGGTTGTACATGTGCTTGGAAATGGAAGATACATTGCTTGGTCCTCGAAACAATTGAAAAACAAACATTCACAAAGAGATCCAAATTTCAAACCCCTTGGAGTAAACAAATATCCTTGAAAAATTTAAGTACTCTTACTTTCCCTAGGGATCATACCCTTAGAGGTTTCTAAGTGCTTGGATTTTATCATCATTTGTTTTCACTAAAGTTAAAACTAGGAAACTTTTTCCCTAATTTTCTTGATTTCCACATAATGGACCCTGTGGAATGAAAAAGAAAGTGGGACATTAGACATGTAGCTTGAAACATAATCAAGAATGTGATTTTGGTAAAAATAAATTCACTATGGAAAGATAAAAGACAAATTGAACATCACATGTGTTGTCTCAATGATTTCTCGAAAAGTCAAAATCCCAAAACCAAGATTCAAAAGGATTAGTCTCAAAGCCCACAAACAATGTCTTGAAATGCTCCTGGAAGTAAAAGAAAGACTAGTGTACAATTTTTATAAGAAGGCTTCAAGAAATAACCCAATTTTGTATGAATTTTATTATCAATAGAATCCTGAGCTTTTTGAAAGGTTTGCTTTCCTCACATAGGAAGTGTAGCATGTTCTTCAATACCAAGGTTTTGTAAAAAAAAGTCGTGTCTAGGTCAAAGTCTAGGATCAAAGTCGTCATTCTCATCCATATCTCCATCAAATCAAATCTCATCCCATCAACAAAATTTTGAGAACTTTAGAAAAATCATTCATGCTAAACTTAAAGGCTAAATCAGCATCACTCTATCTTGGCTTAATACACCTAGCCAAATAGTCAATTATCTTGAACAAATTTGCCTCTAGGATAATGCAACTTCCTAAGGTTTACTAGTTCATGATCACCTTGGGTGGCTTGACACACTTAGCCAATCCATTCTCTTGTGTGAATTATCCCTAGGATAACACAACTTCCTAGGGTTTACAAGGTCACTACCAATCTTGTTTGACTTAATACACCTAGTCAAACTATCACAATCAATCCAAGCCCCAAAGTTTAGCATAAACCCCTAAAAATTTCTTCAAAAGTTTCACTCATCCGCATCATCCATTTATCTCATCATCATCACCCCCCCCCCCTTTGATCCTTTGCCTTCCCTAGTTCTTCTCTTTTGGGGCCTAAAGATTAAGATCAAATGATCCCTATTTTTATGGTTCAAACAAGATCACAATACAAGAAGAACATGGAAAACATCAACAAAATATCAACTTCCAGTGACTTGGGTCAAGTAGCCACCAAAACAAACCTTGTGGGATCAAGCAATCCCCCAAGTAGCTCTCCTCTACCATCACAAAATCCTCAAGAGGAAAGCTATGAAGAGGACATCACAAATGAGGACGTGGGGATGACACAATAAGAAATGCTAGAAATGGTTCAAAATCTAGAGAATCATAAAATTGGCAATGCCATGTTTAAATACTTACGCATGTTAATGGAAGGAGGGATCCTGATTCCTTCTGACCTTGACATAGGCGCTAGTATGGACATGCCTCTTATGAACACATCCCCAATTTCAACTCCGAATATCACTCAAGAAATGCCTCAAACCATATCGACAATCACACCAACCTCCCCTATTGTGAACAAAGGAAGTGCTATGTTTCGCGAGTTATAGCAACATCGCCTTATAAACAACAAAGAGGTAAATGTCAACATCACACTGGAAAAATCCATCTTGGTGAATCCATCACACCCATACGTCCCACTCACCTTCCATAATCACACAAATTCATCCTCATTCCATGCAACACTAGCCTATCCGTTAAACATACAAACATCTCTACCACAAGGAGAAGGTGGTTTGTTTGGAGCAGCAGGATTCATTGACCCATTCTCCTTCGAGGGGAACTTGCCACCCTTTCCTCCATTACCACTCGCATCCACATCATCTATTGGATTGGGTCTTCCCCTCTACCCACATCTAGCTTCACAAATCTAGGAAATCTGAGCATCACATCGAATCCTCTCTTTTTTCCTGCAACATCATAACAACAAGTGGCAACCATTCAAGCCACCATGACCAATACAGTAGTCAGTCCCCAAATCTCTCAAAACATACCTTCTCAAGGATCGAGCATCTCAACCACACCTCCAACAACCCAAATCCTAACCATCAACACAACCATTTCTCTTGTCACAATGGTTGGCATCATTCCCAATCCACCACCCATCCAACCAAAAGCCAACGTGACGAATTCATTCATCACCCTAATCCAAATCATCCAGAAAGCTAATCATCAGAGGGTACTGAAACAAAGCCAACAAGTTGCACAAGAGGCTGCTCAGCAAGCACAAGCACAACTAGCTACCCAACAAGCTACACAAGCCCAGCAAGCCGCACAAGCTGCACAAGTTGCTCAAGCAGCCCAACAAGCATAAGCCCAAGCTTAAGCCCAGCAATAGGTGCAAGCACAATACCAAGGGAAAATACAAGCAATCCATCAGCAAGCATACCAACAAGCTCTGCAAGAGTTTCAGGCACAACAACAAGCCAAACAACAAGCTTTATTGGTGCAATAGCAGCTTGACCAACAACAAGCTTTGTTGGCCCAATAGCAGCTCAACCAACAACAAGCTTTGTTGGCACAATAGTAGCTAGACCAACATCAGGATTTATGGGAACAACAAAAAATGGACCAACAACAAGCTTTGTTGGAATAGCAGTAGCAAGATCAACAACAAGCATTGTTGACACAAATGTAGGCATATCAGTAGGCCTTGAATGCATAGCAGAGCTTGCAGCAAACTCCCACCAATCAAACACCTCAAAACACATTCATTCCACATCTCAATCCGCACAATGATGTCGCAATGTAAATCAAAATGCTCTTGTAGCAGGTGTTGGACCTCCAAGCAGGAAAAAAAACCAGAACACCAGGCAACTTGTGCCCTTATCCATTTGATAGAAGTCTCACAATGGTACCATTCCCAAAGGGATTTGAGATTCCCAAATTTGACAAGTATAATGGAACGGGTAACCCTGAAAACCACGTCAAGGAATTTTAGGTGCATTGCATGGAAGTTGCATATGATGACACATATATAATGCGACTCTTCCCCCAAAGTCTGATTGGTCCAGCCATTCAATGGTTTTCTTGTCTACCCACATGCACTAAAAAATTCGAGGAAATTGTGGAAGTTTTTCTTAAAAATTATGCTTTCAACATGGGTGCAGATGTTAGTTTGGAAGAACTATCACCGCTCAAACAAAGAAAAGGAGAGCTATTCGCATCCTTCTTGCAAAGATGGCGATCCAAGGCCAATCAGAGCAAGTGGACCATGCTAGAAGAACAACAAGTTTGCATGATCATATCTAATCTAGATGAAAACTTGGCATTCTACTAAAAAATTCAATGCATCACATCATACGATCAACTCATCCCAAAGGCACTCAACATCGAAAGAGCCCTTACTGCACGAGGAGGCACATCAACATTTACTCCACTGCAAGATAACCATTCGTCCAACAATTATAATGATAAACCTCGAATGTGGTCGAGGAAATTAAACATCACAAATGACGGCATGGTCAATGCTAAAGTGGTCATAAATGCTCCCAAACCAAACATCCAAACTCATCACCAACCACAAAATCATAATCGCAATAATGTGCAAACTAATGCGATAGTAGCACAACAACAACTTCCCACCAACGAAATCAATAACTTGGGCAATCAAGGAGGACCACCTTCCCGAGGAAAATACCCTCCCAAGTGAAAGTTCATGGCTCTTGGGGAATCCATCGAGTCCATAATGAAGAAATTGGTCAAGGAAAACTTAATCAAAGTCTCCAATTCTGAGCAATACGTGGAACCCATGAACAAACCGCCATGGTATAATGAAAACCTCCTTTGTGACTTTTACAAGATCAAGGGACATACCACCGCAAATTGCATGAGGTTGAAGAATATCATCCAAGACCTCATCGAAGACAAGATCATCAATGTTGACCAACCATCCGGTAATCAAGATCTGAAAATATACACAAATCCGATGTCGAACCACAATCAAGGAAATGGTCAGGGAAATAACAAAGGCAAGCAAAAATATATTAGTGCTAATCTAGTATAAGAAGAGATAGTCACATGTGTCGATGAAATGGTCACAGTCATTAATGTCAAGGGTGCCAATACCGATTATGGAGTCACCACATGTGGTGAAAAGGTCACCATTGCAGGGGCGCCATCTAAGACCCCCAATTCAAACACAAAAGTTGTCCCCTATGAGTATAATGTCATCAACCAGCTGAAAATAACTCCCGCATAGATCTCCATCATGGAACTGTTAAAAATATTCGCTGCCCATAGGCAAATTCTTGATGAAGCTTTAGCAGCATCCATCGTCTTTGCCACCCTTGACACAAAGTAGTTTCAGTCTATGGTTGGTAATATCATTACCCCGAACCTACTTACATTTTATGACCAAGACTTCCCCCCGCAACCATCTCATAACTGCACACTTCACCTTCAAGTGTTGGTCCACAAAAACAAAGTTAAAAGAGTCCTGGTGGATGGAGGTGCAGGCCTTAATATTTGCTCTCTCAAACTTATAAATAACTTGGTATTCATTAAGGATTCCATTAACAAGAACAAGAGCATCACAATAAGGGAATATGATGATCAAGAAAGAGTGTCTCAGGGCACTATCAAAATCCCAATCCAAGTGGGACCAGAAACCATGGAGACTACCTGTCAAGTCCTCAACCTTGACTTACCATATAATATCCTCCTAGGACATCCATGGATCCATGGAATGAAATAAGTGGCCTCGACATATCACCAATGCATAAAGTTCTTGCACCAAAATGAGGAGATCACTATACACGGGGATCCTGAACCATTCGCCTACTCCAAAAACTTGGAAGCCAAGTTTTATTAAATCCCCCAAGTACCAAAAAATGATGAAGGCCTATCCACTACATACATTGACCCAGCTCCACTTCTGCGACAGAGACACCTACCATCCTTGACATATCTGACATCAAAAACATGATCCAGGAAAATGGATGTGGAGACTACAGAATGAAGAAGAGTGCATTTATTGTAGGAGAATTACCACAATATCCTAGGTCACATGGGCAATCTCGATCAACCAAAACACCCATCCACACCCTTAGGGTAGACCCCTCTGGATTCTGCCATTGGGGAGACCTAATTCGGGAAAATATTGATGAGGAAGATATTTCAAGCACAATATACCATGATGTAGAACCCACACCCACATTACCTATGGATGAAGCCAATAGAGGGCTAAAACTAATGCTTGACATGGGCTACAATAGAAACCAAAGCCTTGGAAGGAACAGTAATGGATGGTTGGAGCCCATCATTGCAAAAAGAAGAATGTAGAACCATGGCCTCAGATGTACTCCCCCAAGTATAACCATATGTGGCTGAGGTACTCCCAGTAGGGCAGTCAAGTCCTCCCCTCAGGTATCGATAACCACCCTTAGACCACCCATATGCATAGGTATCTTGCTTAATAACTTCACCTTTGACGTAACTGATGTTTGCGCCAGTAGTGATGATGATGATACCATAACAAACCTTTCTATGCTTTTTGAGGACTCCTCCTTACTAATTATTAGTGCCTCACCCACTAAGTCAAACCAACAAACCCACAAAATCACCTTAGTATACCCTCAACTCATCGATCATGAACAACGAGGACTGCCAATTCCATACTTATTCGAAAATGATGAGGTTCTCTTGGATTTCATGGGAATAAGGGATACAGTTATGTGTGGGGATCATAAGGCAGGTTTCGACATCACTTTAGACACCTAGGCATATTATGGGGAGACAATTGATTCCTTCAGTCGCAAAAGAAAAATATTGAGAATAAGCTCGGAGTTATTGAGTGAAAACCACACTATGGCACTCTCTAACCACAAAGTAAAAATAAAGGACGCATACAATGGTGAAAACCTCTCAAAGGTGCTGGAGGATGAAGGATTCAGTCTCCCCCCTACTGCACTGCATCAAGAAAAATCAGCAGCCCTGGCAAAGTAGTGTAATCTTGTTAACTTGGGAATAGAGATGGCACCACAAATCACTTTCTATGTTGAGTCTCTCCTGACAAAGGAGCAAAAATTTCTAGTAGCATTTCTGAAAGAAAGGAAGGTAAACTTTGCATTGACCTATTTTCCCTCACATGGCATCAAAAGGGAATATTCCCTCAAATTTGAATTCAAAAATTCCAAGTGGACTTGTACATCCAACAAGGCATTCACTCCTCTTACATGTCCTTGTGCATTGAGCCCAGTGGCATTTATTTCATTCCTTTTTCCCTCTCACATGTCATTTCTTCAAATTCAAATTCCACCTAATTGCATTTATTGGCACTTTTGCCAAAATATGCACAACCATCAACCATTCACATGATGACAAGTGGCATTCAATAATTGGGTGAAAGTTAGTCCCACATTGCTTAAATCTTTCCATTTATTCCAAATTCATATCTATAAATCGGAGGCTTCTCTCCTCATTCTTCAACCACAATTTCATGCAAAATTACTCTCTTCACATTGAGAGCTAATTTTATGCACTTCATTCCACCATTCACATATTTCATCATGGAGATTTGATCAATATACAACTTCAACATTGCAACTTAGGAGTTGGGAAAGGGCCAATTTCACCATTCAATTGGCACCAATTCCCCCATGGGACCATAAGTTTATTTTCTTAATTAGGATTTACATGCATTTCCAAATGTTGTTCTTTATTTTCCTAGTTTAATTTTTAATAGATGAATTTCATGGGGAATCCTTCATTCTTTTTTGCATTTGATCTAACACATTGATTTGTATGTTGTTCTTGTGCAATTGCAAGTCTAGGGGTTCACAGGGAGTGAGCTAACTCATGGACAAAATTCACATATGTGTATAACATAGGATATACCAGTTTCAAGCATCTGGTAGGCCCCCACACTACGACGTCTCGTCATGTTATGTATCTATCCATGTATGTTCTTATGTGTGTTTTTCATGCATTTTTCAATGTACATAGGTGAATTTTTTCTAGGAGTTTGAAACCGGCATATCCTATGTTATATACATATGTGAATTTACACTTGAAACCAACATATCTTACGATATATACATATGTGAATTTTGTCTAGGAGTTAGCTTTCTCCCTCCTTAACTCCTGGAAAAAATTCACAGATGTATATAACATAGGATATGCCCCCCATACCACATGGAGAAAAGAGTCACGACGGAAGAGGTGGGGCTGGCAACGGTAAAGGTTGTCAGACGGAAGGAAAGAGTTGACAGCCGGACGTCTCATCCCATCTGTCCTTTGTTGTCCCATCACCGAGAAACCGTGTCAACACTGATGGGTTTTCAAAATAATTGTTAGTCGTGCATGGAAAAGAATCGAAAAATGTGGCATTCGAAACCATTATTAGCAAATATAAAAAAGCCCAGATGAGGTCCCATTTTCTCCATTTTTGGACAGCAATGTTTTGGTGGATAGCAAGGGCAAGAGTTGCCAGCATGTGGAGCTCCTTAAGGTATGTATATCCACTCTTTATATGTTCCATTTTTCCTTTCTGCCATGAACACTGAAGAAATGAACGGACATTCATTGCGGGGTTTTTCGTTTTGTGATTTTCTATTGAGTATTTTTTAATTTTGTTTCCTCCCGTCTACTGGTTTTGAAAATTTGCGATTGTCGAATGAAATAGATGACAACCCATCATGGAAATATGAGTGAAATAACTAAATAAGGTTTACAGAGACCACAAAGCATTGTGAAAATCAAAATAAGTGAATAAGGTTTACAAAAGGAACCTGCGATGGAAAAGGTTTCCATTTGAATATCGTAATACATTTGGAAGAGAAGATTGACAAAAAATTTATAGGATGGAAAACACACTGGGTTGTCCTACACTTTTCAAATCTTGTTCAATGACAACAGTTAGTGTTATGCACACCATAAGAAGAGAATGTATTGAAGGTCACCTTCATATTTTATAACTACCCTTGCTTGCAGCAAAAGTTGCACACAAAAAAAAAAAAAAGTTGTAGGATGGAAAAACCAGAGGGTTGTCCCTCGCTGCTCAATTCTTCTTGAAAGACAACACTTTTTGTTATGCTTACTATAATAACACAGTGTATTAAATTTCACCTTCATATTTTATAACAACCCTTACTTGCACCAAACATTCCATTTCAATACCGTTATACATTTCGAACACAAGATGCACAAAAAAAGTTCCAGGATGGAAAACACACAAGGTTGTCCCCACTCCCCCCCCCCACCGTGACAACATTTCATGAAAAATGGGAAAAATTCAACCATACCTTTCTAATTTCCAAAGCATGCACTTCTCTCCATCATAAATGGATTAAACTTTCCAACAACACAGAGCTGAGTGGATGAGATTGTGGAAGAGGTGGTGATGTGTGCTAGAGAGAAGAGCTTGTTTTATAAATATTGTAAAGTAGCTCGAAAGATGCCCAATTGTAATGAAATGTTGACATGTCATTTATCTAATGCTTGTATGGGGCATGCATAGGTCGATGTTTTCATAGAATGCCAAGGCCAACAATGTGTAATTGCAGGTTGCAAAACACTGGTTGTTATTATACCTACAAACCAAATACCATTTACAAACCCTTCACAAGTAACAACCCAATTCGTTAATCACCCCTTAGTTGAATTGGGATGATTTTATATATCTCACACCTGGAAGTCCACCCCATGCTCTCAAACCTTCATATTTCAATGTGCAAAATGAAAGAACTCACAACACATGGTGTTTTCCAGCCGCCAATTATTTTCCACATTACACTGTCCCATCATAGGGTTTTTGCATGTTATGATGCCTCTGACATGCATTCTTCTAGGGATAATAGCGATGTCCAATTGCAATGCAGAAGCTAATCTCCCTATGAAATATAGTAAAATCAAGCTATTATCCCTGAAAAAATATGTGTTTGAAATGATAACATAATCAGACATAAATGATATCAATTTTCCACAATCCATATTGACTATTGCTAGTTCATTTTTGGATTCGATTGTGTAATAATTATTGCATCAATGTTTGGGATCACACTCTATGATCCAACATCAGGATGAAGAAGATAACATCAGTCATCATGATGTTGGATCACAAAGTCTCATCTACAACGTTCATGCAAAAATTCTTAGACAATCGAATCCACAAATCAACTAGCAATGATAAGCATATATGTCTTATCCCTGAAGAAGGGCAATACATTATCATGTGTAAGCCATGTCATGAGGAGATCACCTTCAAAAATTGGGAGCAGGCTATTCTCCCTACAAAAACATGTGTCACATGCATCATAACAGTCATCTTGTTTTCAAAATAATTGTTCAGCATGGATGGACAAAAATCCCAATACATGTCATTGAAAACCATTATTTGCAAATAGAAAAATGAGGTGCCAAGAATGTAATTAAATTGGAAAACTGAAATGGGACAGTTTTTTTTTCAAAAATGCAAACCATCTATAACAACACTATGCCTTGCAAGTATTATGTTATGATACTTGCAAGGCACATTGTTGTTATAGATGGTTTGTAGTGTTGGAAAACACACTGTCCCATTTCAGTTATTTGAATCTCCTTGTTTAAATGTAAAGGTTTGTCTCATGGTGGGTCGCTTGCTTCTTAACACCCAGGGTATTGTAACATGGAAGGTTCCAAAACAGTATGAATGTCTTTGAGATCATACATTCCATTGTTGTGTTTAAATTTCAGTCGATTGAAAAAAAAGCTACATAAAATAATTATGAATGGGAAACAAATTGTTGGGTTTCAGTTATTTGAATCTCCTTGTTTAAATGTAAAGGTTCATCTCATGTTGGGTTGCTTGGTTCTTAACACCCACGGTTTTGCAAGATGGAATCTTACAAAACATTATGAAAGTCTTCCAAATCACACCTTCCATTGTTGTTTTTAAGTTTCAAGTATATAACAAATTGCATGCTTCATAACACACTGCATTTTTCAACCTCCACATCACAACATACCCAAGCCCTTTCTGGTGTTTAAACTAGTATATCTAGGTGTGCACATTGTGTAGTGCATGGTTAAAAACACAATGTGTTTTGAAGCCAGCCTTTACTTATACCCAGCCTTTGTCTTGTAATGCAAATATATAAATGTATAGATGGTGTTTTATTTTATCAAATAGCACATCTCTCATTTAAGGGGGAATCTAATAACCCTCAACACATAGTGTGATTCATAGTACGCACTTCATTCCATTTTGCAACAATTCATGTTTGAAAACCCTAGGTGTTAAGAAACAAGCAACCCAAACAATGTTGTAAAACTCTCTGCCACACTATTGGATAGTACCCGTTACCTCAATTTGGTCGGTATTCTCATCCAAGTCATCCACGTGCACTCAGACCTTATTCTTTCCCTTTCAACGTGCAAAATGGAAACAAAACAAATGGTATTTTCACCTTTCTTTCTCAAAATAGAAAAGGCCCACGTCATTCCCTTCCACTTTTCCCCTGCTAGACAAAACAAACTTGTAGAAAAAGCTAACCCACCCACTTTTTCGCCCAAAAAAAAATAGGAAAATCCACCTGACGGTGTCGTTAACTCCTACCTAACCATCTCCCAGATGTTTGGTCCCATCTGTTGGTTTCGTCACTTTTTGTTTCCATGTATGTTGTTATTCTAATAGCTCTTTTATAATTTTTCTATTTGTCTATAATATTTAGGGCCAAGTAATGTAGGCCAAATTCTCAATTAAGTTATTCCTACCCATTGGCTTTACGAGTTCTATTTAATACACTACATAGAACTATTTCAAGTAATCACTTGTTATATGTGCACATCTTTTTGCAGTGTGATGGTCAGATCAAAACATATGGAAAAAGAGCAGAAATAGGATATAGAAATAGCATTCTATAAAATTGCCATCAGATGTTGTTAAAAATAAACCATTTATAACTCACTAAATATTCTACACAAATAGCGAAATTGTAAAAATAAATATCATGAAAAAACTTACGAACCACATATAAACTCTTTTGCTGAAAGATTTCAAATTAGCCCAAAACACTTAAGAATCGCATAAAAATGATAGCTGATTGAAAACCTCAACATTTCACAATTTCAAACAAATCGGCACTTCTAAATGCATATTAAATTTTGGAAATTTAATTGTCCACTACACTTGCGATTCAAGCTTTGGCAGCCAAAATCACTTATATTTACGGAAGAAGGTTCACATCTCCTGAAGCATCCTTCTCAATCCACCTACCCTTGTTTTGTTCAATTTTCTTTCTTGGCCTATATCAACCACTTGGAAGAAAGACGAGTGTTAGCGATAATTTAAATTCGCAAATTAAAGACAATTGGTGCTAGAAATAATTTTATTTCTTCCAAATTTCCCCAATATACAATTTATATGTTCTACTAAGTGCAAAATGCTAGCTTGCATAGACAATAAACAAACATATTAAACTATACATTGGGAATTTAATTTCCAATTTAACCTATCGCTAACACTAGTATATATATCAGCAATCATATGTTCCATTTTGTCATTTTTCTGGAACTATGAGGCAATGAACATTCATTCTATTGGATAAATTCATTTGTTCCAATCAGGAATCAAGAGAAAGATAACTCATAAACAAAAAGCACCTATGTATGTAACATGAGATAAAAATGGCATTTCATTTTCCTCATCTGATTCGACCAAATAAATACTCCCATTATCTGCACAGTTGGAAAACATATTGTCTTGATATAAGGTCTTAAGAAACAAGCAACCCAAATAGTGTTGTAAAACCCTCTACAACAGAGAGGAGATAGTGTGTTTTCCAACCATGCAAATAATGAGAGCAATTCAATCGTTCCAATCAAGAGAAAGCTAACTCATAAACAAAAAGCACCTATTTATGTAACATGAGATCAAAATGGCATTTCATTTTCCTCATCTGATTCATCCAAATAAATGCTCACATTATCTACACCATTGGAAAACACACTGTGTTGATATAAGGTGCTAAGAAAAAATCAACCCAAATAGTGTTGTAAAACCCTCTGCAATAGAGAGGAGATAATGTGTTTTCCAACTATGCAAATAATGAGAGTAATTCAATTGTTCCAATCAATAATCAGGAGAAAGCTAACTCATAAACAAAAAGCACCTATTTATGTAACATGAGATCAAAATGGCATTTCATTTTCCTCATCTAATTCGACCAAATAAATGCTCACATTATCTGCACAGTTGGAAAACACATTGTGTAGATATAAGGTGTTAAGAAACAAGCAACCCAAATAGTGTTGTAAAACCCTCTACAATAGAGAGGAGATAGTTTGTTTTCCAATTGTTCAAATAATGAAAGCAATTCATTTGTTCCAATCAGGAATCAGGAGAAAGCTAACTCAAACAAAAATCACCTATTTATGTAACATGAGATCAAAATGGCATTTCATTTTCCTCATCTAATTCAACCAAATAAATGCTCCCATTATTTGCATAGTTGGAAAACACATTGTCTCGATATAAGGTGCTAAGAAACAACCAACCCAAATAGTGTTGTAAAACCCTCTACAACAGAGAGGAGACAGTGTGTTTTCCAACTATGCAAATAATGAGAGCAATTCATTTGTTGCAATCAGGAGAAAGCTAACTCATAAAAAAAAAGTACCTAATTATGTAACTTGAGATCAAAATGGCATTTCATTTTCCTCATCTAATTTGACCAAATAAATTCTCACATTATTTGCAGTGTGGAGTTTAAGGTAATTGAAACCCCAATTCACTTCATTCTTCTCAATCCATTCATTGTTTGCACTACTCCAAACATTCAATATTTCCTCTGCAGCGATGGCTCATAAGGGATAATCATCAAAAGCATAAGATCAATACTGAATCTTTCTCATTCTCTGCCTCTGCCTGGTTAGGTATTTTCATGGATTGCTAACTAAATGAGTGGTTTTGTTTGTAACAGGAAAGGAACGAAAAGAGATTTCAGCACAACAATTTTAGAGTGAAAGATGGCAGCAAATCGGCTAGTTGTGGACGAATCCATTGATGATGATAACTCTGTTGTTTGCCTACACCCAAAAACCATGGAAAAATTGCAATTTTTCCATGGAGACACAATCCTTATTAAGGTATTTTCCTTTGCCCTTTTCCCTTTACCCTTGAGACACTATGATATTTTTTTTTGCACTTTAGATGCTTAGGTTTTTTACTTTTCGCTCGATCTCTCCTCTGGACTATGTTGTAGGGAAAGAAGAGGAAGGATATGATTTGTATTGCTCAAGCAGAGGAGACCTGCAAGGAGCCCAAGATTAGAATGAACAAAGTCGTGCGGTCGAATCTAAGTGCTCGTTTGGGAGACGTGGTTTCTGTTCACCAATGTCCCGATGTTAAGTACAGCAAGTGCGTCTATATTCTTCCCATTGATGATATCATCGAGGGTGTCACTGGGAATTTGTTTGATGCCTATTTAAAGTGTGAGTCTTTTTGTTCTTTCTTTTCTATATTTTCGCAATGCATCCTATAACGCTTTTTTTTTATATTTAATTTTTTGTTTTTCGTATATAAATTACACATTGGGGGAATTTGTAAACCTATACTTTTTTTCTTCAAATCTAAGCCCTCCCCTTTAGGTCTCCTATTTTCTGGGTTCTTTTTTCAATCCTACCAGACTATTGTTTTTATATACTGATGCAAGGGTTAGTGCCTTGGGTGAAGACAATTGTTCAAAATGTTTTTTTATCTACATTCCATTTCATTGTAAGCATCAAATATACAGTCAAATATATTGCAAGTAGGGTTAACAAGATTCAAATATGTGGTAGCCTTTTTTCTTTTGTGAAGTCTATGTGCTAAAAGACTTTATTGATTTATAACTTGCAGCCTATTTCTTGGAAGCTTATCGCCCAGTGAGAAAAGGTGATATTTTCCTTGTAAGAGGTGGTATGTGTAGTGTGGAGTTTAAGGTAATTGAGACAGACCCTGGGGAATACTATGTTGTTTCTCCAGATATTGAAATTTTCTATGAAGGGGAGCCCGTAAAGCGGGAGGATGAAGATAGATTAGATGAAATAGGTTATGATGATGTTCATGGTGTACAGAAACAAATGGCTTAGATCCATGAATTGGTAGAACTTCCTCTCAGGCACCCACAACTCTTCAAATCAATTGTTGTGAAACCCCTAAAGGGTATTCTGCTTTATGGGCCACCTAAAACTAGGAAAACCTTAATTGCTAGGGAAAATGCAAATGAAACTGGTGCCTTCTTTTTCTATATCAATCAACCTGAAATTATGTCAAATCTAGCTGGAGAAAGTGAAAGCAATCTCTAGAAAGCTTCTGAGGAGGCTAAAAAGAATGCACCTTCCATTATATTTATTGATGAAACTGATTCCATAGCTCTCAAGAGGTAAAAAACCATGGTGAAGTTGAGAGGAGAATTTTTTCTCAACTTCTTATAGTTATGGATGGACTTAAGTCTTGTGCTCATGTTATTGTGATTGGAGAAACTAACCGACCAAATAGTATTGACCTGACACTCAGAAGGTTTGGAAGGTTTAATAGGGAAATCGGAATTGGGGTTTCGGATGAAGTAGGCAAGTTGGAAGTGCTTCATATCCATACAAAGAATATGAATCTCTCTGATGATGTACATATTGTAGAACCTAAATTGTTTTTTGTACTTCTAGATCTAATGTCAAGCAGTGCTTGGATTTTGAGAGCATTTATTAATCTTTGTTTTTCTTGGTGAGAGTATCTATTAATCTTTAGGATTATTGGTATAGGTTGATCTCGAAAGGATTGCTAAGGATACTCATGGATATGTTGGAGCAGATCTTGCAGCTTTGTGCACTAAGGCTGCACTTTAGTGTATTAGGGAAAAAATGAATGTCATTGACTTAGAAGATGAGACAATAGATTTTGAGATTCTAAATTCAATGGTCGTGACTAATGAGCACTTCCAAACTACATTGGGCTCTAGCAACCCATCTGCTCTCTGTGAAACTATGATTTTTTCCAAACCATGTCTAGACGCTCAATTTTTCTCATATCAATTAAGTAGGTATTATATTTTTAAACTATTGATCTATTGGGCCCCTAAATTTTAATTTTCTAATTTTGTTTGTTTCTAATGATTTTAATAATGGTAAATTTGCTTATGAATATTGGGAAAACATTGACAAGTTGTTGAAGTTCCAGATGTCTCTTGGGAAGATATTGGAGGGTTGGAAAATGTCAAGAGGGAGCTTCAAGAGGTATGTTGAGACACACGGTTCACTATATTTGTCCTTTTCTTTTCTTTCAATATAGAAAATCTTCTTTTCAAGGAGATATCAACTAACAAAATTCATTATGAGTTTGGTGTAGACTATTCAATATCCAGTGGAGCATCTTCAGAAATTTGAAAAATTTGGAATGTCTCCTTCAAAAGGAGTGCTATTTTATGGGCCACCGGGTTGTGGAAAGATATTGCTTACAAAAGCCATTTCCAATGAATGTCAGGCTAATTTCATCAGTGTGAAGGGCCCTGAATTGTTAACAATGTGGTTTCGAGAGAGTGAGGCTAATGTGACAATTTTTTGATAAAGCCAGAGGGTCAGCTCCTTGTGTTCTATTTTTTGATGAGCTTGATTCTATTGCTACGTAGGTGTGTTGCTCTTTTATAAGTAAAATTTTAAGGTTGACTATAAATTATTGGGAATTTTGTTTGATCTTTTTGAAGTAGGCTCTAACTTGTGATGCATAATTGGTTTGCATGTTTGTAGTGTGGAAGTAATGTTGGGGATGTTGGTGCTGCCACAGACAGAGTCCTTAATCAGTTATTGATGGAGATGGATGGTATGATAGCCAAGAAAATAGTTTTTATTATAAGTGCTATAAACAAGCCTAATATCATCGATCCTGCATTGTTAAGGCCTAGCTGACTTGAATGACCAGATGATTTATATTCCCTTACCTAATGAGTCCTCACGTTATCAAATCTTCAAATCTTGCTTGAAAAAGTCACCTATATCAAAGGATGAAGACCTAAAGGCACTGGCCCGTTATTCCCAAGGATTCAGTGGAGCTGATATCACTGAGATTTGTTAGAGGGCTTGCAAGTATGCTATTAGAGAAAATATTGAGAAGGTAAGTTTCAATTGTGTCATCTTTTTCAAACTAGGTCTGTTTATGAATTTCTAATGGTTTTTATTTTGACTATTATATTACTAATTTTTAGGATAGAGCAGTAGTCTACCTATTGAACTTACCTGAACTTGTAGCTTGTTATTTCAATTCATCATATTAGCATGTGTTTCAATTTTACCATAACCTCTCCCCCCACACTTTCCATATATTGAACATGAATGAAAAAGAGCCAAGAATCCTGAGGCAATGGATGAGGATGATAGTGATGAGGTAGTTGAAATAAAAGATGCTTATTTTGAGGATTCTATGAAATATTCCTAAAGAAGTGTTAGTGATGCTAATATTCGGAGGTATCAAGCCTTTGCACAAACACTACAACAATCTTGAGGCTTTGGTTCTGAATTCTGATCTCCAAATAGACCTGATGGTACTATTATTGGGGCTTTAGATGTATTTGCTATAGCAGATAATAAATATGATGATGACTTATATAGTTAGGAAACTTCGTACACAACTGGCATCTTAATGAAGAGACAAATGTGTCTGTTCTAGCAGGGACCTTCCACTGACAACTAGCCAAAGCTATTAAATTTGGCTCTGCTTTGTTTGTATGAGTTTAATATTCATATGTTCTAAACTTTATTTGATTTAGCAGCCCTTTAGTAGTGGACTAAATACTCTTTAGTAACTTGTAAGTTTTTAGAGAAAAATCAACTTTATGGAAAAGAAAGTTACTCAGCTATGGAAACATTCGTTCAACTGGTAGATAATGCTATGGAAACTTTGCTTTTTCTTTATGCTATTATAAAATATATTTTACTAAAATAAACTCTGCAACAAAGAAAGCCTTGTTCAACTTTGGTAGGTATGCTATAGAAACTTATTATTCTAAAGCCTTGTTCAACTAGTAGGTGTGCTAATTTTCTTTACCTTGTAAGTAATATTTTTTCACTAAATCATTTATACATCAAAACCTTGTTGAACTTCAGTTTATATTCTATGGAATTTTGCTTTATACTAACCCTATTAGGATATAGTTTACAATAAAATTTCAATTTATGTTCTTACATTTATTAACATTACTATGTGTCCACTACACTTGCGATTCAAACTATGATAGCTAAAATCACCTATATTTATTGTAGAAGGTTCACATCTCCTGAAGCATCCTTCTCAATCCACCTACCCTTGTTTTGTTCAATTTTATTTCTTGGCCTATATCAACCACCTGGAAGAAAGACAAGTGTTAGCGATAGATTAAATTAGAAAATTAAAGACAATTGGTGCTAGAAATAATTTTATTTCTTCTAAATTTCCCCAATATACAATTTATATGTTTTGTTCAGTGCAAAATGCCAGCTTGCACAGACAATAAACAAACACATTAAACTATACATTGGAAATTTAATTTCCAATTTAACCTATCACTAACACTAGTATATATGTCAGTAATCATATGTGCCATTTTTCCATTCTACTAGAACTGTGAAGCAATGAACGTTCATTCTGTTGAATCAATTCATTTGTTCCAATCAGGAATCAGGAGAATGCTAACTTGTAAACAAAAAGAACCTATGTATGTAACATGAGATAAAAATGGAATTTCATTTTCCTCATCTAATTCGACCAAATAATTGCTCACACTATTTGCAGTGTTGGGAAATACAATGTCTCCATATAAGGTGTTAAGAAACAAGCAACCCAAATAGTGTTGTAAAACCCTCTGCAACAGAGAGGAGACGGTGTGTTTTCCAACTATGCAGATAATGGGAGAAATTCATTTGTTCCAATTAGGAGAAAGCTAACTCATAAAGAAAAATCACCTATTTATGTAACATGAGATCAAAATGGCATTTCATTTTCCTCATCTGATTCGACCAAATAAATGGTCACATTATCTGCACAGTTGGAAAACACACTGTGTCGATATAAGGTGTTAAGAAACAAGCAACCAATATAGTGTTGTAAAACCCTCTACAATTGAGAGGAGACTATGTGTTTTCCAACTTCACAAATAATGTAAGCAATTTATTTGTTCCAATCAGGTAAAGAAAGTGAAATGACATTTGGACTATAGCAAAGAGTTGTTCAAAAACGCATGAAAAACATACATGACAACATACATGGAAACATACATAACATGATGAGACATAGTGCGAGGCCCACCAGATAGCTCAAACTGACAAATGGCATGAAATGTCTGAGTGATGGTCAAGTGGGAGTTAATGGCGCCGTCAAGTGGATTTTCCCACCTATTGTCGAGCAAAAAAGTTGGGTGGGTTAGCTTTGCTAACAAGTTTATTTTGTCTGGCACGGGAAAAGTGGAAGGGAATGATGTGGACCTTTTCTATTTCAAGAAAGAAAGGTGAAAATACTATTTTTTTCCTACTATTGGGCCTTTTTTGTTTCAAGAAAGAAAGGTGAAAATACAGTTTTCTAGCAACAAATAGTTGTTCATTTCTTCAATGTTCATGGTAGAATAGAAAAATCATACATACACAGAGTGGATATACATACCTTAGGGAGCTTCAAACACCTGGAACTCTTCCCAGTTCTATCCACCAAAATTTTTCTATCCAAAAATGGAGAAAATGGGAGCCTGTCTGGGCTTTTTGATATTTGCGAATAATGGTTTTGAATGCCATGTTTGAGGCTTTTTGTCCATGCCAAAAATTTATTTTGAAAACCCACCAACGCTGACACATTTTTCCAGTGACGATTGCAGGTATTGGGCCTTTTCTATTTTGAGAAAGAAAGGTGAAAATACTATTTGTTTCCAGTCTACACATTCAAAGGGAAATCTGAAGGTTTCAATGCACGTGGACAAGTTGGAGGAGAAAACAAACCAAATTGAGGTGATATGTACTATACAATAGTGTTGGAGAGGGTTTTACAAAACTATTTGGGTTGCTTCTTTCTTAACACCAAGGATTTTCCAAAATGAATTTTTGCAAAATATAATGAAGTAAAGGCAAGGTTCAAAACACATTGTGTTTTTCAACATGCACTACCCAATGTGCACACCTAGATATACTGGTTTAAAAACCAGAAAGGGCTTGGGTATGTTGTGATGTGGAGGTTGAAAAATGCAGTGTGTAATGAAGCATGCAATTTTTTATATACTTGAAACTTAAACACAACAATGGAAGGTGTGATTTGGAAGACTTTCATACTATTTTGTAACATTCCTTCTTGCAAAACTGTGGGTGTTAAGAACCAAGCAACCCAGCATGAGATGACCCTTTACATTTAAATAGGGAGTTTCAAATAACTGAAACCTAGCACTATGTTTCCCATTCACAATTATTTTGTGTAGCTTTTTTTTCAACTGACTAAAATTTAAACACAATGGAATGTGTGATTTTGAAGACATTCATACTATTTTGTAACATTGCATGTTGCAAAACCGTGGGTGTTAAAAAGCAAGCAACCCAACATGAGACAACCCTTTACATTTAAACAAGGAGATTCAAATAATTGAAACCCAACACTGTGTTTCCCATTCATAATTATTTTGTGTAGTTTTTCTTTTAATTGACTAAATTTTAAACACAACAATGGAATGTGTGATTTGGAAGACACTCAAGAAATTGAAATACTCCACATTGTGTTTCCCAAATTTCAAATTAAAAGATCTTGTAAAACCCTCTGCTTGCAACAGAATTGCCCCTCACCTTGATTTGGTTGGTATTCTACTCCAATTCATCCATGTGCACTCAGACCTTCAGCTTTCCGTTTACATTTAAACAAGGAGATTGAAATAAATAAAACCCAACACTGTGTTTCCCATTCAGAATTATTTTGTACAGTTTTTTTTCAATCAACTGAAACTTAAACACAACAATGGAAGGTTTGATTTGGAAGACATTCATACTTTTTTGTAGCATTCCATGTTGCAAAACGGTGGGTGTTAATAAGCAAGAAGCCTAGCATGAGATGACCCTTTACATTTAAATAGGGAGATTGAAATAATTGAGACCCAACACTATGTTTCCCATTTAGAATTATTTTGAGCACTTTTTTTTTTCAATCGTTCAAAATTTAAACACAACAATCGAATGTGTGATTTGGAAGACATTCATATTGTCTTGTAACATTACATGTTGCAAAACCATGGGTGTTAAGAAGCAAGCAACCCACCATGAGACAACCCTCTACATTTAAATAAGGAGATTCACATAATTGAAACCCAACATTGGGTTTTCCAAATTGCAATTATTTTGTGCAAATTTTTTTCAGACATGGGAATTTTAAATGCAATTTTTGCCCAAATTAAAAGTCCTTATAAATTTTGAAAGGGCTTTTGAATACATTGAGACTATCTATATTACAAAATCTCTTGAAGACATTGGTTTTTTTTAGTAAGGATCCATATTGGAAAACCTTAGGTGTTAAGAAACAACCAATGCATATATTGTTCTAAAACCCTCTGCAAATGAGAAGAGACAGTGTGTTTTCCAACACTACAAATAATGCAAGCATTTTATATATTACAGTCAGATAGAGAAACTAAAATGACATTTGGACTGTATCAAAGAGTTGTTCCACAATTTGAAAGTGGACTGCATTACATTCTTGGAGTAACGAAATAAAACTCTTCATAAAAAACTAACTGAAATGGGACAGTGTGTTTTCCAACACTGCAAACCATCTATAACAACACTATGCCTTGCAAGTATCATACTACCTACTTTTTTCCAATTTAATTACATTCTTGGTACCTCATTTTTCTATTTGCAAATAATGGTTTTCAATGACATGTTTTGGGCTTTTTGTCCATCCACGCCGAACAATTATTTTGAAAACCCATCGGCGTTGAAATATTATCCCAGCAATGGGGCAGCAAATGGCGGACGGGATGAGACGTCTGACCCTCAAGTCTTTCCTTTCGTCTGACAACCTTTTCCATTACCAGTCCCACCTCTTCTATCATGACTCTTTTCTCCATGCGGTATGGGGGGAATATCCTATGTTATATACATATGTGAATTTTGTCCAGGAGTTAAGGAGGGAGCAAGCTAACTCCTGGACAAAATTTACATATGTATATAACATAGGATATGCCGGTTTCAGGAGTAAATTCACATATGTATATAACATAGGATATGTTGGTTTCAAAATCCTAGACAAAATTCACCTATGCACATTAAAAAATGCATGAAAAACATACATAAGAACATACATGGATACATACATAACATGACAAGACGTCATAGTGTGGGGCCCGTCAGATGCCTGAAACAGTGGGTTTTACAATAGTCTGAGTTTTAGGAGACAGTGTGTTTTCCAAAACAACAGTGTATAAAATGGTGACAAAAATGGGATGTCATGTGGGCTTTTTCTATTTATGAATTATGATTTTGAATGCCATGTTTTGCGCTTTTTTATCCATTTTGAATAATAATGCGAACAATGGCGACATTATGGGTTTTACATGATTTTTGAAATATAGCATTTCATCGCAGAACCCACAAATTCTACTTTCTATAAACATTATTCAGTAATTTCACTCATATTTCTACAATGGGTTGTCGCTTATTTCATTCGAAATTGGAAAAATTCGAAAACTAGCATACGGGGAGGAAATGAAACAAAAAATTCAAAACCCTCGACACAAAAAAACATTATCAAACCTGTATTTCAACTAACTCCTAGACAAAATTCACCTATGCACATTGAAAAACACGTGAAAAACATACATAAGAACATACATGGATACATACATAACATGATGATATGTCGTAGTGTGGGGCCCGCCAAACCCCTAAAACAATGGGTTTTACAATAGTCTGAGTTTTAGGAGATAGTGTGTTTTCCAAAACAATAGTGTATAAAATGGCGAAAAAAATGGGATATTAGGTGGGCTTATTTCTATTTCTGAATTATGATTTGAATGCCACGTTTTGCACTTTTTTATCCATTCTAAAATAAAAATGTGAACAATGGCGACATTCTGGGTTTTACGTGATTTTTGAAATATAGCATTTCATTGTAGAAGCCACATATTCTGCTTTCTATAAACATTATTCAGTAATTTCACTCATATTTCTACAATGTGTTGTCTCTTATTTCATTTGGAAATGGAAGAATTCAAAAACCAACATACGAGGAGGAAACGAAACAAAAATTTCAAAACCCTCGACACAAAAAAACATTATTAGACATGCATTTCAACTAAATAGTTTCCCAACGAAAACCCTACAAAATTAAAAATAAGAATGTTGGACACACCTATGTCCTAATTGCAACTAATTATTTCACCAAGTGGGTGGAAGCAATTCTGACTAAGCATGTTACTTCTGAAGTAGTGTGTAATTTCTTAAAAGAGAATACCATTTCTAGGTTTGGCATGTCGAGCAAAATTGTTGCTGACAACGCTTCTATTAGAGTAATAAGTTATTACACTTAATTAATTATATCATATTGGTTAATTAATTAAGTCACTTATTCCTTTAGTTACTTAAGCTAAACTTAGGCACATTAATAATTGATTAATTATTAAGTGTGCACACTAGGGTTTCCTTTTTAGGTCAACATTAGGGTTGCATACATTGCTTTTATAAAGAAAATCATCTCTTGTAATATCTAAATTTTGAATATATCAATTTGCACATATTCATGCAAAGCTCTTGCTTTTTATTATTTTTCTCTTTTGTGGAAGGCCTTTTGGTTTGCATGTTTGATCTTGGTTTCTAACATGGTTACAGAGCCTTGACATGTAACCCCTTCTCAAATTCTGGAGAAAATCATTGTAGAGTTCATTCGGGGTTCCTCAAATATTTTATGCCTTGATTTCATCTATGCGGCATTTTGGATCAAATTGGGCTTCATCAATGGATTCAGAACACTGGAAAAAGTCAAGATTGGCTTTTATTTTGCAAATTTTGGTCATCATTTGCCAGATCTGTGAGGGTTTCAAGTTCGATGTTTTTTTGCAAGCTCTGGGGGTAGCCTATTTTTCAGAGCATCTTGGAGAAAAATGGACACTGCCATTGCATTTGCAGTGCCCCAAAACCCTAAGATCGACCTTCATTTCATTGATTTTAAAGAAGTTGGTCTGGAAGGCAAAAACATTTTGTCGAGGAGGTTGTACGGCCTCCCTAGCACAGTTCTCGAGGCACGAAAATCAAAAACAAACAAAAAATTATGCTTCTTGGGATTTGATCTGATGCTCACAGTGCAGAAAGGCTCTACCACCAGGTAGCCACTAGTCTGTCGCTACCGTCGGTGGCTCCCCCTCCAACTCCGCCAGCCAGTCCCCCCCCGTGGGCCGCTCTGCGCTCCACCCTGGTCGTATGGATGACCGGGTGCCCTCCGCTAGCCCCTGAGGGCTCTAAGCCAGTCACATGGAGAACTTGCAGCCTATGCCCAGCCCCCGGCTGAACTCTCAGCAAGTGTCACGGTCCTATGGAGGACCAGGGGCTGCACCCCAGCCCCCTGCCTAGCGCCTTTGGTCACATGGGTGACCAAGGGCCCAAAATTTTTTACGGGGGGGCAATTTTTTGTGGCGACAGCCAGATGGCCATCAAATTTACACTCAGGAAATGGTGATGTTAGCAGCCGTACGGCCCTCTTTCCCCCCTCCTAGTCCTGATTTGCCTTCAAGGAGCAGTTTTTTTCTTTTTGGCATAACTTGGGCATACGGTATCAAAATCAGGCAAACAAGATATCGCCAGAAAGCTGGTTCTAAGAACTATCCTATGATGTAGTTTATTTTTCATTATTTTTATGTTTAGCTACATTTATTGCTATTTGAAGTCATATTTTCATTTATTGCTTCCAAGCTCATAACGTTTTGCAATGATCTTTGATTTTCACTACCTTTGCGGCGTTGGAAAGGTATTGAGGAGCTCTATGTTTCTATCCATGCACTTTTTTCTGTATCTATCCTAGGTTTATCGTTATTCCATATTTGGCCCGATGGGTGTTTTGGAGATTACTTGGATATTTTGGCACTTGGGAGGGTGCAACTTGCATCTTTGCACTTCATTTCAGTATCACATCATTCAATAATCGAGTGATGCTTCATAGATTCCAAGGTTGTTCCCATTTGGATTTTTTGATTGTTCCATGGCATTGGGTCTGCTGTTATATTATTATGATTCCAATATGGTTTCTTGTAAACAAAAGTATCTTTCCTTTCTTGTTGGATTTCGGTTCCAGTGTTACTCCACAGTGTTCTTCCAGTGCTTCTTTGCATCATATCATCTCATTGTAGGGGGGTTTTTTCCCACTGGGTTTTCTTTCTCTACCTCATTATTGCATTTGTACATGGGTACCTGATCAGGTCTAGTTTTCGGGACCCATATTTTCTTTCATGCATCTTTTTTCTAGTGTTTTAGCTACTTCTTAAGTTCATCTTAACGGGGGTGTTAGATTAATAAATTATTACACTTAATTAATTATATCATATTGGTTAATTAATTAAGTCACTTATTCCTTTAGTTACTTAAGCTAAACTTAGGCACATTAATAATTGATTAATTATTAAGTGTACACACTAGGGTTTCCTTTTTAGGTCAATATTAGGGTTGCATGCATTGCTTTTATAAAGCAAATCATCTCTTGTAATATCTTAATTCTGAATATATCAATTTGCACATCTTCATGCAAAGCTCTTGCTTTTTATTGTTTTTCTCTTCTGTGGAAGGCCTTTTGGTTTGCATGTCTGATCTTGGTTTCTAACAGCTTTTTCCTTCTCGTCAAGCAAGATCACTAAGTTTTGTTTAATGGCGACGTGTTGGGCTTTATGTGATTTTCACAATAGTTTGTGGTTTTTGTAAACCTTATTCACTTATTTTGATTTTCACAATGCTTTGTGGTCTCTATAAACCTTATTTGGTTATTTCACTCATATTTCCACAAGGGTTGTCATCTATTTCATTTAGCAACCCCAAAATTTCAAAACCAGCAGATGGGAGGAGGCAAAATTAAAAAACCCTCAACAAAAAATCACAAAAAGAAAACCCCGCAATGAATGGTCATTCATTTCTTTAGTGTTCATGGCATAATGGAAAAATGGCACATACATAGAGTGGATATACATACCTTATGGAGCTCTTCTTACCTATAACTCTTGCCCTTGCTATCCACCAAAATGTCGTTGTCCAAAACTAGAGAAAATGGGACCTCATCAGGGCTTTTTGATATTTGCTAATAATGGTTTCGAATGCCACGTTTTTGGATTTTTGTCCATCCACGCCGAACAATTATTTTGAAAACCTACCAGTGCTAACATGATTTCCTAGTGATGGGACAGAAAATGGAAGATGGGATGAGACATCCGGCCATCAAGTCTTTCCTTCCGTCCAGGAACCTTTTTCATCGTGGGTCCCACCTCTTCCGTCACAGCTCTTTTCTCCATGTGGTATGGGGGGCATATCCTATGTTATATACATAAGTGAATTTTGTCTAGGAGTTAGCTTGCTCCCATGTAAAAGAAACACCTATCCATATATGTATTTAAAAATATTTGGATCTATATTTTTCATATAAAAAATATAATATCAATTTATGCTCTCAAATTTTCTACACGTATGAATAGAGAACAAAACACTTGATGAGGATAAGACAAAAGTATAAGTGCTTGAGCTGAAAGCTATCAGCACTTTCACATTGATAGGCAAGCCTATGAAGATTAAAAATCACTCAGAAAATACAGATGAAAGTAGGTTTTAGATAATTCTCAAGAGGAAGATGATTGGGAAAATGAGGTAGTTATTATAACTACCTTAGAAACTAATACGTGAGGAGGATGAATCTATTGGAAAATGACTTTCAAAACATAACATTGGAATTTGTAGAGATAAACACTACTATATTTTTCCATAGTTCTCACACCTATGCCAAAATGGAAGCTTTATGATAGGGTATGGGCATCCTTTCTGCCTATGCAAGAGAAAATTTGTAGATATTTTAAGTCACAAACACCTTGGTAGTCTTGTATGTAAATGTGGGAAAATAGATATTGCACTTTGAATTTTAGGGCTGTCATGATCGTGGAGAAACATATGCACATCTATCAAAGCTTAATGCAACGAGTATTTTTTTCAATTATCATAACTCTAGTAGAAACATGGAAGAATAGACAAAGCATGTGAAAAAATTGATAGAAGGCCTCAAAGATATGTCAACTTATGGATTATAGTGATCGAAGGATATGCACAAAATGCATTTTTGAAAAGGTGCATTGGTTGTTTGAAAGAAGAGATCACATGTATGCCAAGATTGCAAGATATACACATAATAGATTTGATGAAAAATATTTATAAACTTTCAATTAAATGCAGTTGGTAGTTTAAAACAAAATTCCGCAATGGTTGTCACCGTACTCTTAGTTCATGTTAGGATGAGAGCTTTAAAACAAGGTATGGACATACATCTAAACATAAAGAATAGAGTAATTATGTTAGATATTGTAATTGCAACTGTTGTGGTAGCCATGCCTGCAGAATATGGAAAAATAGACAGCACACATGAGTTGTTTGAAAATTAGTCCTCAAAGAGATGTCATCTCATGGAATACAATGCTTGCAAGATATGCATAAAGTTGATTTTTTGAAAATTATTTTATAACTTTCAAGCAAATGCTATTGGCGGGCGTAATGTTGGAATAAATTAATCATCAATAATTTACTCTAGTGCTTAATGAAAACTTAGGAACAGATCATCTAGTTTAGATCTCGAGTGTTATTCTAGTAATCATGCATTACAATCAGTTAAGTGACTTAACTGATTCATACATTTTGTTATCTCACTCCTCTCTTAGTCAAAACTCCACCATTTAGGGATCTCATGTTGAGTTCATTTGAGTCTACATAAGGATATTCAATCCTTCTTTGTAATCATTCAATATTCAGTAATCAATATTGTTTCACATATTTCTTTGTGTTCTTGATCTCTTATCTCCTCGATCTTCCTAATTCTAATACGGTATCAGAGCACTAGGATTGGAGATAATTACAAGCCAAGAAGTGAATCAATTCAATTGTATTTTGTTTGGTTGATTTATTTCTGCATGTATATATTTTGCAGGAAATCTCAAATCACCAATTTATTCAACCCCACCCCTATTACTTTTTGGTGTTTGATACTAAAATCCTTGACAATCTCTCTGCAAGGTTGTGCATAGGGAACAAAGAGCCACTTTTTTTTGTCATTGGAAAGAGGCATGGCATGTGAATATTTAGGGGGTTGTGGGAGATTTCCATCCTTTGGAAAATGAAATCTAATTTGTATTGACATCTCAGGCATGGAGTTTGGAAGCAGCATTTGGGGTGCCTAGCATTGGGTGACATCCATAAAATTTTGTAACCTCCACTACGCTCTTTTCTAAACATTCATTCCCCACATAGCGCCACTCTACATTCGAGCACAAAATTTCTTCGTTTAACTTCAAGCAGTCACTTTTGTCCATATCGGCCAGATTGAAGAGGCTCGATTTCAAAGGTCTATGATCCGTAATTGCAGAATTTTTTTATTTATTTGCAGGTCGATCTCTAAATTTGGCGGTCGATTATTCCCTTTGGAGGATGCATATCATTTCTTGTGGGCGTGCTTTGGTGTGAATTCCTCTATTGTAGGAGCTATTTCTTCACCGACGGATGCAAATTTCTCTAAGGCCTGTCGATTCACTCATTGGGAGATGTGATTTGGACTGTGGGAGGTGTTATGTAGGAATCTCTATCTTCATTTAGATCGATAATTTGAGGTCAATAGAGATCCCTTCAAATCCCATGTTTTGCATGTGAAGGATAAGTCTCTTTTCATGCTTTCTTGCATTCATTATTAGGGGATTATATATGTTTTGTAATCTTGAACTCAAATAAAGTTACATTTAGGGGGGGGGATTAATCATGTCTCTTAAACATCATTTTCACCATTCTATTCTCAGGCTAGATTCAAAGAACTATCTATCTTGGAAACAAGGGATAAAGAATCACTGCCTTGAGCAAGATCTAATGCCCTATCTCCTTAGACTCGTTCCTGAGCCAAGTAACTATGATGAAAAGAATGCATGGTTTAATAATAATGACATTGTCTATGGACTAATATGTCTTACTATTTTTGAGGATACTCTACATCACATAGAGCACACGAAGTGCCCTTTTACTGCTTGGATCATCATCCAATAGTTGTATGGAGATATTGAATCTTCATCTGCAAAGGTTCACAATATATATCCACTGTAGGAGATAAATCAAGGGTGATAAGAGGTAAAGAAACTATTTTTTTTTTAGTTAGTTTATTGCATGAAAAGAAACTAACCATTGAACTATTGTTGCATTAGTTATTTTATTGTTATTGCCTAAACATGTTGTCTGTTAATTGTGGAGGAAAACTAATGCTAACACCCCCCTTAAGTCTAACTAAGGAGATAGAAAAGAGGAAAGAGGAGAGAGAAAAAAAAAAGATATGAATCCCCCCATAATGAAAGAGCTCTCATGCCAATGAAGAATGCTTGAAGACAAAACAAGATCTACTTCCTGCAAAAAATATTTCTCCCCTTGGGAAGAAAAGGATCCACTGATGATTGGAGAAGCCAATCCAAAAAGATGGGTGATACTGGAATCCAAATCCAGATAATGTTTCTTTGGAGAACCAAGCTATTGATGATATTGAGACTTTTACCGCCTCATCTAATGTGAACACATCTTGTATGGATGATTTTTTCATTGATACCCCATCAACAACATCTATTACAAATTTAGACTCCAAAGATGCTTCTTCGAGAGCCTTTAGTGATTCACTATAGCGAAATCATGATTTATGTCTTTTGGATTTAGTTCATTGGGATCAATTTCTACTAGACATTTCTTTTTTTTTGTAGAATCCCTCATTTCGGATCTAGATGACACTATTGAGTACATATGTCTTGTCTTTGAGGACCATTCTTTTGTCCTAGCATTTTTTGCTAAATTTGAGCTCCATGTTTCTTCTTCAAAAGCTTCCAATGGCTTCTTGCATCAGGGCATCCATAGTCTTCTTGATTCAAATTTTTGGGATGATCTCTTGATAAGAGTTTCAAACTTTTTATGGAGACTCACATTTCAGATTTAGAGGACACACTTGAGGGGTTATCTCTCCTCTGTGTTGATAGCCACATCAACGTTGTTGGCCCACCATCTTCATCACCTTTGCAGCTTGCTCAATATCAATCTTCACAGGATCTTAGATTGCCATCATTGATTTTCGACATGTGGACACATGAATAGTTTTCAGAGGCACACATCATCATTCTTTTCCTTCATTAGTTTTTGCTTCTCCTCAGTTTTCATTCAGGGAGGGTGTTGGATTAAATTAATCATCAATATTTTACTCTAGTGCTTAATGCAAACTTAGGAAGAGATCATCTAGTTCTGATCTCGAGTGTTATTCCATTAATCATGCATTTCAATTAGTTAAGTGACTTAACTGATTCATACATTTTGTTATCTCACTCCTCTCTCAGTCAGAACTCCACCATTTAGGGATCTCATGATGAGTTCATCTGAGTCTACATAAGGATATTCAATCCTTCTTTGTAATCATTCAATATTCTATAATCAATATCACTTCACATATTTCTCTATGTGCTTGATCTCTTATCTCCTAGATCTTCCTAATTCTAATACGTAAAACCCAAATTCCACAATATTTACCAACATGCTCTTAATATTACCCTTGAAATAAAGAAATTTCGAGAATTATATGGATGTTCATTTTGATAGAGTGGAAGGTAATTATTGTCTAATATTACATTTGCAACTGCTATGGAAGACCACATGAAAACTATGGAAGCATCCACATGGCATGTGAACTTTTGGTAGAATGTTTCAAAGAAGCATAATTTCATGGGTAGTAATGATTGTAGGATATGTGCATAATGAGTTTATAGCAAGAGCCTTGGATAATTTTAGTGGAATGTATTTAGTAGGTGTAAATTCAAACTCTATGACCTTTGTGATTATGCTCTCGGTCTATGATAAAATGGAGGCTCTAGAATAGAGGTGATGCCAAGTAAAGGAAAGATGGTTTTTTTGTCTGATGTTGTAGTTTCTGGTACTCTTGTAGACATGCATGGAAAATGTGGAAGCATAGATAGAGCATTGAATTGCTTGATAGAATGCCTTGAATGAATGTGGCCTCATAGATATTCCATGGTGGATACAAAATTCTACAACCTTTAAATAGCATCCTCTTAGTTTGTACAAAAATAAGAGTTCTAGAACGACATATGGATATCCATCAAAGCATAGTGGGACAAATACTATGTAAAAGATCAAGGGTAATGAATCAGGCTAGAAAAAATGGTGGTTGTGCTCTCAGAAACAAAATATAAAAATAAATGCATATCCAAAGGGTTAGCAAAGAAACTGCATGACAAGTCTATAGTGTTTGAAATATAAATGCACCCTATTCCTTCACAAAACAAACAAGCTTGCATTTACACTCTATGGGAATTAATGTCATCATTCTGTGATTACCCTATGGCTATAGCTCAGGATTTTCAATTTCTTGCAAACACATTGAGTGATACACTTATTAGAGAACCAGACTTGCATCAATTAATTTGATTAAGCTTATGAGTTATTATACAAGAAAACAATCAACCAAAGATAAAAACAAGGTGAAGGAGAAAAAAAAGAGAAATAGAACTTCATGAAAGGAATTAATTTTCTATCGATTCAAACATGATATCCTTTGCATAGATGATAAATAATGGTATTTCTATCTCTGAAGAAAATACAAAGCTTTTCCTTTATGGGTTAGCAATCTCAATATTTGCACATATGTAAATAGTGATTTTGGGATGTTTAGGATTGTAAATGGATCCAATATATCAACTAATAATGTTGGTCTCTTGTTATGGTAGATAATTTGGATAGACATTTGGGCAGCTATTTACATATATGTATCAAATTTTTCATTTAGAACAAGTGGGTTTATTTTCACCATGGCCAGCCTAATGTATTTGATAGATTGTTTCACTTGACAAGAGGTGGGATAAGCGAAGCTTCAAAGTTATCCAATTTTAGTGAGGAAATATTTGTAAGATTCAATTCTACCCTTTGACAAGTAAATGTAACTTAACATGAATAAATGAAAGTTGGAAAAGTTCATGACTTGGGACTTAATCAAATATCACTATTTGAGGTAAAGGTAGCAGATGAAAATGGTAAAAAAACCTTGAGTTGTGATATTTGTTGGCTAGGACATTGATTTGATTTCTTTTACAATAAATGGAGATATTGTTTCTCTATTGCAACTAAAATAAAATCTCAAGTTGAAGAGAAGGGAGATGATATCTATAGACAGTACACTCTAATCTTGTTGGAGGCCCTTTGTGTTTTCTAGTTTACCCTCAAATATAGTCAATATAAGTGATGAAGGAATGTTGATATAATAGATGCCATTCATGACAGGTCACTTGTACATTTATTTCAATGTATACTTCTTAGACCCAAGATCACTGTTACCAAGGCAGTGTAAGGAATTATAAATTGTTCTACAACCAAAGCCACCTTGCATTATGATGAAGATCGAACTAGATGAAAGTGAGGAGACGAATTTACATGATTTTAATATTGAGGAGAAAATGAGAATGAAGCAGCAATGGAAACAAAAAGAGGCTTATGATGAGGATGAGGAACTAGTAGGAGGCCATTGTATATAATGAGGATGTTTTAAAACTTGAGCTTTTGTGTCATCATGGAGAGCCTTAGAATTATCTTTTTATTTCAAATAGATAGATGTAGGTGTTGTGTTCTTAACCATTTGGATATTTAAGTGGTTGAAAGGACAAGTGGAGTAAACAAAGATGAAAAGGTACCTCAGTAAAACTCATAACTCAATTATAGCATTTAGGTTACCTTTTTGTAAAAGTGACTTATGTCACTTATTGTAATTAATGTTAAAAAATAATCTTTATTTTTTGATAGAGCAGCACACCCAGGATGACCAACTGCAGAGATACACCTTCACAAGAATGAGAGAATATATTTCACTGAAGAGAAAATTCATTGAGAATGAGATGATAAATACATCATGATACAAGCTTATAAATCCAAGAAAAAATCCAAACAAGTGAGCAACCACCCAATATGGGAATAAAAGAAAGAAAACTAATTTCCCTGTTTAATGCAACTAAACTATAGTCTACCTAAGTAAATATGCAGTTACTATAATGTCCCACCTTAAGTGCAACTTAGGGAGAATGAATGCAATATGGGTCCTGAATACACAAGAATTTTAGGTGCCCATTTACAATGCATAAAAAAAAATCTCACAAGCAGCTCGAAAAGGAGAAAAACCCATTGGGAAAAAAACCCTCTCCAAAAGAGAAAAAAAATAACAAAAAATGATGCATGGATGGAGGACTCAATCACATCCCCCAAGTACTACATACATCATTTATATACAATCAATGGCCCCTCATAAGAGGGAAATAAGGAGAGTCTATAGCCCCCCACAATGAAGAAGCTCCATTGCTGGTGAAGGATGCCTGAAGACAGAAGATGATCTAGTGCCTACAAGCAACACCTCTTCCCTTAGGAAGAAATAGGTTCACTGGGTGATGAAGGAACCACTCCATATCCAACTGAGAAGGGAAAGGAAGTCTCCAAATAGATCAAACCATCACATGACCATGATCAAACACAACTAATAAATGTGACAAATCAAGAGTAGGAACAACCTCCAAAAACAATCTAAGTGAATCAAATGTCATGTTGCAATTGTCATCAAAGAGGAGAGAAATCCCCTCAAGTGAATCTTCCAAATCTGCAAGGTGAGTCTCTACAAACAAATCAAAAAAGCTTGCTAAGTATTGATCCAAAAAAATAAGATCTAAGGGATCAAAGATAGTTTTTTGTGCTGGAAACCCAACCTCTGAAGTAATAGGAATAGTATCAACATGAGTCTGAAGTACTCCAAAATGTAGATGACCAATATTACTATCAACACTGGCCAAGGCTGTGTGAGGTACATAGTCATCCTGCTTAACAAAGTGAGAGAATCTATACATTTCAGACTCATGATCAACATTACCAACAACAATGAGTTTTCCAAAATCAGCTTCTCTGATAAAAACAAAATCGGTTGTAAACTGCATAGTCTTAGGGACTTCACCATGTGTTATCTAGTATATACACAGAAAATTTGTGTGCAACTCCAGAATGCATAGTACATCCTAAAATTAGTCACCACCTATGTCAACAGTGCCTATCCCCTGAACATCCAATAGCTTATTCTTCCCCAACAAAATTTTGGAAGTGTCAAAGGGGTTGTTGGTGATTTTTCCAGCATAACCTAATGATTCTCTAAAAATTTGCCAACTCTTATAATGAAGAAATTGTAAGGTTGGTGGCCAACACAATGAGCCCAGGATTTTGTGATCCTTACTCCTTCACTTTTGGCTATGTTAAACTAGGGAGGATAATCCCAAATACATCTTCATGAAATATATCAAATTAGTAATAGATTGATTCCTAGTTAAATGCAAATAAAGTCCATCCCACTGAAGATTTGGCATATCCTATAAGTGAGTGACTACTTATTTTCTATGAATCAAAAATTCTTCCATCCCACAGAATTCATTGAAAAAGTATTTTAAATGAATATTGTTCTTATTTTAAGTTCAAGGCTAGGTGTGCTACTTTCTCACTCTTCATGCTATATTTTCTAATAAACCAGATAGTGTCTTTGCAATTGGAGCAACTGAGTCAAATATGTATGGATCTGTAATATATGAACTACTCATTTTGAGAAGTAGATTAACTACCCTCATACTGCTTTGCAAATTATGAAAACTAAAAATTCCTAAGAGAAACACTCACTACTTATCAATCCTAAGAAATTTCTTACAAATTTTATAACCTCTTCAAGCATTTTAATCCCTCTTCAAGCATTTTAATCAACTCTTTGAGTTAAACCTGAGAACAGAATAGTACATTCAAATAGAACCATTTCAAGATAAATGATAACACCATTAGCATTTTCATTCATAACTTATAAGAAATATACATAGGAGAGTATTTTTTTCCAGACAAAGATCCATTTATATATCAGTAGTTTATATAAAACTAATTTAAGATTGTTGCATATAGAACTTCATACCCAAGACCCTCTACTACCCTATTTACCCATATCCTATTCAAAATTCCTTTTCTGAGTTAAGCATTCACCCAAAACCCTATTGAGACTTAAAATTTTGACTACTATAATGAGCCTAGAAATCCCTTTTATAGAATAAGGGAGCAACAAGCATTAGGCTCAATTACATTTACATTTCATTTCATTTTGAGATCATTTGCACCAAAATTTGAGACGTCCAAAGTTTGTTACATGCAATGATTGAGGAAAATGGAAGAGTAAAAGACAACATTCCACATCCCCTACATGTAGACCCGCCAACTCCTCAAAAGGTAGAGTCAGTTGTAGCAGCATCCTCATCCTTTCCAACCAAATAATATTCTCCACTCATAGCCTCAGCAAAAACTTGCATACCATCAAACACTAGGAAGTTTGGAAACTCTCGTATACACCAGCCCGAAAAGTTTCCACATCAACGCTACAAATAAGAAATCACATCAATGTTGAATAGGATAATCCTGAAAATAGGGCCATGGTGTCATAAAAAAAAATGGGGCATAGTCATCACTTTGATTCATTAGCCTTAGAGGATACTATCCCACACCTTTCTTGTGGTGGAACTGGAGGAACCATCACCACCATGTCATCAGAATCATCAGATGGTACTAGGGAGAGGGGATAATAATCACCCTCTAAATTAGTGTCACCCTCATTGTCTGGAAGGCTATTAGAGAACTCACCAGAAGAATTTAAGTCCTCCCAAACAAGCCTTATGATACTTGCACCCTTTCTTTATCTTATTTTCATATTTCACCAACTCCCTGCCTTTGAAATTGACTAATTCTTCTGAAACTATTTGGTTCCTTAGATGGTAGTTACTCCTGACACCATACTTCTTAAATTTATTGCATCCACTTCTATTCTTTGGTGTATCAGGAGCTCCCTATGTATCAACCTCATCCTCTGGAGCACTCTTCTCAAATTATAGCAAACCAATCTCCTAGACCTTCGATTTGGCCTAACAAACTCTCCTGACTTACTCATCCTTCAAGCAATAAGAACCAAAAGATACCTCCAAACTAAATGCAAAATATGAATAAGAATTATAGCAATTATTCCTTCTTATAAAGAGACATGCAAGTGTGTCAACCATTAATTCTTCAAAGAAAGCTTGTGTGCACGAGCTGACAACAGTCTACCTTGATCCTTTTAATCTTAACCGTCGATTATGTTTTAAAAGATAAATCAATGGGTAGATTACAATGTAGCCACTTACAATTAAGTTTTAATTGTGCTTTTAATGCTTCTTTAAATCAAAAAATATCTAAGTAGATAGACATCTAATTTGTTCATAGCACCAATTAAAATGTTCTTATCATAATTACCCCCTCACCCATAGGAATTATTTCACTCATATTTCTTCTTATCAAAATAGCGGGGATTGATCCTGATCTGATCTTAAAATATCGGTTTGTACACTACCATGCCTTTTTTCACCTTTTCCACATGTATCATTTGCTGTCAGAACTGATAGCCGAAAATTCAAACATGCACCTTAAAGAACAAGGTTGAAAATAGCGCATTTCAAAAATAGTATCTTCTCAGCTAATCTTGGAAGTATTCCAACTTTATTTAGAGTTCATCAGAGCCTTTTATAAATTCCACATGGCACTTGCTCACTAGCCCGTGAAAAGATATAGGGCATAGGCGAGGCCCACATGGGATGGCAGGGAGTGGTTAGGGTTGAGCCACATCACCAACCATCAACCGCCGAATTCATCTTTCACAAAACAAGCCCTTGTCCTCAAAACCCAACGGGTCCCACCATATAACAAGTGTCACACTACCCGCTAGCCCGTGTGACTATTTCATTTTATCACTGCAAACGGATGGAAGCGCAGGGAAAAATCCCAGATGAGAACACATGTTGTGATGTACATCATTGATCAAGCCTTGAACAACACCCACTTCCTTGTGAATGATCAGGTCCCACTATCAAAAAGTACCACATGGCCATCACCCACTAGCCTATGTTCTCAAAATAATATGAAATAAAACAAGATGGGCTTGAGGGGAGTGGTACAGATATGGCCACATCTTCAATCAATCAGTCATAGATCCTCTTTGAAAGTTCCAGTCATCCTTACCAAGGATATCGGGTCCACCAGTATACCAAACATGTGGTCAAAGCCTGCCAGCCCATATGAATAAAAACAAAGGAAATAAAATAGGGTGGGCATACGGGGAATGGCTAGGATTGATTCCCATGATTAGAAGAAACATAAAACATTATTCTTGCACATGCCACAAAATTTAATCATAAAAAGGGGACATCTCTAGGCAACAAAATACTGACCCTTTACAACAAAGGCTAAGGATATAAATCATCAGTGGTTAACACCTCTTACTCATATTTTGAAAACTCTTCATAGGGAGGAGATTGTTCCTTTTCAATCAAACATTTTTTTTCTTCATTATCGGCATATTCCATATTTGCAACAAAATATTTCATTTCCACTTCATGAGGATAATCACAATCAACAGAGAATCTACCACACTCAATGCTATCATCATTACTATAGCAAGAGGATACATCAGTGTTGTGACTATGTTCAGAATTTTCAGGTTAAATGCTTAATCTTATGTATTCTAGAGGACAACAAGTGCCATAATATTCAAAATAATTGAAACCACCTATTTCACTTGCTTTATTTAGGTTCTTATTTTCAATTTTGTCTCTACTCCCTTCTTCTTCAAGTGGTATCTCACTATTTGACTCATATGGAACAACATTGTCATTATCATTAGGTTTAAAAACATAATAGCCATTTGATTGTCATCTCTAATATTTTCAAAAATAGAAAATAAATCTCATACTTGGTCAAGCCTAACTGGCTTCAATTCCTTTGGCAGAGCACTTAAACCCGATTCATAAGATTCATAAAATAAATCAATACATTCTGAATTTTCAGGTCTGTGACATTTAGGAATCTCTACCAAAGTATCCATAAATCTTACATAGAGATCAGATGGTGATTCTCCCTTTTTTTCCTTATGCAATAAAGGGCTTGAAAAATTACCACAGGATCACAAATGCATGTAGCTTCTTGACAATTTGTTTGGGACTCTATATGATCAACATTATGGAATGATGTATAAGATGAAACAACAAGGGTGTAAGTGTTTTGGCATTCATTTTCAATTTCTGACTTACACCTTTCATCAACATTTGGTGTCTCAAGGAAACAAACACTTGTATTCAAATGACCATTGTGCATTCCATATTTTTGGTTGTTTTAAATTTTCATGGCTATCTCATAGGCCTAATACAAAGTTTTAGGATCCTTGTCTCTCAGTAGATAGCTCATCTTATTATCAAAAGCTCCTAAATAGACAACCAAGCATACTACATCACTTAATCTCATGAAATTAGGAATATCCCCCAATGTTTTAGCAAATCTCCAGTTAAATGTTGGAACCAACTCATTCTCTTCTTTCTTAATACTCATAAAATCATTTAACATTGAACTAGCACTGATTCTTTCACTGAATTGCCTCATGAACACTGCCTTGAACTCATCTCAAGAACAAACAGAACATGCTGGTAAATCAGAGAACCAATCTCTTGTATCTCCCTTCAGGGACTGAACAAACAGTCTCATAATTACATCCTCATGATCTATTTCATAATCATCCATTAAATTACTGAATTCTTGCAAATTCTTTCTTCTTGATTCACTCTTTGTACCACTGAATTTTGGTAACTTATCTCTGATGTTAGATGGAATAAAATTTGGGTAATCATTAATACCACTGAAATTTATGGCTCTATATCTTCCAGTGCTGAAAAAAAAATTATTACATGATAGGGGTTGATTACAAACCATGGTGCACTAGGAACCATACAAGGATGCATATATTGATGCACCTTTTCTTATACCCTTACAAACCTTTTCCTATCAATATTGCAGTTATATAGGGTACTTCAAATTTCTTTTGCAACATGCCCTTAAGCCTTCACAATGCATAATTTTATCTCAACTTTCTTAATACCTTCTAAATGAATTTCTTCAAAAAAAATTGAATACTTCTCTTCATAATAGAGGTTACAAGATAATAGCACAGAAGTATGTGATCCATTTTCCACTATTCCCTTTCTTTAGTGGTTATTTTCACTTAATAGGGAATCAAAAAAAATTCAAGACTTTCAAATATAGCTTTCATATATAGATTTATGCCTTTTTGAAAACCAAAATATGGAGAATACTTGGATATGTTGCAGCTTCTACAGAGTGTTCTTCCTAACTGGAAATCTTTGTATATTTGAAATGTGCTTCACATCTTCATTAGGTTCTTGAGACAGAGTCATCACCTCTCTTCATAGAGGACTGAACTTCAAGCATTATGAAGCTCTTTTAAAATGAATTTCTTTCTAGGTCTTTTCCCACAACAGAGACACAAATTCTTTGAACTTCTACTACAACAAAATTACTTCCAGGTCTATGATTTTAATATCTGAACAAACTTATTCAAATTCACAAAATTCTTGACTCTAGGATTCATAGTCTCCAACTGGAGATGTCAAAGTTATTCCCCAGTGGAGTCGCCATTTTTTTTGGTGATTTTTCTAGCAGAACCTAACAATTCTCTAAAAAGTTTCCAACTCTTATAATGAATAAATTGTAAGGTTAGTGGCCAACACAATGAGCCTAGGATTTTGTGATCCTTACTCCTTCACTTTCGGCTCTATTAAACCAAGGAGGGTAATCCCAAATACATCTTCATGAAATATATCAAATTAATAACAGATCGATTCCTAGTTAAATGCAAATAAAGCCCATCTCACTGAAGATTTGGCATATCCTATAAGTATGTGACTACTTATTTGCTATGAATAAAAAATACTTCCATCCCACACATAATTCATTGAAAAAGATTTTAAATGAATATTGTTCTTATTTTATGTTCAAGGCTAGGTGTGCTACTTTCTCACTCTTCATACTATATTTTCTGATAAACCGGCCAGTGTCTTATCAATTGGAGCAATGGAGTCAAATATGTATGGAACTGTAATATATAAACTACTCATTTTTAGAAGTAGATGAACTACCCTCATACTGCTTTGGAGATTATGAAAACTCAAAATTCCTAAAAGAAACACTCACTACTTATCAATCCTAAGCAATTTCTTACAAATTTTATACCCTCTTCAAGTATTTTAATCAACTCTTTGAGTTAAAGTTGAGAATAGAATAGTACATTCAATAGAACCATTTGAAGATAAATGATAACACCATTAGCATTTTCATTCATAACTTATAAGAAATATACATAGGAGAGTATTTGTTTCCAGACAAAGATTCATTTCTATATCAGTAGATTATATAAAACTAATTTAAGATTGTTACATACATAACTTCATACCCAAGACCCTCTACTACCCTATTTACCCATATCTTATTCAAAATGCCTTTTTTCTGAATAAATTATTCACCAAAAACCCTATTGAGACTAAAAATTCTGACCACTATAATGAGCCCAAAAATCCCTTTTATAGAATAAGGAAGCAACAAGCATCAAGTTCAATTACATTTACATTTCATTTCATTTTGAGATCATTTGCACTAGAATTTGAGACATCCAAAGTTTGTTACATGCAATCATTGAGGAAAATGGAAGAGTAAAAGACAACATTCCACATCCCCTGCATGTAGACCCGCCAGCTCCTCAAAAGGTAGAGTCAGTTGTAGCAGCATCCCCATCCTTTCCAACCAAATAATATTCTCCACTCGCAGCCTTAGCAAAAAACTTGCATATCATCGAACACTAGGAAGTCTGGAACCTCTCGTATACACCAGCCCAAAAAGTTTCCACATCAACACTACAAATAAGAAATCACATCAATGTTGAATAGGATAATCCTGAAAATAGGGCCATGGTGTCATCAAAAACAAAAATGGGGTGTAGTCATCACTCTGAGTCATTAGCCTCAGAGGATACTAGCCCACACCTTGCTCATGGTGGAATTGGAGGAACCGTCACCACCATGTCCTCGGAATCATCAGATGGTACCAAGGAGAGGGGACAATAATCACCCTATGAATTAGTGTCACCCTCATTGTCTGGAGGGCTATTAGATAAATCACTAGAAGAATTAAGTCCTTACAGAAAATCCTTACGATACTTCCACCCTTTCTTTGTCTTTTTTTCATATTTCACCAACTCCCTGCCTTTGAACTTGACTAATTCTTCTAAAACCATTTGGTTCCTCAGGTGGTAGTTACTCCTAACACCATACTTCTTAAATTTCATGCATCCCCTTCTATTTTTTTGTGTATCAAGAGCTCCCTATGTATCAACCTCATCCTCTGGGGAACTCTTATCATATTCTAGAAAACTCAATCTCCTAGACCTCCAAATTGGCATAACAGACTCTCCTGACTTACTCATCCTTCCAGTGATGAGAACCAGAAGACACCTCCAAACTCAATGAAAAATCTGAATGAGAAGTATAGAAATCATTCCTTCTTAAAACGATCCATGCAAGTGTACCAATGATTAATTCTTTAAAGGAAGCTTGTGTGTGTGAGCTGACAATACTTTTCCTTGATCCTTTTAATCTTAACTATTGATTGTGTTTTAAAAGATAAATAAATGGGTAGATTACAATGCAACCGCTTACAATTATTTTTTAATTGTTCTTTTAATGCTCCTTTAAATTAGAAAAGCTATGAGTAGATAAGCATCTACTCTGTTCATAGCACCAATTAAAAATTTCTTTCCACAATTACCCGCTCACCCATAGGAATTATTTCACTTGTATTTCTTCTTATCAAAATAGCAAGGATTGATCCTGATCCAATCTCAAAATATCGGTTCATACACTACCATGCCTTACCCATTAATTTTTCCACTCAATGGATCTAAACAAGAAATTGGGAATGGATTTGTATTTGGACATCTCTAAAGCCTATGATAGGGTGTCTTAGCCCTTCCTTCTTGTTTTCCTTAAATAGTTTGGATTTAATAGAATGTTTCTCAACTTAATCACTTCTTGTGTTACTACTCCTAAATGTTTTTTTTTAGTGAATGGTGTTCCCAAGGGTTTTTTCTCTTGTGGTCATGGTTTAAGGCATGGTAATCCTCTTTCTCCCTACCTCTTTATAATAGTGGTCGAATTCTTAGGAAGAAACATTCAAAATATTTGTTGGCAATTTGATTGTCATTGATGTAAAAAGTGGATATCTGAGTAATATCAAATAAAGGATATTATTGGCTCATTGATGTCAAAAAGGTATCATAGTATGATGCATTTGAAGTTGCAAAGCGATCTTTGAAGTGTTATAAAAAATTTGGCATCAGAACTCAGGCTTACCTTATATCACTTGCGAGAGAAGGAAGGACTTAGTCCTTTTATGCCAAGTTTGATTGAGCTTCAAACTTCAGGCTTCAGGCATACCATATACTCCAATTGATTGGACATGAGGATTCAATTGTACCTTATATTGAATGCCTTAAAGAAATGCAAACAAATTAAGATAAGTCTAAAAGGTTTTGGAATTCAAACTTTGACCATACCTCATACTGTTTGCACAAAGAAAAAACGAGAGTTTGAATGTGTTAAGTCAAAGAAGGAGTCGGGCATCGAACATCAAAAGGTTGGCTTTCACCTTACCAAAAAGAAGGTAAGCAATAAGACAAAAGCCCCAAGGCTGACACCCAAAAGGGTTAAGTCTTGTTGTGAATGGTAATCCTATAACTTCACAAACACAAAGAACAAACATACAATTAGTTCATTATGCAAGTTAGAAGCAACATTCCCCATGAGATTCATTTGAAACATAAAAACAAGAAATGAAATGAAGAACACAATAAAAAATATTACTAAATCCTATTCAAATGAACAAACTCTCAATCCCATGGGGGAATTGGTGCCATTTTGATGTGGAAAATGGCCATTTCCCAATTCCTTGATGTAAAGTGATGATCTTTGGTGATGATTATGCTTCCTTGATGAAATTTCCCAATAACCTAGATAAATTGATTGCAAAATATGAAATACTATGAACTCAAATGCTAAATGCCTATAGTGATTATGCTCTTAGATGATGGATTTGAAATCAATAGAGAAACTCTCTATTGATAGAAGATAATGATGGGAAAAGAGGCAAAATGGATGAATGTGGGACAAAAGACCAACCAATACGAAGAGGCCACTTGTCCACATGTGATTGGAGGAGGAATGAGCACATTTTGATGAATGTGCACATAAATATGGTTAGGTGGAATTTGAAATTTTTGAAATGACAAGTTGGAGGAAGAGAGGAATGGAGTAAATGCCACTTGTCTCAAGAAAAATGACATGTAAGAGGCCTTTAATACCTTGTTGGATGTACTCATCCCTTTTGGAGGGATTTTTGAATTTGAGGAATATTCCCTCATTGATGCCTTGTTGAGAGAAAATAGAAGAATTTTATAAAATCAATTAAATTGATTTTCTTGTGCAAGTTGCAAAATCTAGAGGATTTGATGGATTAGGATTAGCATTAATCAGGATTTGATTAATTTAGATAAAAATTAGTTGATTTGACAATTTGACTTAGATTTTTTGATTAATTTAAATCAAAGTTGAGAGGAATATGAAATTATATTTAATTAAATAAAGTTTGATTTATTTAATTAAAGAGGGTGGTGTTAGATTAAATTAAAAAAAGATTAATTTATTTAATTTAAAGGAGATAACTTTAGAGATTAAATAAATAAAGTGAATTATATAATTAATAGAAGTGGATGACTTAATCAAATAAATTTGATTTATTTAATTAAGAGAGGAAATATGGTGAATTTAATTGAATAAAGATTATTCAATTAAATGACTAGCCGAGGAGATGATTCAGGATGAACTGGTGTTAGTAAGATCAGGATCAGGTGTATAGGATCAATCTGTATATTTTTTCGTGTCTACATTTTGCCCCTCTTTGAAGCAATGTACCCATTGTGTTGGTTCAAAGAATAAATTACCAAGATCAAAATTCAAAAAAAAATGATTTTTTCAGATGCCCCACTACTGCCCCAATGAGAAGGATTATGCTAGTATACTGCCCCCTTGAGAGATCGGACAAAAATTTGGATTTTTGGGTGATCTCGCGAAAAAAGAGGACAAGCTATCTAATGGGTCCAAAAAAGGTCTGGGATGCCAAAAACATGCCAAAGCATGAAAAAATGATGCAAAACAACCCTTGATCAGGCAAAAACAAGATCGGGGGTCCAAAACCCTAGTTGGATGGCTAAACAGGGTCAAAAAACCCTAAATTTCAGGCTTAAATAGGCCTCAAGGGGTCACTTTCAATTCATTTGCATACCTAACCCTTAATAGATTCTTGCATTTTGAGCTCTGAGCACTATTCAAGATGGCACAACAAGTGCTTCCATGATGCGTTTTGGATTGAGTGCGAGTGTACCAACAACTAGCAAGCGTAGGACCATCAATATGTGACCCTTACCTGACTTGTTTTTTTGATTTGCAATAAATATGGCCAAAGGTCAAACAGAGTCAAGTGGCAATACATATCACCACTAAAAGTGCATAATCAGTGTCACGTGGCCTTAAAGAGCATCGCATTTGCAAACTGCACCACCATGACTTAGTTTATAAATTAGGGCTTAGAGGTCAAAGTCAGCCGCATTTGCAAATTGTGCCACAATGGTGCAATTTAGAATTTAGGTTTAGGAGCGCGATCAAAATGCAATGTGACAGCATAGTTTGGAACTTCCAAACAACATCACATTTGTTGTTTCAATTGTGACAACTTAGAATAGGATCTTAATTTTTTATGAAACTTGATGTTGTGGCTTTACTTCTGCAAGAGGACTTAGGGATACTTCATTCATGAGAGCACAGGTCCCCAATTTTGAGCCGGTTAGTTAGTATGCATGACTTGCTCTAGGAGCACCTTGGGGTGATAGGGTTGTGGTACATCACCTACACCACTCCTTTCTAGACACACTTGGGCATGATGACCGCCCTAGCAGAGCGATGGAATAGTGAAACGTCATTGTTTAACTTGCCTACAAGGGAGGCTACAGTGACCTTAAAGGATGTTTGGTGCATCCTTCAATTGCCCATCCATAGAGAGCGAGTGATCTATGATGTGGATGTCAAGATAGATGCCTTCTATTGAGGTCATGGAGCTCAATGAGATTATTTTTGTTGAGGGTCAGATCGAGCTTGAGCGGTATATGGGCACAATGCTCACTTTTAGATTGATTGTTGTCGATATCATTTCAAGGCTTGTGGAACTAGATCGGCACAACTAATACTTTAGTCCAGGATGGGGACTTGTCTTGGAGTGGATGCTCCAATTGAGAGAGTGATTTTTCTAGGGGCCAGTGATGCTAGCTTCCCTTTATCATGACCTTCATGACTTTGCATACCTGGATAGCAGGGCCATTGGGGCTAGAGTTACACTTTTGCACATCTGGGCCTAGGAGCACATTGCAGTGCTTCACCTGTAGGTTACACCAATTTCCCTAGAGCTAGATGATCCCATAGTTTGGCAGTAAGTAGGGGCATTGACCACTTTTACTCACACAAGGGCAGGTGGCATCCCTCACTTGAGGAGGTTTCTTGATGAGATGATAGTGTTTACATGGCGGCCTTGGCTTGGTATGCCTGCATGGTATGATGATGTACAACAGCTCTTCTTTACGAGGCAAGATAGGCTTATGCAAGGGAGATATCACACCATGATAGGGAGGTATCTTCTTGATAGAGTGGTTCACCAGTTTGGGGATAGACAGAACCATCCCGATGACTAGTATGTGGTGATATTTGCATGTACTACGAGGGAGACTACACGGGGTAGGCCGATCTCAGTCGATGAGGCAATGACACCTTTTAAAAAGCTAGTGGCTAGGCCATGGCCATATGATCAAGGATAGGGAGATGCAGGGGTCATAGCGGCATATACTGTATGGTTTAGACCACCTCTATGATTGACAGATCTAGGAGTAGTGCTCGTACAATGAAGGCCTAGAGGTAGATCAAGAGGCTAAGGGTGGGGGCAGGGAGGCAGAGGAGATAGAGATGGGTATGGGGAGAGAGGATGAGATGGACCACCTCAGGATCAAAGGGTACAAGTGCCCGGGGATCATCAGTGAGATGGGGAGAGGAAGCCCCAGTATTAGCCTCAAGTGCCAAGGGATAAATAGAGAGACCACCACCACTAGCCTCCGCCACCACCGCCACCTTAGCCAGATCAAAGAGATGCCTTGATACATCAATTGCAAGCATAGGTCTAGGGTTTATAGGCATAGGTATAGGCACTAACTGTTGAGAGAGACCGTGCTAGGTCAGAGAGAGATCAAGAGATAGGCCAAAGATGGCAACTAGAGAGTATGGTCTCCGCTTCTCAGGGCAAGATAGTCTTGGCATGGATGTACCACAAGGCCATTAGATAGGTCAAGTATTATAGGGTGCACTATAGATAGGTCGTACTAGTAGGGACTTGATTACTAAAGTACTCACAGCAGACAAGCATGAGATAGCTTAAGGATTAGGCTAAGAGATAGGTGGGGGAGGGGAGCAACTAGCAAGGTGGGCCACCATGATACCCTTTTGATTGGCATTATTTTTTTGATCCATGGGCTTCATTTTTTGATAGCCCCATGAGCATTATATACTTGATTTATACACACATTTGATCTTGATCTTTGTACCATGATAGTTACATTTTTTATTATATATATGATATGGTTCGATTCATTTATGAGATGTGTACTTATGCATGATGAATGAATGTATTTAATTTCCTATATGCAATGATATGACTCATGATATGCAGATGTTTATTGATGCTTATGGTTATGAATGCATTTCTTTTTGTACATTTTCTTATGCATTTGATGATGTATGATATGTGGATGAAAATGTGATGGCATATATTATGATATGATGATGCAGATGATATGTTTGCCTAACAAGCCTATATAATATGCAAATGCAATTTTTTTGATGAGAAATGATTATGATGATGTATGATATGATATGACCTATGATGTGTAATGGTTTGTAGTTGTATAAATGAAATGATATGAATGTATTTATTTAAGATGACGTGATATGTAATGCAACTGATTATAAGATGATGATAATGTGACATGATTATTCTTTTATACTATGTGATATGATATGCCTATGCGATGATTCTTGTTTTGCAATGATTCATGAATGCAATAATGTTTTATGATATGCAATTATTTGTAATATGATAACATGAGATGATTATGACATGATTTATGAAATGCAAATGATTATGATATGTAACGAGATTATTATGATGTGATATGCTCATGACATGAATGTGTGAAGATTTATGAAGTATGATGACGTATATGCATTTATGCAATGGATGATTTAATAATTCCTATGTCATAATACCTTTATAAAATGAATACAAATTTATGATGTTTATGAGATGTTTTACAATAATCAATCTATATTAATGATGAAATGTAGTGCATTTATGTTTCCTATATGATATGATATGATATGCATTATGTTGATGATTTGTGGATGCAGAGTGGATGCATTTAGTGATATTTTTGATGAGTTGTCATGGTACTATGTTAGTATGGAGAGAAGATAGAAGAAAATGAAAAGAGGATCCAACACCTACATTATTAATGATGATGACTATTTTCTTATCAAGAATTGGGGTTTTAAAAGGTCCATTTACCTTACATTTGATAATACACATATGCACGATGCATCAAGGTACAAAGAACTAGGATGACGTTGCTCCTAGTGTGATGGACTTTGACTCGACGATCAGATAGGATTATTATGGTTCACACCTTACATATGGAAACTTCACTAGGATGTACTTTAGATACTTTAAACATCTTGAACCAAAACATAGAAAGGAAAACCTAACAATGTAATAGTCAACAAGCTGGCTGAAACACCCTCCATACACACCTAATAAAGCAAGTATTCACCAAGGTTATATCACAAGAATATCCAACAAGCACAGTAGATAAAAAGGTAATGATCATTGCCCCATTCCTTTCTCTCTAAATATTTTTTTTTAGACATCATCGAGAGGTCATTGGAATGAGTGCAATAAGATAAGTCAAAAAGACAAAGATAAAGTAAATAAACAAGCTAATGTTCTTCATGTTGCTAGCCAAGACTAAACTACGGTGGTGTTTGATGTTATTAGATGTTTTTGGATTGATTGGATGATAGGCTATTGATACTCTGAGTTGAATAACTTGCTTACTTACTAACCTAGACTTGAGACCCTGACGATTGAGCTTTCGCTTTTAAACCTGTTAGACTTATTTATGATTGTTTTGCCAAAGGATAAAGGTAATGATGATTTATTATGAATGAGATTATTTCAGGTGAAAGTGAGATGATACAGATGGATTTTTTCAAATATTTAGATGTTTTTGGTATTTTTGAATGTTTTGAGGTTGTTTTGGGATTTTTGAGATGTTTTACAAATGTTTTGTTTTTTGGATTTTCCAATATTTTTGGGTTTTCTGAGATTTTGACCAAGAGACTAACTTAAAGACCTATCCTAGGGGTCTCGAGATTTGATGTAGATTAGCCTTTCCTACATAGACCACACAGTTTGACCAACACGGACTTGATTTATTGATGAGATATGAACAAATGGATTGCTAGCTTATTATGACGAACTCCTAAAGGACTGACCTAGGATGTCTCGTGGGATGATCAAAGATCAACCTTGCTTAATTTCAAGCTCAAGGATGATGTAGTTCAACAAGATGACTCTAGTTTTTTATTTTTTTAGATTTTTGACATGTTTTTGGATTTTTGGTTTTTTGATGTTTTTGGATTTTCTGGTATTATGAATATTTTTAGATTTTTGATTTTATAAAGTGTAGACATCTAAATTTGACCACTTATATTTAGTTAAATCTATCCCTTTTCGTCTAAATATCCTTTTATCCACATTATTTAAATAATGTTACTATTATTTAATTAACATCCTTGAAGTCCTATAAATCCCTAAGGTATTTAGTAATATAATAAAATACCTTACCCCTTTACTCCTTTCTTCCAAAGAATTAAATAAATAACCCACTTATTTAATTCCCTTTATTTCCCATCCACACTTAATCCTAATGCATATCCTAATCCCATTATTAGGGATGTGACACATCTGTAATCCATGATTAGGATGTGTCACATCCTCTAGTTTTTGCAAGTTGGCTCCTAATCATCATTAGCCACCTAACCCTCTTCTAATCCATCATCAACTAGTCTAATAAACCCCCTTTAGTCAACTCTCCCACATCCCAATAAAAATTTTAATTCCATTTTATTCTCCCAACACCCTTCATGGAATTTTTAATTCAATTTACAATCCCCATGTACTTTCCAATGGAATTTTAGATTCCATTTATTCACCCAAGGTTTCCCAAGGAATATTTTATTTCTATTGTCTTCCCCATGCATATTAAAAAGGAATTTTTAATTCATTTTGGTCAACATTTTAGGCTTGGTAAAAATACTTACACACATTTCTGGCATGCCTGGTGGGACCCACATCATGGATCTATTCTTTCATGTTTTATGTTGTTTGCATTTTGCAGTTATAGAGGTGAAACTGCCTTGAGGGGTGAACTTGACTTTCACGGGGGTGAAGTTGCTCTTAGGGGTGAACCTGCCTCCCTCCAGAGGTGAACCTGCTTGACCTTATGGAAACAGGCGAACCTACCTTTTGTTTGGAAAAATCTGCCTACTATTAGGTGAATCTACTTAAAGGGGTGAACCTGCCTTTATAGAGGGGAAAACCTTCCTTTATAGAGGGGCGAACCTGCCTTTATTGAGGGGTGAACCTATCTTTATAGAGGGGTCAACCTGCCTTTACAGAGGGGCAAACCTGCCTTTACAGAGGGGTGAACCTACCTTTATAGAGGAGCAAACCTGCCTTAATAGAAGGGAAGAGTTGAATTTATAGATGGGCGAATTTTCTCAATAGAATGGGTGAACTTGCCTCACACAGAGGTGAATCTGAAACTCTACTCTTTCATTTTCTATGTTAGTTTTCTTCCATTTTCATATACTAATCCACTAACTCAGTTGTTTTCCTGTGTCCTTGCTTACACCTTACAATCTATGCAGCTATTTCTCATTCATCCAAGATTGGTGGTCTAAAACTACTAACACATATTTTGTAGGATGAGTGATCCAAGAACGGTTAGTTAGTTTTGTTTGTCATTTTTTAATACTAATCTAGGCACACGCAACTCTAATTAAAGGATCAATTAATTTATTTGTCGTGCTTGTGAGTGGTTTTTGATGTATCCAATCTTGTTGTGCCACTTGGTGATCCTAAGTGACAATAAATCATAGCTTTCTCTAGTCCAGTTCAATCTTCCTAGGAGGTGCTAGTGTGTTTAGGCTATCCCCTTGCGCTACGTGTGAGCCTAGGGACCAGTGGAAACATATAGTATCTTCTTCCTTTAGCGAGACCTACCTAGGATTTCATCACCTAGGGGACGATCCCAACCACGTGTTATTGTTGAGGTATACAAAGGGGGGAGAGTGAAAGTTGTACCTCAATCCAGTCACATCATTTCTAGAAAAGCATCAAAGCTAAGGTGATACCTAGATAAGACGTGAAGAGTTAGTATGAGTTTCCAATACCTCATTGGGGCTCCTAAATCATGCTTGTGATGGGTTGGTGTTCACATTTGTGCCCCACGTACCATGCATATATCGAGGACTCGCGAGATAGCCTTGTTCAGCCTAGATAGAGACTCGTCACTAATCCTAGGATCGTATTGCCTGGAGTGTCTTGTTTGTGTGATACCAATGCTTTTATTTTTGGTTGAGTTAGTTTGTCCTTCTAGCTATTGTTTTTCATGCTTGTTGTCCTTTGTTGTAGTCCCCCTTACCTTCAGAGGTAGTTTTGCTTCCCTATTCCAATCCTGTCCAGCATCCCCCTTAGCAAATTTTTTTGTTCCTTGTACTTGGGTGAATTTTCCACCTTCATGGGTGAGCTTTCTTAGAGCACGGGAAAACCTACCTTAACAGAGGGGTGAATTTTCCTTTTTTTCTTCATCTGGGACCTCATTCAGGTTCATTTTGGTGTCCATTTGGTCCTCCTAGTCCCCGTTCAGATCCATTTAGTGTATCCATTTATTTGTTAGTGGTTCTATCTTCAATTTGATTCTTAGTCCGGATTTGTTTATTCAAATCCATTCATCCATTTTGCTATCATGTTCTTCATTCAGGGCCTTGTACGGATCCGTTTTGGTGACCATTTGGTCATTTTTGACATGTTCTTTATCTGAGTCCTCACTAGGAGTAATTTAGGTGAATATGGTTTTTTGTTGGTGGTCATATCCTTTGTCTAAGTCTCCATCCAAGTCTGTTTAGGAAAAAAAATTATTTTCGTTGACCATCCCTTTCTCCTTTCGGGGCCATGTTCAGGTCCGTTTAGGTGTATGTTTCCTCTGTTCTCATCTCGTTCATCATCCAAGTCTCCATTCAAATCTATTTAGTTACAGTTGTCATCCCATTAGGAAATCCTCAAGGTCACCCTTGCATGTTCTTCAGTCACGCTTGTTTGTTCTTCAGTTCCATCTTCCCATTCTTCAATCTCTTCAGCTGTTTAGGCAAACTTGTCAGTTGTTTGGGCAAATTTTCTAGCTTTTTAGGTGAACTTGTAGCTATTTTAGGGTGAATTTTCTCTTGGGGGTGATCCTACTTTTATGTTTGGTTGAATCTGCTATCTTGGAGGATTCTGACTACTATTTTGGGTGCTCATGCTTTTCTATTTGGGAAAATCTGCTATTTTGGGTGATTTTGACTACTTTTTTGGGTGATCCTACTCTCTTAGTTGAGTGAATCTACTCCTAGGGGCGATCCTACTTTTTTTTTTGGAAAATCTATTGTTTTGGGTGATCCTGGCTGCTATTTTGGGGTGAATTTTCTCTCCTTGGATATGCGAATTTGTTACATTCAGAGGTGAATCCGCTTCCCATACAAAATCTAGAGAGTCAACCTTTCATGCCACAATTAGCCTACATCTTCCTCAGGCCAAAATCATAATCCAATCATTCCTCCTCTTCTTGTTCATCCCCAAACCATCCAATTTTCAAAAAAAATAGGAATTTATTTACCCTGACTTGTCGGGGTCATAACTTTCTACTCAATGCTCAAAATTCAAAACCGTTTACATCATCAAAAAGGTCTCCAAGAGTACTAATTCAATCCCTAAAATAGCATGCCTTTGACAAACCAATTTTAGAGATTGATGAAATTTTCAATCCCAAATTTTTCTTTGAAGTGTCACCCATGTACTATTTTGGACCATAATCTAAGCTTTAATATTGTCCTAATCTAAGCTCCAATCCAATTCTAATCTAAATTTTAATCTCATCATCCTAATATGAGCTTTAATCTAATCCTAATCTAAGCTTTCATCCAATCCTAATCTAAGCTTTAATCTAATCCTAATCTGAGCTTTCATCCAATCCTAATATGAGATTTAATCTAATCCTAATCTAAGATTAACATGTCTAATATCTTCTGATATCGAAACAAATCTTAAGATCTCTTCTCCCATTTTATTTTGATCCATCTTATTTATCTTTCATCATCTATTATTTCCTTCTGATCAATTATCCCCATCTTTTCAATCTAAATCCATCCAATCAAACATCATGAATCCTTATCCTTCACCAGTGCAACCAACAATAGTGGTCAAGGGGAATCCCAACTACGTTCATGATGATAACGAAAGTCTTGTTGATCAAGATGAATATAATATAGATCCCCTTGATGATGTCATTGCTATCAAGCTTCTTTTGATCCCTTCCCAAAATCCAACCACTCCTACAAGCTATCCTCCTATGCCTCCATCCACATCTAATAATATTCCTTATGCTACCCTTGACAAGGGATATCCAGTATCCTCACCATCTAGATATTCATCATGTTCTCCTACTACATCTCTCCTATCCAACATCCACATCCTCCTATATTAATCCGCCACTCCATACTCCTATCCTTATCATCATCAATCATCACAATATCTCTACCTTAATTCCACATCTGCATCTTTTGACCTTAATCTAGCATCCACATATTGCTATCCTAATCCTTCATCCATCTCCTCTTATCCTAATCCACCATCCCAATATTCCTACTATAATACACCATCCCAATCTTCCCAACCTAATCTAGTATCCACATCCTCCTATCTTAGTTCATCATCCACGACCTCTTGTATCTGTTGGCAAGAGACACCGCAAATATCATTTTAGTGTTGTCATTGATGGAAACCCTATTATATGATTCGATCCACACATTAACATTTTCTCACACCAGAAGTCAAATCGAAGTTCTATAAATAACTATCAAGCAAGAATAGAGCATCTGATAGAATTGTGTTCATCGATTCATATGCAATTTCCTATTATCATTTTGAGTTGTGGATCTTAGCGAAGATATTTCAGTGTATGTACTATCTTATCCGAGAATCACCAGGATACGCATTCATTAGTGTTCAAGATAGAAGATCCAGTTGAATAATTTCCTATGTATCAGTACAGAAAGTCTACTTCATGAATATAATATGATGTAGGTAATTAAGGAGTAATTGTTTAATAATTTTCATGTCTAATCATATTGATTTGGGTCATTACTATGCTATGGTTGACTTTGGTAGGTGCACATTGAGAATTAAATTTGTATTGAGCCGACAATTTGTAAATATTTTCATACTTTTGTTGGAGCCGACAAGTAGCAATTAAATCCTTGGTGGCGTATATATTTATAAGTGATCAATTATATCATTTTGATATAGTCGTGTGATGTGTTTTGCTGTGTGTTGTGAATAGCAGAAGGATTATACATAGTTTCACTTGTGCATAAAAATATTTATGATAGGAATTGAAGCAGAGGAGAGTAGAAGAGAAGAATCAGACAAAAGGTCAAGAATTTGATTATTGAGCCTAACTGGAACTAAGATCAGAAATTCATAGATGCTACTCTTTCAGTTCAATCTCTTAGATGGATTTAATCTGAATATTCTGTAAGACAGTGAGTCTTCATTTCTGAGCAGTGAGCTCTAGGCAGTGTGCCTGAAAATAAGTGCATTCCCATTTTGTAAACACTTATTTCTGAGTATACTCATATTGTGGATTGTCCTTCCACCATGGTTTTTCCCCTAATAGGTTTTCCATGTAAAAATCCTTGTGTTATGGTGTTATGGTTGTTTTCCTTATGATCATGAATATTTATTTTGGTTGAATGTTATAAGTACTTTCAGGATCAGATTAATAAAGTTAAAAATTGTAGAACATTGATTCACCCCCCCCCCCTCTCAGTGTTCCTTGATTCCAACAATTGGTATCAGAGCTTAGTTCCTCAGAAGAAGTTTAACAGCTTGGGGAAGATTTGGGAAAGTAATTCAATGGACTCAGATAGTCTTCAGCAACAACTCTTGATGGCCCTAGATGATCTTGATTAGTCAAAATGCCTCATGGATTCTGATAAATTCATTGAGTCTTTGAAAGATAAAATCAATAAGTCCAAGTAGAAGAGAAGGGAAATATGTGATCAAATTAAGAAGAATGATGGTAAAAGCGTAGAAGATGAACAACTGAGTCAAGCTCTAAAACAAAATATGGAAGGATGTCAAAAGCTTACTAGAGATAATATAGTCCTAAACCATGAGCTGGAACCTATTATGATGAGGATGACCAAGGATATTGAAGACAAAAAGAAGAATGAAGAGAACCTTGCTCAGTCCTTGAAAGAGAAATCTGAAGCATGCAACAAAATTAATGATGGATTCATAAATCTGGCACTTGAATTGCAGCAATCTAGAAATAATGAAGAAGAACTTGAAAGACAGGTTGTTACCCTCAGAGATGAACTTGCTACTGCAAATGAATTCAAGGATAAGTTCAATATTAGCTCATCCAAGCTTGATGACTGATTAAAAGTCAGAGGACTGAAGATGACAAATGAGGTCTTGGATATGAGGAAGGAGAAAGTTCCAGATCTAGACAAAGGAGATTTAGGCAAGGAAATCAGATGAACAAATCTGGAAGGTATCTAGTAAGACAACCTTATGCTCAAAGATTCAATGGTTACTATGTTTTTTGTAATAAATTTGGTCATATAGCTTCTCAATGTAGAATTAGAATGAATTCAAATGGTCCATCATTCTTCGATCAGTGCTTTAACTGCAACAAGTATGGTCATAAGTCAAATGAATGCATAAATATGATGAACAACTTTTATAGAGATGTCAGATGCTATACATGCAATAGATTTGGCCATATTGCTAACTAGTGCAAATTAATAGAAAATAAATGGAATAACTAGTTTGGATAATGAAATTTGGTGTGCTACAATTACAACAAATCCGGTCACATTGCTAGATTTTGTAGAAACAGAAAGGGTCTAGTAAATCAAACAAGAAACATGCAAAAGAATGAAAAAGGAAAAGGGAAAGTCACTATAGGTGAGATCAAGATGGAAATGAAGAAGATATGGGTGAAGAAGAGTTATTTTGTTGCAAAAAATGAGCCAACACCAGAATCTAGTTTTGGCAATTCATTTGGGAATTAGTTTATGGTCTCTGGCCTAGGGGGAGCTCTCAAGAATATCCTTCAAACCCCTTGTCGGCAGTTAGTACTGGGATATGGATGAGTGTACTGATTACATTTATGATCCATAGATGTTGTTGAAATAGTTGGAGAGACTACTTATGCTAGTTTGAAGGTCCATAGAAGAGTTATCTTTCACAATGTATGGAAACAGGGTATCTGGATGAGTTAGCGAAAAAGAATTTACTACAACAACAAGTTAGGTATGTGAATGATAAAAGGTCATTTCTATTTTTTATTTGTCACTTTTCACTTTGAGAAGAAGATGTTTGGAGAGCTCTAAAGAAAAATTTGGAAAAATTTGTCAAAGATTCAAGTGTGAAGGTGATTCGGTGACAAAACCCCAAACCAGTGAAAAGGTATTTATCGAAAAACTTGTGAACTTGTGAATTTTCAAAAATGGCTACTCTATTGGTAGTTGATGTAAAGGATAGACCTTGTCCAAAATTCAAGTGGAATCCTTTCAAATCTATTGAGATAGATCCCTTAGGTGCACTTTCATCTATTTTGTATGGCATCTTGCATATTGAAGATATTAGGGCATACACTCATGCAAACATTGAGGATTTAGGGAGCTCACAGTTATTGAGTTTGTACAAAAATCACATTATAGGAGAGGATTTTCATGTTAAACCTGAATTCAAAACCCTAGAAGAGAATAAATTCACATAGATTGTAAAATTTCCCATGTTTGAAGAAAACGAGTTGGTCTGGTATATTTTAAGCCGAGTTCATGATAAATTTATGTGGTTGAATCAACCCTTTAAGATTAAAAAAGAATCCATAAGCGATGTTACTAGTTTAAATTCTTCTAATGGATTGTCGATCTTGAAGTTCGTGAAGAATTAGACAGTTACTGATGCAACCGGTTCAGTGTATGCTAGAAGAGCTATGACAATTAATGATATTGTTGAAGTGGATGTCAGATTTGCATCGATGGTCATTTGTTACAAAATATATCATTCCAGCTGAGATAATTCTGTATCTAGCTTAAATATCGATGCAACATATCATATGGTAAAGGAGAATGCAGAATATGATCTATGTGAGCTACTCAAAAGCCAGTTGATGGAAAATCTTGGTAAAATCAAGAAAGATAAGAAGAATTCCTTCAAATATGGTAATCTTCTAATGTGTTTGTTATGTTACTTTATGAATGAAGTTCTGAGATTTGGAAAATTAAAATGGCAAGGTAATAAACCTATAGCTGCTCAAATTAGAGATATCTTGTGCAGACTTGGTGATAGAAAGACAAGTAATACTATAATCTGGGGTTATTTCAAGAACTTTCAAAATGAGATGCAAGAAAGAGAAAGAATTCCTAAGTCTATTATGGAGAAGTACAAAGATACTATCTATTTTATGGTTGACATTGATCAATGCCTTATGGAAGCTACAAATCCCAGAACAGTCTATATTATGCCAATGGGCTACGAGGTTGAGGAACATATTTTGGAAATGTATGTTGAAAATTTGCTGAGAAAACCTCGGGATCCATCAGAAGAAATATTTGGTACTTTTTCTAAAAAGGATATACAAGTACATAATCAACTAAGGAATCTTGTAATAGTCAAGAGAGTAAGAAGAGAAGTGGAAGCCTTTGCAAAAATCATGGGTATATCTACAAAAGTTGTGAGAAAAGCTAGAAGAAAGAGAGAACAAGTTGAAGTAGGAGAGCTAGTCAGAACTGAATCTGCTAGTCCAGTAGTATCCTCTATCCAAACTAGATCTATAAGAAGCTCTACTCTCCCTTCTAGTTCTACAAAAAGGTCAAATCCTATGAAATCACAAACCAAGTCATCCGATAAGGAGGGATAAAGAAGGAAGGAAAAAATAAAAAGAGTTTATATTTCTTTTTCTGAAGATGAAGAGATTGAATTTGATGCAGAGATAAGAGAAATCAAGCAAAAATGCACAAAGGAAACAATAGTTTCAAAATACCAGCCCTCTAGTGAAGAAGTGAAACCAAATAAGATGAAAATTGACAAAATAAGTATGTCTATAAAAGAAGTGGAGAATGCATTGATTAAGGATGGAAATCTTAGGCCTCTTCATGAATGGTATGACACTTTTGATAGTGTCGATCAAAGAATTATTGAGGAAGCCTCAATAAAATACTTGAATAATTTCAATAAGGCACTCATTGAAATAATGTCTGCATTACCCAAAATTCTTTGTGAAATTTTGGAAAGGAGAAGAGTGAATGCCAAAACTGAGGATGAATAGTTGAAAGAATGAATTCTTGCAGATTTATGTCCAGTGATGTCTATTGAGGAAATGAGGACAATTCTAAATGGTGCCAAGAAAGACTTCAAGAGAAAAACAAGAGTAAACAAGCTCGTGATTAGTCAAACTAAAAAAGTGGAAAAAGAAACTAAAAAAATTCTAAAGGAAGTTTTGTTAAGGAACAAAATCGATGTTTTTGAGGAAGTGCATGATGGAAATGTTTCAGTCGGTCTGGTAGTAGAAGAAGGAAAAGAAGATACTATTGAGGACACTCAAATTCCTCTTAATGTGCATGATGGAGAAATTCCTATGGAGATTGAAGCTCCTAAGGTCATGTTTGTTGAAGAAGTTGAGATTCCTAAAGACAAGCAAGAATCTATAGCTAAGGAAATAGTGATTGAGGAAAAGAAGGTTGAAATAAAGGAAGTTTCATTAAAATAAAGAGACATTGCTAAGGCGGTGAAATGTTTGTTGGAAGAACAACATGAATAATTTGATTATGAACTACTAAAAGTTCCTATCAACTTGGACACTTTATCCCCTATTAAGAAAATGAAGGTAACTTCATTCGCTTTGAACAAGGCGAGCGAAGAGATTTTGAAGTCACATATTGAAGATAGTGATCTGTTGAATCTTGCATCTGATATTCTAGAGAAAATCATGCCTACATATGTTAACAATCCATTTGGTTCTCCATCCGATGAGCTGAAGAAGCTTTTTAATGTTGTAAGTACTCATTTTGATTCCCTTGAGAAATCAGCTAAGGATAAGGTACAGAAGGAGTTTGATGATAAAATATTTAGTAGATTGAAAGGGATGATATCTAGGGATAAATATTTGGTAGCTATTTTTATAAAGAACATTCAAAGTGATTTGGTTGAAGGTGGTAATATTTATAAATCATGTCTATCTTTATCTAAGTTCACTGAGGACTTTGAAAAGAAAATAAAATAATGTGAAAAAAAGTTAGCAGATATCACTCAAGCATTCGATCCTCTAACTGTTATGTTGGAAAACAAGAAATTCAAGTGAAATCCCTACTTGAAAAGATCAAAATCTTGAATCATGAAGAAAGTAAAATGGTTGAAAGAGTTTGTGAGCTTAGAGGACTAATTGGTCCTAAGATGGAAACAATGTTAAGTGCTTTAAAGGAACAAAAGATGCTATGGTGGTCAATGATCTGATAAGAACCTTGAATCTATAGAGATGCAATCTTACTTATTTTTTGGTCACATGGTTATCATGGAGAGTCTCAAGAAGGTTTGGGACATGATTTTGAAATTGTTAAAGAACAATTTTTCAGATCTATTCAAGCTTATGTAAGTTGTAGAAGCCTATTTTTACATATGCAGTTTGTTCATAATAGTTTTGTTTTGATTTTTTGTATGAGGATTTCTACCTTTTCCGTTGATGTTAAAGGGGGAGAATGGGACAGTTAAAAATTCCTTAATCATCTCAAGGGGAGTTGTGTTTTTGAATTTTGAAGGGTGGCAGTGTATTCATGTTGGTACTGATCTGACACTTAGTCATTTTTCTCTAAGTGTTTCCATCAATGCCAAAGGGGGAGATTGTTGGAAAGATACACTACAAATATCATTTTGGTGTTGTCATTGATGGAAAACCTAGTCTGTGATTCGATCCATACGTCAACATTTTCTCACACAAGAAGTCAGATCGAAGTTCTGTAATTAACTGTCAAGCAAGAACAAAGCATCTGACAGAATTTTGTTCATCGATTTCAATATGCAATTTCCTGTTATCATTTTGAGTTGTGGATCTTAAGGAAGATATTCCAGTGTATGTACTATCTTATCCCATAATCATCAAGATAAACATTCATTGGTGTGCAAGTTAGAAGATCTGGTTGATTAATTTCATGTTTATCAATATAGAAAGCTGACTTCATGAATATAATTTGTTGTGGATAATTAAGGACTAATTGTTTAAGTAGTTTTATGTTTCATCATATTGATTTGGGTCATTACTATGCTATGGCCAACTTTGGTAGGTGCACATTGAGAATTAACTTTGGATTGAGCTGACAATTTGTAAATATTTTCATACTTTTGTTGGAGCCGACAGGTAGCGATTAAATCCTTGGTGGTGTATATATACAAGTGATCAATTATATCTTTTTGATATAGGTGTGTAATGTGTTTTGGTGTGTGTTGTGAATAGAAGAAGGATTATACACAGTTTCACTTATGCATAAAAGGATTTGTGATATGAATTGAAGCAGAGCAGAGAAAAAGAGTAAAACCAGATAAAAGGTCAAGAATTCGATTACTGACCCTAACTGGAACTATGATCAGGCATTCATAGATGATACTCTTTCAGTTCAATCTTATAGATGGATTTAATTTGAATATTATGTAAGATAGTGAGTCTTCATTTCTGATCAATGAGCTCTAGGTAGTGTGCTTCAATGCAAGTGCATTCCCATTTTGTAAACACTTATTTTTTAGTATACTCATATTGTGAATTTTCCTTCCATCGTGTTTTTTCCCCTAACAGGGTTTCCACATAAAAATCCTTGTGTTATGGTGTTATGGTTGTTTGCCTTATGTTCATGTATATTTCTTTTGGTTGAATTTTATAAGTACTTTCATGATCAGATTAATAAAGTTAAAAATTAAAAAACACTGATTTAGCCCCCCCTCTTAGTGTTCCTTGATTCCAACAATATCACTCCCCCTTCCATTCCATTGTATTTTAATCCTCCTGCTAATTCACTCTACCTCAATCCTCCATCTAATCTTGATCCATCCATTGAGCTTAATCCTTCACCTACTCCTAGTCCTTCATCCGATTACATCCATTCATCTAATCATAATCCACCAATCCCTAATCCTAGTCCTCCATCCATCCATAATCCTCCATCCATTCCTATCACCCCACATAATCCTACATCCCTTGTAAGTTTCATCCAAGGACTCGTGACAAAAGAGACATCCCCAAATCCACATTTTGATATTGTGGAACCATGCCATACCACTCTATCATGTTCAATCACTAGTGATGAGGCCCTCCTCCATTCTACACCTATCGCTCCCATTACCATTCCTAACACCGTCCAAATAGTTGAAACCATCAAACCCACTAAATCCATTGAATCATCATCTTCTGCTCCTGGAACCAATAAAACCAGTGAAGACACCTAAACCCAATCCGTTCCTGCTAGTCCTAGTATCACCTTACTACACTCCCATGACCATGAATTCCTCGTCCTCCTATCTCCCCCACTTGATGAGTCCCTCCAAAACTCATCCCTTGCCATGCCTTCCCACACAAGATGAGTCATGCCAAGAGCTTAATCCAAAGTGTACAAGAATATCCCCTCCTCCAAATCACGATCCTTCCATCCTATCTACTCCATCCAAAGATCATATTCTCCCATCCATTCCATCTCATGATTCCTATCCTGACCCAAATCATGATCCTATCATCCTCTCTACTCCATCTCAAGATCACACCAGCTCATCCGCTCCATCCCATGATCCCCTTTGCACTCAATATTCAATCACTTCATCTCATGAGTCCTTATCACCCACTACCACAAATCTAGATCTTGTCATACCACCTAATCCCTCTCTCGAGCCCTTATCACTCATTCCTCCCTATAAGGATGTTTCCACCCCCATCATCCCCACCTCATGATCCTTCATCACCACCTATCCCTACCATCCCAACACCACTTTTATATCACCTTGTTAACATTACACTCATCCATGGTGGTATTCTTGCAGAAGAAAAACAAAGTATATGCACCACCCTTCCTCCTCCACTTGCTAATGGACTCACATCATGCTTCCAAAAGAATATGCACCCTACCATAGATCACATTCTCAAGAACATTAACTATCAAGGAAAAGGTTTAGTCCTTCATGAGCCAGGTATTTTAGAGCCCATCCAGGTCAAAGAACATCCAGGTACACAAGGTCTTGGATATATCTCCCAAGACTCACACTCCAAAAATGTTGGTACAACCTCCATACATCCTAAGCGAGCCTCTTCCAAAGGAACGAGACACTATTGATGAAAAGAAAAATCCAATCCAAAAGCCAAATCAAACTCATAGGCTATCAAGGCCCACTAAAGCAAATATCAAAACCATGTGGATCCCAAAGAAAAAAAGATGCAATTCCATCAAATAAAAAATTCGTAATGACATCCAAATTTTCTCATCCACCAAAAAATAATTCACATCCTCCATCTCCTAAATCTATTTTGGGTTCCTATGTCCTAAAATTCAATGTCCCAACTCCTCCACTATCCCCACACTCTCCATCCATTCATCCTCCTATCCTTCTGCATCCACCATTGCATGTGCCAATGTTGCAACCGAATACATTCCCCCATCACACATCCACTCCATCCATCCATACATACACTTTACAACATCCCTTCCATTATCCAACATATCTACCCCATCAAACACCTTTAATCCATCCTCTTGCATAATCCATCCATTCTAATAATTTTGTACCAACATCCGAATAGTAGCTTTAAACATGGGCTCTTATTACCTTGCACAAAACTTGATGCTTGAGTCCTTCATCCATCTCCCTATAAAATATCTTCTAAATCCACATATCCACATCCCTATCCTTATCTATCTCCATCCGCATTTCTGTCCATAAAGTTCAAAAAAAATAAAATTAATAAATAAATCCAAAAATCCAAAAAATTGGAAAGAGAAATAATTCTTCCAATGGTGAAAACTTGGCAAAAAAGCACCTTGGATAAGTACCATGATGAAAACTTGTTAAATAGGCATCATGCATAAATCCCCCATTCGGATTACTTCCACAATTGGGGGCAACTTCCATCTATGCATCCCCTTTCCTCCATCTCCTACATCCACCTATCTTGCACATCCTACCCATCATATCCCATTTGTATATAGTCCCTCCATCTTCCTTGTGATCTTGATCAAGATAGGGACACATATATACACATGCTTTGGACATATCTTGGAATAAATTTCCCTCATCCATCTATCACCATATCCCTTATCCTTGTCCATCCTCCTTCCTTATCCATGCATCCTCTCCAAATCTCTTATCTTCTACTGACCACCATCCTATTATCCGTCATCCCTCTTGCCTCATCACACATGACATATATAGAGTGGGGAATCTCCTTCTTTGTGACATAGTCCTTGACAAAATCATCCATCCATCCATCCCATTAATCCCTTCCATCTTCCAAATCCTTATCTTCCTATCCACCCATCTACTAGTCCTCTTCCATAGTTTCATCATTATCTCCCCATCCATTTATCCATCCAATAATTCATTTCATCCTTCCAAATCCTTATCCCTCTATCCATCCATCCTCACATCGTTCTATCTCCCCATATTTATCAATCCATCCATTTACCTCTATTTTTCCTTCCATCTCATAATCCCTTGTCATTGGTATCTAGCTATAGGCTACACCCATGCAATCCAATGCCATTCATCTCACTATCATCACCCCTATCTATTGTGCACTTTTTGCACACATGTCCCACTGAAAGTAGGGACCCTCTTTCTTGCTCTTTTCATTTTGTTCTTGGTATTTTGGCCCCTTTGGTTTTGAGGATTTGGTTGCCTTGACATGTTCCCAGGTGGTTATCCTACTCAGTAAAATGCCCCTTCAGGGAAGCACTTTGAAAATTTTGCATTATGGGATCCATCTCGGGTTTCTCTTTGTTTTCGAGAAAATTCCCCTAGGGCGGAATTCCCCGAATGGCTTGGAAACCTGACGAAGGCTGCTTTGTATCATTTCTAGAAATTTCAGCACTTCGTGGAATTCTGCTTGGATCGGATTTTCCTGAGATTTTGTCATGCCTTCGGATCCCCGAATTCGTTGTCTTGTCGATGCATTTAAGTACCCTGTACGGTCTTGCAGTTTGCCTTTATTGAGTTTATTTGAATTTTATGAGGAGGTTTATTTCATTTGCCTTATTGTGAGATTTGAGGAGTTTGATTTTGGATTGATGTTGTTGGATTGTGTGTTTGAGCTCATGGTCAAGGGTTGCAGTCGAGCTTTCTCATGATTGCTTGCATTTTGCCCTGATTTTCTGGGTCTCTTGTCGATTGTTTCTACCTTGTTTTTTTTTTCCCTCATGGTATGTGCATGCTACCCTCTCTTTTGATAAATTAATTGAACCTGCTTTAGGGTTTGTGTGGGTGTATGCTTTGAGTCGGGATATCAGTGTGGTATGGTTTGGTAGCAATGCTAGGGTTTTTGATTGTTGGCTTGATGCCCTTCTCATGGCTCATGCCTCCTCTCATTTTTCATGGTTTTAATTCAAGCAAGTTAACCATAGCTTTGCCTTCATCTATTTAATTTTGAGCTTCCCTATTCTGAGCTCTAGTTTAACCTGAAACTCCTCGACCTGTGATGAAACCACATCCTTGGTGAAGTGCAACTTGTTTCTATCATCCAATTTGATAATTACCCTATCATTAGCTAATTCATGTGAGGAATAGTGAAATGAAGACAATGAATCGAGATCCAAGTTGTGTTGTCATGGCAATTTCCTAGGATTTCCTCTGTTGAAATCCTCCCTCTCGTTGGTTGGATCTTATTTTGATCGATTTGAACCTAGATTGTTCATCTAGCATTATAATCAATCTAAATCCTAGGAAAAATCCCCAACTTCCTAATCATTTGATTGGTCTGGGTGAAATCCTGACAAAGTCAAAGATTTCGGGTTTTCGAGCACTTCATGGATTTCCTTTACCTCAGGATTTTCCCGATTTTTTTGCCGCCTTGTCGATTTCCCAAATGTGTGCTTAAAATGTGAAAATTGCATTGACTTCATTAAATTTTGTGTCTTTGGTATTTTACCAAAGTTTCTTTGTCCCTTCATTTTCCTGAAATCCGTAAACTATTGCCATTTTTCACAAATTTTCGTCCTTGGCAGATTTTCCCAAAATCTTGTTGAAAATGAAGAATTGAGAGATAGCATGATTTATTGGTTAATGATTGTACATTTTAATGATTGATCTGAGTCATTTCAAGTTGTGTCATGTTTTTTCTTGGTTAGTATGATTGATCAAATGATGTATTGGAAGTTTCTTGTGGTTATTTCACTGGATTTCGTCTGGTCCAAAATTTCCTGAGATTCCCCTCTTGCCTGAATTCCCAGGGAGGACTAAAAACCCGAACTTTGAAATGATTATTTTTTATGAGATTCTGGGGATTTTGTTCATCTTTGGATTTGTTTAAGGAATGGGTATGTCATTTTTGATGGATTTAATTGAATTCTATGCTATGATGGATCTTTATTTTGGTGTCTTTATTGTATGCAGGCAAAATCAAGTCAAGTTGTTGCTAGACAGAGCAAGGGTAAGGTAATGGATCCAAATCCTAAGGGATCTGCTATCTCCGAAGCAGAGAGGGTTAAGATGGATTTGAGGAGCAGAATCCCAGCAAGCAAGCTGACCTCCATTTGGTTAGGGATCACTGATACAGACATTGGGCTATGGGAATATGAGGAATTCAAGGCAAGGGTGGCAGCACAAAATCTCTCCCTATTGGCCAAAAGAACATTGGAGTCTGGGTTGGCACATGTGGTTGGATTCCCTCCTACAGTCCAATGTTACAAGTCAATGCTCGAATGTGCTAGGCACTATGACAGGGGTACACAGATGATAGTTGGTCCTCAAGGAATAATTGTGGCTAGCCTTAATCCTATGTCTATTGCCTAGACCTTTGACATACCGAATAGGTATCATGTTGTGGGCTTTGATATGGATGTTGCATAGAAATATTATGATGAGAATATCATCAAGTCCCAATAGGTCATCAATTCTTGGTTGGAGAAAACCAAGTCCCACTTCTCCAAGTTACCCAAGAAACTATTCAGAGCTAAGTTCAGGAAGGAATACTATGATGTTATCACACTCCTCAGCAGGGTAGTGGGATTGAAAAGTGCAGGAGTATTTGAAAATTGGATGTTCCATGTCATTGTGAGGATGGAACAAGGTATTGACTACCATTGGGCAAGCATTATAAGTGCAATGATACATGAGCATATGTGTAATGTTTCATGGACAAAGACCTTCACAATGAACTCCTACTTGTTTTATGAACTTGAAAGGTTCCATCCATATAAAGGGCTAAGCACAAGGGGTGTGTTTGGGCAGGATTTAATTTATGAAGTGTACCCACAATTACACTTGGGTGGCACAAGCTATAGGAGGGTGAATGATGCATTCACCATGTACATCACAAGGCTATTATAGGGTGTAGAACATGTTCAGATCTCAGACAATGTAAAGGAGTTAATTAAGAGGTTTGGAGCCTAGTTTATCCAGTTTCCCACCTTTTCATACATCAGAATTGATGGTTGTCAAAGGGCTAGATACAGACTCCCTAGATACCCCACGGATCATGTTGTACTTCTGGAGGTCATGAGATAGATTTGTGACTTTGATGTAATTGTGAAGAAGGAGAAGCACAAGACTAGATTTGGTGGTTATTTTCCTTTGGGGATAGGCATTGGTGAGGCATGTCCTTCTATTAACTCAGCCCATGCTTCTGAAGAAGAGATGAGTACCCTAGGTCTTCCTTTCCATTCTAAGAGATCCAGATTTGACATAATTGGTGAAGCACAGAAGAAGGCCAACAGGGAATATAGTCACAAGGATGGCATAGATGATTAGTGGGCTAACATCAGTGATGAGTTTGAAGTCATAAATAAGAAGTTCTTCAGGCTACCAGTGAACTTAATCTAGCTGAACAACATAAAGTCCATTCTAGATCAGGTTGAGGAGGATGGAAATTTGATTAAAGGCCATAACTTTGAACCTGTGAAGGGTAACCCAGTTGGAGAAGTGGATTGGTTAGAGGAGGAGAAGACAAAGTTAAAATAAATCATGACTCCAGTAATCAAGTACACTAAGCTATGGCTCAAGCACAAGATGTTGGAGTTGGAGAGTGATGGTGTGTAGTGAACCTATGATCTAATGGGGGACTTGGAGTCTCACTCTGCTTCTGAGGAATCATCTGAACAAGACCCCAAAGGTAAACCCAAGGTGGGCTCTCCTTTCAAGATTAAAATTAAATATTTTCAGGCAGAGGAGGTAGGAGAGGTAGGGAAGCAAAGAAAGCCTATAGCCAAGAAAAGGAAGCATGTCTCTAAGAAGAAAAAGGTTGAAAAGGATGAAGAAGAGAAAGAAGAAAGGGATGCTAGTGTCCCCTTGCCCAAGAAAAGGAGAATTGTGAGGTTGTCATAGAAAGAGAAGGAAACCTCTAAGGCAGGTGACGAAGTTGACTCTCCAGTGGTAGAGGTTGAAAGCTTTGCAGAGAAGACACGGGTATATACTAGAAGATCAAGGACTCCATCTCCCAAGGATGGTGCACTAGAGGGAGGTGTTCCCATGATTGCTCCTATCATCGAGCATGAGGACATCCCTCCTTCTCATGATATTGGCAATGTGCCAGATGAATCAAAAGATGTTGAGGATCCCCAGGATTAGGGAGAGGTAGAATTCCAAGAGGGACAACTCTACAATGCTAAGGCAAAAATAGAGAAAGTCTTGCAGTCTCCTCTGGTGGCTTATGAGGATTCAAATGGAGGGGCTGGAGAGGATGGACCTCCTCAGAAGGAGGAAATGCTATCTAAGATTCCCTCACCAGTGCATGAAATAGGAGAGCACGACAAAAGAAAAGAGGGTTCAGTTGAGGAAATCCCCAAGAAGAAAAGTGTGGAGGAGAATGTGCCCAAGGTTCAACAAGATGTGGTGGAGCAGGGTAATGAATAGTTAGATCCTATAGTCCCAGGATGGTTGGAGAAGGATTTGAAGAGTAAACAAATTGCAGTGGATAATACTCCTCCCAATTGGGATGAATTACTGGTGAATATAGGAAAGGGAAAAGTAAAGAAGAAAGCCAGGGTTATTTCTAGGATTGAAAGGGATGAGGAAAATAATAGAGTTGTCCACATTGCTACTCCTGTTCCTGACAAGAATAAGGATGATGTGACTAGGGGTGATTATAGTGTGCAAACTATCAAACTAGGGCATGCTTCCATGGAACAAGATATTAAAGAATATGAGGGTTCTAGTGTTGTTATCCTTGGCAGATTTAGGAAAGAGGTGCAGACTAAGCAAGAATTGAAAAAGGAAAATGATAAACTTAAGAGATATCTGCAAGCATTGATGAAAATTTTGCAATCCATTAGTTCTTCATCATATGTTGCGGGCTTCCTACCACAAGAAACAATCACTGAGTTAGAAAAGATGAAGGTCACTACCCATGTTACAATAGGTTGGTTACAGGGAGTGCAAAATCAGGGGGACAATTCCACCAAGGACATCCTTTCAACTGGTGGGGATGCTATGAGATTGATAGACTGGTTGAAGAATTTATTATCCCAGGACAAGGAGGATATGGATCTTTTGCTGCAAAATACTAGAGCCATCATGGGCTACACTAAAGAGAATTTGTTATATGATGGAATTATTCCTTCTTCCAAAGTAACGAAACCCTGGGAATGGTTTGAGGTTTTGTTGATAAGGCAAAGGGTTTTGAGGAAGATGCATAAGTAGGGGAAATAGATTGAGAATGCCTTGACTAAAATTTATAACAAAATCATATCCTTCTTTGAGGTTATGACAGGGAGAAATAAGTTTGTGCTGAAGCATCTGAGCTTGGAACAGTTGAGAAAATGGTTGCGAGAAGTGTATTCTCCAGTTAATGAGGACCAGGTCACCAAACATCTATTGGATGATGTAGCTATATACATTGCAGTAATTGATAAATACAGGACCATGAAGGTGGACTAGGATAAGGTGGTAAAACAATTAAGAGAGGACATTAAGTCCATTGAAAGGAGAATAAAGGTGTTAGTTATGCCACCTATTTTTGACTTGGAGAGAATATTTTTGATGATACAAGATAGGGAGAATCAAGATAAAGATAAAAGGGAAGGCAGTCAATGCAACGCCTCATCAGGATTTTTTCTTCCCTATTATTACTCCTCTTCCTTCGCATGCATTGGACCAACTTATGTTGGAGATCCCAGGCCGACCTGGATGAAATTGGTGCATTTAATGCACATTTCATATTATTTTGAATTCCTCTTGGCCAACTTGTTTTTGGCCGTTTATTATTGTAAACCTAATTTGGCCGACATGTCTTGGGGTTTTCAATAAATTTGGCATTCTGCCTCATTTATTGGGAGTGAGATGTTTTTGTTAGAATCCAAGATCACCTGCATACAATCACCTGTCACATGCAAAAGACATGCAAAACCAACAAGATGTTCTGTAAACCTCAAAGTGTAAAATGCATTATGAGAATCTCAAATATTACAAAGAGATCAATCCTTATGAAGGAGATCAATAAACCCTAAAAGGGAAACCCTAAATGAAACCCTAGTGTGCACACTTAATAATTAATAAATAATTATTAATGTGCCTAAGTTTAGCTTAAGCAACTAGAGGAATAAGTGACTTAATTAATTAACCAGTATGATATAATTAATTAAGCATAATAACTTATTACTCTAACACCCCCCCTTAAGATGAACTTAGGAAGAAGCTAAAACACTAGAAGAAGATGCATGCAAGCAAAGATGGGTCCCGAAAACTAGGCCTGATCAAGTACCCATTTACAAATGCAATAAAGAGGTAGAGGAGGAAAACCCAGTGGGACAAAACCCCCCTACAATGATATGACATGCTGCAAAGAAGTACTGGAAGAACACTGTAGAGTAACACTTGAACCGCAATCTAGCAAGCAAGGAAGGATACTTCTGTCTACAAGAAACCATATCGGAATCATCATAATGTGACAGCAAACCCAATGCCATGGAACACTCAAACACTCCAAATTGGAACAACCTTGGAATCTATGAAGCAACAGTCAATTATTAAATGATGTATCACTGAAAATGAAGTGCAAAGATGCAAGATGCACTCTCCCAACTGTCAAAATATCCAAGTAATCTCCAAAACACCCATCGGGTCAAATCTAGAATAATGAAAAACTTGGGATAGATACAGAAAAAAGTGCATGGACAGCAACATAAAGCTCCTCAATACCTTTCCAATGCCGCAAAGATAGCAAAAATCGGAGATCGTGGCAAAAAGTTATGAGCTCGAAAGCATAAAAATTACATCTGACTTCAACCAGAAATAAATGTAGTAAAATAGAAAAATACTGAAAAATAAACTACACCAAGTGAAAGTACTCGGAACTAGCTTTCCAATGATATCTTGTTTGCCCGATTTGGATACCGTATGCCCAAGTTATGCCAAAAACAAAAAAATTGCTCTTTTAAGGCAAATAAGGTTAGGGGGACAAACTGCCATACGGACGCTGACATCATGCTGACGTCAGTAGTTCACGAGCCTAAATTTGACGGCCTGGAGGCCATCGCCACAAAAAAACACCCCTGCATAAAAAATTTCGCAGAGCCCTTGGTCACCATATGACCGTGGGTGGGGGCTGGAGTGGGCTAGGGGCTGGGCGTGAGGGGTCTGGTCCCCCATAGAACCTGTGGCCAATGCATTTAGAGCCCACGGGAGCTGGATCTGGCAGTCAGTTCTCCATGGGACCGTGGCTGCAGCATAGGAGCCCTCAGGGGCTAGCGGGCGGATGGGGGAGCCACCCGCGGCGGCAAACCGGTGGCCGCCTGGTGGCCGCCCGATGGTGGAACCTCTCTGCACTGCAAGTGTTGGTACGGATACCAAGAAACGTACATTTTTTATTTTTGTGCCTTTTTTGACCTCAGAATGCGTGTTGGGGAGGCCGTACAGCCTCCCTGGTAAAAAATTTTTGCCTCCCAGATCAAGATCACCAAAATCAACCAAATGACAAGCGTTCCTAGGGTTTTGAGGTGCTGCAAACACAATGGTGACATCCGTTTGAGCCCATAGTGTGCCAAAAAATTGGCTACCCCTAGATCTTGCAGAAAAGATGCCTGTGGAAACCCTTGCATTTGAAACTCACTAAGAAGCCATATCTTCAGACCACGAATAGGTAGCAGCAGGTCTAGAGCTCTGATACCATGTTAGAATCCAAGATCACCTGCATGCAATCACCTGTCACATGCAAAAGACATGCAAAACCAACAAGATGTTATGTAAACCTCAAAGTGTAAAATGCATTATCAGAATCTCAAATATTACAAAGAGATCAATCCTTATGAAGGAGATGAATAAACCCTAAAAGGGAAACCCTAAATGAAACCCTAGTGTGCACACTTAATAATTAATAAATAATTATTAATGTGCCTAAGTTTAGCTTAAGCAACTAGAGGAATAAGTGACTTAATTAATTAACTAGTATAATATAATTAATTAAGCGTAATAACTTATTACTCTAACAGTTTTTATACTAGAGCGAATTGAGATAAGAGTAGGAGTTAGAGTTAGGATTTAGTTTTATCTTTCAAGCAAATGTTGTAATAGAAGATTGGAATTGTTGCCACTTTGGTTAATTTAATACAATTAAACACATTGTGATTTGGTGCCTTTCTTGTGTTGAGTTTTATTTGGCATGGTTCTTGATATTCTATCTTTAAGATTGCTTAATTTTATATGATAAATTTTATGTTAGATGATTTGACGATGTTTAGGGTTTGATTCTTGAAGTGTTTGCAGCAATTTCTACTCCATACTTTTTGCAGTTAACTGATTCTTAACTTCTTTGCAAAGTCAGCCTGGATTTAAAATTGTGCTTAGTTTGATTATGAATGTCTGTTCATTTCAATTGCAATAGGGTTGTTTTGAATGAATATGCATAATCTAAAAATCTTTAACTCCTTAGAAGATTACACTATTTCTATAAGATTGCAGACTTATCTGGGTCAAACAAGAATTAGTTTTTGAGGGATTGGTCCATTTTGAGCATTTTATCATCTACATTGTTAATCTTAGGGTTAAAATCAGTCTTAAAACTCTCTTTAAAACCCTTATATTTTGTTATTTCCTTGATTACTTGGGTTAGACCCAAGATCTGAAGTATCATCATATTGCTAGATCTGATAAATTCGGGTCAAGCATTTTCTTGTACTAAGGTCCCTTTGTGATTATGAGCATTTCAAATTTTATCACTGAGTTGTTTTATTGCATTGTCAATACCTGTTATTAGAGACCTTGGGGTCATCTCTTTGTTCATACAAATTTACCTTTCAAGAGAGATAGGATATCATATTCTGTCTAAGTTGTTGTTGTGCAGAAAACACCATCAACACTATCTATTTATCACATCTTTCTAACCTCCTATCACTCTTCATCACTCATCTATCCATCATACCATCATCCCAATTCATATTTTGATGATTTGGATAACTATCCCATCCCTAAGCTTCCTGTAATTCATATCTCATGTAATCATCATCATCCTATCCACAAGGTCAATCTTGTGTCGTCATATTAGCTCCATCATTATATCTTCTTATCATGGTCATCTCATCATCCCTTGTCCATTGTTTGTCTTTGGCCTCGTGTCAAACTACGTTGCCCCTATCCTTCTACATAGGAAAGGCTAATCATTTGATCCACCACCATGTCATTTTTCCATCTGGTCTTTGTCATCCATCATGGTCTACAATGTCCTCTTTCCACTTTTATCTATGGTCAATCGTCGATCTTTGCTCGAACTATGAGGGCTATGTGCTTTCACATAGATGAGTATGATCTTTGATCAACCCCCAAGCCCCAAGGTCTTTAGGGTGTTTTGATCTTGTATCCCCTAGGTCTTTAGGGTGTGTCAGTCTTGTGTCCCCTAAGTCTTTAGGGTGTGTGATTCTCGTGTCTTTTTGTATTTTTATTTCGTTAGGTACGTCCCTATCCAGCTGGTACTTAGAAAAAAAAAAGGTCATCCATATCATGAGGTTTAGTTGGTTTAAAATATCATGTGTTATGATGATCACTTAGTTTAGTCTCCATCTTTGGTCTCAACAGGATGTATCCTTCCTAATAGACCACATCAATCCCATCCACCCTTTTGATCCTATGGCAAAGGACATTTGAAATTGATTGTGATCTTTTGATGTTTTTGATGTTTTTTTTATCATGTGAGAATCCTATTATACCTTGTCGAGGTCACCACAACCCCTCATATGATGGTGTGCTTTGATAAGTAACCATAGGGACATATCTTCATATTTTTGATTGATTTTGTCTTCTTGGTTGTCCCACGTAGTACCCACCAAGATCCATGTGGTCTTGTGTTACGTTGGGGCATCCCTTGTGTTTGTGGTTATCTCAACATCAAGCCCAACCAAACCCCCTATGACTTTGTGATGTTGGACTAACCTTTTATTTTTTGTGTCCATCCTATGCATTTGATACGATGTCACCTTGGTTCCTTGTATCCTGGTGCATAGTATCTCATGCTATATCAAATTAAGTGTTCATTACATGGCAGCATAATGCATCACAATTAACTTGCTTGATTTTGTTATTATCCATTCATCTATCCAAATCCCCCCCTTCCATTCACCCTAAATCTTTCTAATCCATTCATTTTTCATCTCTCTCCCTCATCTATCCATCCTATTTTCTTTCATTATCTCTTCAATCTGCTTAGGATAATAGAGATTTGTTATTCTAAGCCTCTTTTCATCCATCTTCTTAGAATAATAGAGATTTTTTATTATAAGGATTTCTTCATCCTTGTCATTTCATCATCTTTCCAATCTACTTAGGATAATAGAGGTTTGTTATTCTAAGCCTCTCTTCTTCCATTATTTTCATTCAATTCAACAATATCACATCTCAATACAATCCTAATCCATTCAATCTAGCACAAATCATTTGATCACATCCTTGGTCTTGTTCCTAGTCTTGCTACAAGCCCTGATCCAATCATCATCATCATCCTCATTGTCATGATCAGGATGTATCCTTCCCTATCTATTTGTGTTGTTTTGGAATGTATCCTTCCCTCATCAACAACACTCTCATCATCATCATCATCAGGATGTATCCTTCCCTATCCTTTTGTGTTTGTTTTGGGATGTATCCTTCCCTCATCAATAATACTCTCATCATCTTCATCATCAGGATGTATCCTTCCCTACCCTTGCGTTGCTTTGGGGTATATCGTTCCCTCATCAACAACGCTCCATCCATCATCAATCCATCTTGGATTGTAACTTGACTGTGGAAACATCACATTTGTCCTTAAATCCATTTGTGTTTTCTTTCTTCTCATCTTCTTTTACCAATCTTTAATCACTTATCATCCTCTCTTATCCATCATTTTGTCTCATCTTCCACATCCACTCTTTCATCATCTCATCCATTTCGAGAGCACACCCGTGTTCTCTTGAACTTGCATGTCCTCTCGAGGGGGCATCCTTACTCTCTAATATTTATCTTCACTCTCATCATTTTTCCTCCTAGTCACTCCTTTGAATGACTGAGGCATCTTCCCCAATGTATCCATATTCTTCTTGATGCCATCTTTTAATTTTCTTTGAAATGATGCTACTTCATAACACCATCTCAAAGAGGGGAAAAATGTAGACATCTAAATTTGACCACATATATTTAGTCAAATTTATTCATTTTTGTCTAAATATCCTTTTATCCACATTAGTTAAATAGTGTTACTATTATTTAATTAAAATCCATGGAATCCTCTAAATCCCTAAGGTATTTAGTAATATAATTAAATACCTTACCCCTTTATCGCTTTCTTCCAAATAATTAAATAAATAACCCACTTATTTAATTTCCTTTATATCCCATCCACACTTAATCCTAATGCATCTCCTAATCCCATCATTAGGTATGTGACACATCCCTAATCCATGATTAGGATGTGTCACATCCTCCAACTTTTGCAAGTTGGCTCCTAATCATCATTAGCCACCTAACCCTCTTCTAATCCTTCATCAACTAGTCTAATCAACCCCCTTTAGTCAACTCTCCCACATCCCAATCGAATTTTTAATTCCATTTTATTCTCCCAACACCCTTTAAGGAATTTTTAATTCCATTTATAATCGCATGTACTTTCCAATGGAATTTTAAATTCCATTTATTCACCCAAGGTTTCCCAAGGAATATTTTATTCCTTTTGTCTTCCCCATGCATATTAAAAAGGAATTTTTAATTTTTTTTGGTCAACCTTTGATCTCCACCCTTGATCTCTTGTCCTTGGCCAGGAATGAATCTAGACCATTCATTCATCTCTCCTTGGCCAAATGGCTAACACTTAGCCATTTTTCAAATCCTAACCGGAGAAGCAACACATTCATACATTCAAACCACAAGCATCACATTTAAGCATTCAACTTCATTCATCTCCAACCATCATCTTTTACTCAATCCACCATCTTATTGCATCCAAATCAAGCATTTACAAGTTATTATGCTACCGAAATTGATCTAGGAGCACACAAATCAAATGATCTACAAGGCCAACCAACCAATCAACTTGGACAAGGTAGTATCACTTATTTTCTTGTATTTGTTCAAGTTCAACTTAGGCCTAATCTCGAGGTGTTTTTTGTGTTTTCCTAATTTGCATCTCATTTAGTTTTGCATTTTAGGCTTGGTAAAAACACCTGCATAGAGAAATATTTCAAGGATATACATGAATCTGATCTGATGCAGGTAAAAGAACATGCCCCGAGTGTGATGTGATAGACTACTTCGATATAGGTAGGACAAACTAACCTTAGGAATGTTCCAAGTAGTTCTATGGGGATCATGATATGAATTCCAAATCAATCTATGATGTGGATGCAAGTGAGCGATGGATGGTGGATATCCAAGAATCAAGGTGATGGATGGTGTGGAAGGCGATGGGTGATGATGTGGAATAAGCCATAGGGATGTCGGTGGATGGAGTGTGCTTTATTTACAAAAGGCGCATGCTTTCCAGGTTTTCACCAAGTTGCTTGTCTAAAGAACCACCGAAGTGTTTTCACTAGAGGATGATTTTTATCTTTACTATTTTTTAATCCTTTTCTGATTTTTTTTTTATTTTTTTATTTTTTTATTTTTTTTCTATTTTTGGTTTTATCCTTAAATGATCAGGCATAAAAAAAATTGAGATGGGAGCTATTCATGGGCTCCTGTAGAGGCTCCCCTTTGGGCATTGATTGTTGATATTCCCCTGACTTGTAGCTTGCTGTGATGATGAATGGCCCCTACCAATTGGGTTCAAATTTTCCTTTGCTATTGGATTTGGAAATTTCTTTTGATTCTCCTTCAGTACCAGCTCTCCTACTTGGCAGGTCTGACTCCTGATCTTCTTGTTGTAGCTCCACTTGAGATAGTTTTGATAGACTTTTAAATGGTTTAAGGCATCCATACACCACTCATCCAGTAGTTCTAGCTCATTCAGTCATGACACCCAATATTCTTCATTTGTAATGAGATTCTGCAATGATATTCTTAGGGATGGGAGCTCAATCTCAATGGGGAGGATGGCTTCTAATTCGTAGACCAGGGAGAAAGGGGTTGCTCATGTACTGTAGGTGCCAGTCATGACCAACTTCATTAACTGTATTTTTCAGGATTTTGAGGATGGTTTTATTCGTAGCCTCAGCTTGGTCATTACCCTAGGGGTAGTATGGAGTGTAAAAGTGATGTTGGATGTTGAATTTATGGGATAGGTCTCACACATCCTATTTTTTGAAAGGTGTACCATTATCTAAGATAATGGCTTGAGGGACACCATAGTGGCAAATGAGGAAATTCAGGATAAACTTGAAAATATTCTTTACTATAATATAGGTCATTGGTATGGCCTCTACCCACTTCATGAAGTATTATGTGGCAGCGATAATGAACTTGTGTCCATTAGATGAGGTGGGGGTGATTTTTCAAATGAGATCGAGCCCCCACTATGAAAAGGACCAAGGAGTAACAATCGGGTGGAGCTCTCAAGTTGGTGCATGGATGAGATCCCCATGTTGTTGGAATTGTAGGAATTTCTTGACATATTCACGGGCTTCTCTTTCCATCATTGGCTAATAGTACCCTATTCTCAGTAGCTTCTTGGTCAAGGTCATACCACTCGAATGTGAACCGCAGATGCCATTATGCACCTTCGTTAAAGCAATCAAAGCTTCCTTAGTGTTTAAGCATCGTAACAAGGTTCCCTCAATACTCCTACAGTATAGGGTCTCACCTAGGATAACAAAATGGGTCAACTTTTTAACAAAGGATTTCTTAAGGTTGGGATTGATGTCGATGAGGAGGACTCCTATTCTAAGATAAGTGTATATGTCATGATACCATAGGTTACCAGGACCAATGATTTCACACACAAATTCAAACTCTGGTACCTTAAATGTTGGTTTGATAAGCTTCTCTAAGAGGAATTATTGCCTTGGTACATTGTGTGGGACATCTAGTAGTGATCCAATTATGGCCATAGCATCCATTGCTCTATTATTTTCTCTCAATATCTACTCAAATGTGATATTAATGAATGACTCTTTGAGGATTTCTACTAGTTTCTTGTATGTAGTCAACTTGTCATCCTTTGTTTGATATTCATTATTGAATTGGTTGATGATAAGCTATGAATCTCCATAGACTTTGAGTGCCATGATCTGCCATTGTGCGACAATTCTCAACTCTATGACTAGAGCTTCATATTCTGCAATATTGTTCATGCAAGCAAAGGAAATCTTGTATGACTTAGGTATGTAGTCTCCTTGTGGTGTAATAAAGAAGACTCTGGCTCCTGACCCATGTTGTGTGTAGGATCCATCAAAATATGTTTTTCAATGATTTGTTACATTTATGTTGAAGATAGATTCATTAGGGAACTCTAATATAAGCGGGTTTTTTGAATATATTGGTGCCTCCGCTAGTTGATCTGCAATTTCTTGTCCTTTAATGGTCTTCCATTCCACATACTCAATGTCATGCTCAATCAATATCATAACCCATTTAGTCATTTTCCCTATGAGCGTTGCTTTAGAAAGTAGGTACTTGAGACAGTTTATCTTGGCGATGAGTTTTATTTAATGTGCCAACATATAGTGTTTGAATTTTTGTGCGTCACACACGACTACTAAGAAATCCTTCTCAATGGATATGTAATTCAGCTCATGTCCCACCATGGTTCTACTGATGTAATAAATTTCTCTCTCCTTCCTGTTTTCATCGTGTTGTGTTAAGAGAGCACCAAGGGCCGTTGTTGTTGCTGATATGTAAAGGATCAAGGGTTTGCCAGGAATCGGTGGCATAAGAACTGGTGGTGTGAGCAAGTAATCCTTGATCTTGTTGAACGCCTAGTCATATTTTTCATCCCATTTGTATGCTACCCCCTTGTGGAGTATATGAGAATATGGGATTTTCTTATCTACTAATTGCGCTATGAATCGACTTATGGACTGGAGTCTTCCTTATAAGCCCCTTAGTTGCTTCAATGTCCTTGGTGCCTCCATCTCAAGGATTTTTTTGACTTTGGTAGGATCTATCTCGATCCCTCTCATTGACACAATGTATCCTAAGAGCTTTCCTGATTGCACCCCGAAGACGCACTTCTTTGGATTTAGTCTAACCTTGTATTCTTCCAGCCTATCAAAGATGGAGCTCAGCGTTGATATGTGATCTCGATGCTTTCTTGACTTGGCTAGTATGTCATCTACATAGTCTTCCATATTTTTTTGAATCATGTCATGGAATATGAATGTCATGGCCCTTTGATATGTGGCTCCTGCATTCTTTAGCCTAAACAGCATCATTTTCTAGCAATATATCCCCCACGGACATGTGAAAGTTGTTTTATGTTGCTCATCCTTGGGTATCATGATCTGATTCTATCCTAAGAATCCATCCATTAGTGATAGTATTTCATGTCCCGTTGTCATATCCACAATCATGTCTATGTTTGGGAGAGGGAAATCATCCTTTGGGCATGCTTTGTTTAGATCTCTGAAGTCAGTGTAGATGCAAATTCCCCCAATGGGTTTTGAAATAGGTACAAGATTTGAAAGCCACTGTAGATAGTCAATTGGTTGTATGAAACCAGCATCCAAGATTTTTTTTATTTGACCAAAATGTGATCTGTGAGTGCATTTTTCTCAACTTTTCTTTTATTGGCTTCGCCTCCAGATATATAGCTAGATGATGTACAATAACTTATGGATCAAGACTAGGCATATCGGCGTAGTTCCATGCAAAGTTTACCTTCCTTTCCCTTAGGAAGGTAGCTAGTTGCTCTTGTTCTTCAATTAGAAGTGACTCTACATAAAATGTTATATGTGGTGTTTCTTTTGTCCCCAAGTTGACCAGATTGCACTTCTCTGCTAAAACTATTGACTTCTCCTGATGAATAGAACTAAGAGGAAAATTGAATCTCCCATCCTTCGGCACCCTAGAGAGGTTTTCACCATTGGATATGTTCTTTGTTTTTACTATTTTTGGGTTTGAAAGTGCCACAGTGTGGTTTTCACTTAAAGACCTAGATATTATTCTCAAATTTTCACTTTTGCGACTAACAGATTCAATCATCTCCCCATAATAGGCATGTGTATCTAGTTCAATGTTGAATCTAGCTTTGTGGTCACCACAAGGTACATTATCTTGCAGTCCCATGAATTTTGAGAGTGCCTCATCATTTTTGAATGTGTCTAGAATTGGCAGTCCTCATTGATCATAGTCTATTAACTGGGGCTACACTAGTTTTTGCTCATGGGCTTGGTTGTTTGACTCAAAGGATACGGTGGAAATCATGAATAAGGAAGAGTCTTTAAACAACGTAGGTAGGCCAGCAATGGTATCCTTGTCACTATCACCCCCACATACCTCAGTTATGTCAAAGGAAAAATTATCTAAGGGTAGACCCATAGATACTGGTAAACGAAGGAGAGTTTTTATTTCTTTAATGGGGGGACTTCTTCCACGTATAGTTATACTCAGAGGGGTACATTTGAGGCCAATATTTTTTTTGTGCTTCTCAACAATGATGGGTTCTAATCATTTGTTGTTGTTCTTTTCAAGGCTTTCATTCTTGTTATAGCCCATGCCCAACATTAATTCAAGTCATTTATTAGTATCATCCATAAGAAGGGCTAATACGGGTCTTTCATCTTGATAGACGAGACTAGATATATCTCTGTCATCCACCACTTCTCGGCCTAGATCTCCCCAACTCCTAAATAGAGAAGGGTTTGCTCTGAATGTTTGGGCTAATGTACTAGCTAGTTGTGACTACCCATGGGATCTGGGGGATTGAGGTAACTCCCCTACCACAAAGGCTCCCTTCTTTAGTTTGTAATATCCACACCCATTGTCTTGGATAATTACCTTGATATCAAAAATAATGAGAATGGCGGGTGTCTATGTCACAGAAGCAGATGTGGATGGTAAAGTGGATGGGTCCACATATGGAGTTGAAGGGCCTTCATCATTCTTTGGGACTTGGGGTATTTTGTAGAACTTTTCTTCCAAATTTTTGCAATAGGAAAAGGATTCGGGATCACCATGAATTGTGACCTCTTGGTTTTTATAGGGGAATTTAACACATTCATGAAATGTGGATGCCATAGCTTTCATCCCATGGATCCATTGGCATCCCAAGAGAATGTTATAAGGTAAATCAAGTTCAAGGACTTGGCATGTGGTTTCCATGATGGATGGCCCTACTTGAATAGGAAGTTGAATGGTTCCTTGAGATACCCTTTCCTCGTCATCATATGCCTTGATCGTGATTCCTTTTCTTTTTTCAATCATGTCCTTAGAAAATCCTATATTTTTTATCAGCTTGAGGGAACAAATGTTCAACTCTGCACCTCCATCCACTAAGACCCATTTGAACTTATTCTTATGGACGAAGACTTATAAACAAAGTGCATGATTGTGAGATGGTCAGGGTGGGGGGTCTTGCTCAGAAAATTTTAGGATATGTGGCATGGTTTTGTTTCTAACCATAGCTTTATATTGATCTGCATCAAGGTTCGTGGGTACAGAACACTCAGCAAGGGCCTTTTCCGAAATCTCCCTATGCGTAGGTGAAATTTTCAATAGCTCCATGATGGAGATCTGAGTGAGGGTCTTCTTTAGTTGTTACAAGACATTATAGTCATTGGTGAATGATTTGTAATTTGTGGGAGGTGCTTTAGCTTGTGTGGATGGCCTAGGGATTGTGATTCTACTGCTTTGTGTGGTGACTCCATAGTCAACTTTGGATCCTGGGATATGGAAAACACCTACCCATTCATCTAGGGATGTGACAACATGGTCATACACGCGGTTAACACTATCATAATTCTTTCCCTTACCATTATTGTTTTCTTTATTATGATCTGGCATTGGGTTTGTGTATATCTTGAGGTCTTGATTTCTAGATCTTGGTGTGGGATTCTCAACAAAGATATTTTTTTTTCAACGAGGTCCTGGATTAGATTTTTGAGCCTCATGCAACTGGTTGCGGTGTGTCCCTTTATCTTGTGAAATTCACATAGGTGCTTCTTATTATACCATGGCGGCTTAACTTGAGGCTCCTGGTAATTCTCGATAACAACGAGCATGATTATGTTAGCATCAACCAGTCGTTTCATGAGAGATTCAGTCGATTCCTTTAAGTGGTGTGTACTTGTGTTTTGGAGGATATCGGTTTCTTGTAGATGGTCCACTTTGATCATTGACATTGTTGATTGTCTGTTGATTGGTCAGTGCCTAAGGTGTGTTAGATTGAGGGGTATTTTTCTTGTTACTCTAAGGTTGTTGATATGTTTTTTGTTGCATATTTAGCTTTGGAGCACTAATTACAACCTTAGCATCAACAACCCCATCATTAGTGATATTCTTTTTTTTCACCCATGTCTATGGTTTGTCATTATAACTTGTCAATGGGTGATTATCTTGATAAGCAGGTGTTCCCCCTTGTACGATGAGAGCTCTTTCCATGCTAAGAGCTTTACATATTAGTTGGTCATAGGAGGTGATGCATTGGACTTTGAGATGAAAGGCTATATTTCCTTCAAGATTTGCAATGATAGTTCTAACTTGCTACTCCTCTGGCATGCACCACTTACTTCTATTGGCTTTGGATCACCATCATTGTAGGAAAGATGCAAATGATGCTCCCTTATTTTTCTTAAGGTTGGATAGTTCCTCTAATCTTACGTCCATGCCCATGTTAAATGCATAATTTTGCATGAATGCATCTACAATTTCTTGGAATTTTTTGATTCCTAAAGGAAGTCAGAAGAACCATTTCATTGCTGGTCCAGCTAGACTTTGTGGGAAGAGCCTCATTAGATAGGATTCATCATAGGCTACTTCCATGCAATGCACATGGAATTCCCTGATGTGATCTTTAGGGTTTTTGAGCCTATGGTAGTTGTCGAATTTGGGAATCTCAAAGCTTTGTGGAAATGGTTTTATCACAATGCTCCTATTGAACAAATAAGGGCATAGATTCCCTTGCGATTTAGGCGTCTTCCCTGATTGGATGTCCAACACCTATTGGGATAGCTTCTTGATTTGGGTAGATAAATCACCTTGTGGGTCAGGTGGTAGGATGAATCTATTTTGGGTTGGAGTATTGATGACAGGTGTGGTGACTTGTGGGCTGGGTGGTGCATTAGTGGGATTTTTTTGTGTAGCCAATGCTTGCTAGTATGCTTGTAACTATTTCTATTCCAACAATGCTTGTTATTGGTCCTGCTATTGTTGTTGTGCCAACAATGCTTGTTGTTGGTCTTGTTGTTGTTGTTGGGCTTGTTGTTGAGTCGCTTGTTTTTGCGCTACCTGTTGTTGCGCTTGGTATTGTTGTAAGGCTTGTTGATAAGCCTGTTGTTGTAACAAGGCTTGGTGTGCTTTATGTTGGTCTTGCATTTTTTCTTGTGCCACTTGGGCAGCTTGGGAAAATTGAGTGGCTTGTGCGGCTTGGATGGCTCATTGTTGTTGCAATAAATCTTGTACTTAGGCTTGGGCTTGCACTTGGGTAGCTTGTTAAGTTTTTTTTTTGGCTTGTTGCATTTGTTCTTGTTGTGCGGCTTGCACAACTTGTTGGATTTTGAATTGTTGTAGAGCCTTTTGGTAGGCTTGTCAAGCCACTTGTAGAGTGATGCTATATTGATTGGCCACATTTGTATTTGGTGGCAGAGGTGGCAGATTTTGGATGGTATGTGATGATGTGATGAGACTTTGTTGGGGTGGTTGTTGGGGTGTTGGAATGATGACAATGGGTTGCTAGGTGGTGGGGATGATTGATATGTTGGGTCCTTGGGAGACCATGTTTTGATATATTTGAGATATGGTGGATGGCGTAATGGTTGCTTGAGGTATTTATATTGTTTCCACCTATTGTTGTGATGGTGGTGGCAAGCCTAGAGGATTTGGTGCACTTAATGTGTTGATTTGATTTGACAAACTGATTTGATATGGCTGATTTTGAATAAGTAAAGGGGGTTTCCCTAAACCAAGGATTGGTGTGGACGTTGATGTGAGTGGAGGAAGCGGTGGAAAAATTGGTGGTGTATTCCCTTGGTAAAATGATGATGATGATGAGGGATCAAAGATTCCCCCCAGTTCAAACAATCCATCTTATCCTTCTGAGGTCATGGGGAGAGAGGTTTGTGTGTTGAGAGGATATGTCGATGTTGTGTGAAAAGAGGATGGATTGGCGGGTTTGTGAAATGTGAGCGAAACATATGGGTGTAATGGATTCAATGGGATGGATTGACCCAGTATGGTATTTGCATCCAGTTCTTGCTTGTTCACAAGCAGATGTGTTTGAAGTGCATGAAGCAATGAGCTTCCCTTGTTGACAATTGGTTGAATTGGATAAAAGGATGATTTGATTTATGGGATGCTTAGAGTGATGCTTTGGAATAGATGTGTGGATGAGACCGGTGGCATAATCCCAAGAGATTGTTCCACAATAGTGTTTAGGTCAAAATATGAAGGGATTTTATCCCCTTCATTTTCCAATTCTAGCATATATTGTGAAGGATTTATTCTCATCATAGCATTGACAATTTTGTGATTCTTTGGATTTTGGGCCATTTCTATGATCTCCTCTTGAGTCATCCCCAAGACATTGTTGGTGGTGTCTTCCATGTGACCTTCCTCTTGAGGATCTTGTGGAAATAGAGGAAGACTGGGTGGGGGATTGCTAGATCCCATAGGATTGATTTCGGGTGCGGTTTAACTTAGGTCACTTAAAGTAGATGTTTCCTTGTTGGATTTCATGTTCTTCTTGTATTGAGATCAATTTTTCACCATAAAAGAAGGATCAACTTTTAGGTACAAAGAATAAAAACCAATTTTACTCAAGGATCAAAGGATGGTGATGAGATATATGAAGGGTGGATGATGTGAATGATTAAACTCTCAAGAATATTTGAAGGGATACTAGACTTTGGGACTTTTGGATTTTTCTATTTTTTTTATTTGATTTGGATTTGTATTATAAACTCATAAACCCCAAGAGGTTGGATTCTTATCTTGGGATAAAAAAATTCACAAGGATTGATTATTTAAATAAGCACATGAAGAAGGATTCATCTACACATACTTAGTTCAACAAGATGATTTTTGATTTGATTTAAAGGATTTTTCAAAAGTCTAGCATGATTTGATTTTAAGATTCGAAGAGTTGATTGGTGGGATGAGATTTGATTAATGTTTGAAGCATGGGTAAAAAATGATGACTTTTATCCTAGATTAGACCTAGATAGAAATCCTTTCTACAAGACCTTGGTATTGAAGAACATGTTTGTACTTTCTATGTGAGAAATTCAAACCTTTGAAAAAGACATGGATTTTTTTGGTAACAAAATTCATACAAATTAGGATTGTTCTTTGAATCTTTCTTTTAAAAATTATATACCAACCTTTATCTAACTTTGAGAAGTCTTGCAAGACATTCTTCATGAGCTTTTGGACTAAGGAACTTGTGACGATTTGGTTTGGTAATTTTGAATTTTTAGGAAATCATGGGATCAAACACATGTGAGGTTCAATTGTCTATTATCTTTCTTAGATTGATTCTTTTTACCACAAACACTTTCTTTATTATGTTTCAATGTCTAATTTCCTAATTTATTTTCAACCCAAAAGGTCCATTATGTGGAAATCAAGGAAATCAAGGCAAAAGTTTCCTAACGTTGACTTTAGTAAGAACAAATTCTGATATAAATCCAAATACTTAGAAGCCTCTAAGGATGAAATCACTAGGGAAAGAAAGAGCACCTAGATTTTCAAAGGTATTTTCTCCTCCTAAAGGGTTTGAAATTTTGAAGAACTTTTTGATTGTTTTTTTTCAAGTGTTTTAGACCCAATCAAAGTGTTTTGATTCCACATTAATGCACAATCCTAGGATAAAATGAAACAATATTTGTTGGGTTCCCACTTGGATAAATCCAGGTATGCCTACTCTTAGTGGATGATTATAATCTTGACCACACTAGCTCCCCTCCATGGCACACACTTCTTAGGTCAGTCAAGCATTAGTACCCACGAAACTCCCATGGCATACTTCTCATCTCTACCAAGAGCCGTAAAAATGTGGGACAAATTCAAAACAACTGTTCTTGCACCAAAAAATAGATTTAAGGATTTGGGCCTTCTAAACAAAGGGTTTTAATATAGTCATTCCATTCATCAGGGATCATCCATTCGGCAAGAAACCATTTCTTCCCTTCTTGTCAAAAAAATCCTCGTGATACTTGAGCTTTCCTCAAGTACCCACACTTGTATACCGGTTGGAAGTCACTTGGCTTTAGCATATTATCGGTTGGGTTGTTCCCTTGGGGTGAGTACTTTTTTCCACCAAAGAAGACCCTCTAAGGATAAACAAAAGTGAGTGAGTACATCCAAATTTTGATCAATCTTTGTTGAGAAACAAAGAAAGAGCACTCGCGATACACTCCACTCACACTAGCAAGACTTTGTTCAATTTTTAAGAATCCAAATTGAAGTGTGGATGTAATCCTTTATACAACTTAATGTCACCAAAAGGACTTTTGATTCTCAAGATCATCATGAAGCACGAGATAAGTGCATATGCCCCTTTTTGTGAGATTATTTTGTATAAAAGATTACAAAACAAAGAATACACATGTTCATTTTAAGCCACAAAGCAATAATATGAATTATTTTTAAGCACCAACTTTGAAGAGTGAGATTTGTTTGTTCATTTGTTAAGTCCAAAAACAAATCTAGTAAGTTTGTTATCGCTCTTTTTAATCCATTTTTCTTTGTTCTTTTTAAGCCAAACAAAAATTAGTGAGTCCTAAAAAGCATGAAGGTGACAAGTCCTTAGAAAAGGGATTATAATTTCTCCCCAAAATGTTTAAAAGTACTTGATACAATAGATGATGATGTCATAGAGAAATCCTTGTCTTTGTTTCCTTCCTTCACTTTTGATCAAGCCAACCTACAAAAAATAGTTAATACTACAGAAACAGAGGCCAAAAAACTAGTTAGGAGTCAAAAGAAATCAAAGTGAAAAAGCACATGTTGAAATTAATTTTAAATTTTATTTTTTATCCAACTCCAGCAATGCAGTTTGCAATTGCAGTGTAGTTTGGGGAAGTCAATAGTGCTATATAGCATTTTTGAAGACTGATAGCAGCGGACTATGCAAAAATAGTGAGCATGATTGCGGAGCTATTTCGACCAGTAGCGCAGTTTGAAGTTTGGATGGTCGACGTCGTAGTTTGAAATTCAAATTTTTGGTGGGAAGACCTCAGCGGTGCAATTTGGAGTTTGGTAGCATCGCTATATGATGTTGTTGGACTGATAGTGGCATATTTTGACTGGCAGTAGCATTGTTTCCTAAAGACAACAAAAACCACATATTTTTTAGAGAAATGTGTTAATTTTCTCCATATTCACCCTCCTTCTAGTGCCAAAATATAAATGGTGATCCTAGACCTACACAAACACAAAGAAAAAACATATAATTAGCTCATTATGAAATTTAGAAGCAGCATTCCCCATGAGATTCATTTGAAACATAAAAACAAGAAATGAAATGAAGAACACAATAACAAAGCTTATTAAATCTTATTCAAATGAACAAACTCTCAATCCCATGGGGGAATTGGTGTCATTTTGATGTGGAAAATGGCCCTTTCCTAATTCTTTGATGTAAAGTGATGATCTTTGGTGATGATTGTGCTTCCTTTATTAAATTTGCCAATAACCTAGCTAAATTGATTGCAAAATATAAAATACTATGAGCTCAAATGCTAAATGCCTATAGTGATTATGCTCTTAGATGATGGATCCAAAATAAAATAGAGAAACTCTCTATTTATAGACGATAATGATGGAGAAAGAGGAAAAATGGATGAATGTGGGACAAAAGACCAACCAATAGGAAGAGGCAACTTGTCCACATGTGATTGGAGGAGGAATGAGCACATTTTGATGAATGTGCACATAAATATGGTTAGGTGGAATTTGAAATTTGTGAAATGACAAGTTGGAGGAAGAGAGGAATGGATTAAATGCCACTTGGCTCAAGGAAAAGGACATGTAAGAGGCCTTTAATGCCTTGTTGGATGTACTCATCCCTTTTGGAGGTATTTTTGAATCTGAAGAATATTCCCTCATTAATACCTTGTTGAGAGAAAATAGAAGAAGTTATAAATCAATTAAATTAATTTACTTGTGCAAGTTAAAAAATCTAGAGGATTTGATGGATTGGGATTAGCATTAATCAAGATTTGATTAATTTAGATGAAAATTAGCTTATTTGACAATTTGACTTAGATATTTGGATTGATTTAAATCAAAGTTGAGAGGAATATGAAATTAGTTAATTAAATAAAGTTTTATTTATTTAATTAAAGAGGGTGGGGTTAGATTAAATCAAATAAAGATTAATTTATTTAATTTAAAGGAGATGACTTTAGAGATTAATTAAACAAAGTAAATTATTTAATTAAAAGAAGAACTATATGATTAACTAAACAAAATGATTTATTTAATTAATAGAATCGGATGACTTAATCAGATAAATTTGATTTATTTAATTAAGAGAGGAAATATGATGAATTTAATCGAATAAAGATTATTCAATTAAATGACTAGTCGAGGAGATGATTCAAGACGAACTAGTGTTAGTAAGATCAGGATCAGGTGTATAGGATCAATTTGTATATTTTATGTGTCTACACTTGCAAAGGAAGGGGTAAAAGAAAAGCTCAAAGTTCGACACTTGAAAGGGTTAAAGCTATTGAAGGAAGTGGTCAGACATCGTGGAGTAGTGAGAAGTCTTATGCCTTATCAAAATCTAAGAAAGAGTTAAGCGGTATGTACGAACCTCAATACTTAAAAGGGTTAAGTCTTGGGAAGGAAATTCATACAAAATGATGTTAGTGACTATACATGATGATATCAACTGAAGGAAGGTAGAAGGTAAAGGGTAAGGTCGATGGTCAAATCTTGATAGGTGAATAAAGGCTTCAGACTTAGGTGTTCGATCTTGTTTCTTAAGTCCTACAATGCATTGCAAGTAAGAGGTAAGAGGGATTAGCAGTCATCGACCCTGACACGTATGGTAGATGACAAGTGTCCTCAAGTGACATGTGGCAATTGATGATTTGTTAAAGTAACTCAAGGAATTTAAATGTTGACTGAAAAATCATGGTGTGATCAATGGCCAGTATTTTCAGATTTGTTTTGACAATGGCTAAGCGAAAAAATGGTCAAACTTTGAATCAGGAAAATTTGATTGTTGTAACTATGCTAGTGTTATATTTTTTGATTTATTGGAAGAAGTGGATGACTTCATTAATGCAAAGATAGTAACGTAATCTAAAAGAGGTTCATTAAGCATGAATGGCATCAAATGATAGGAAACCCTAAGTTTGATTTATGCCAAGATAGAGAATGCAATGTATAAGGTTTGTGTGTGTTGAAGAATGATGTAGTGTGTATGCATTCAATGAGCACATAGTGTGTTAGGAGAAGAGTGAAGAGAGGACAGGAAATGCTTGTAGAGAAAAAAAAATATTAAGTAGTTGCATATTGAGTCTATAACATAGAATTCAATTTATTTTAATCATATGTAATTGGATTTTTTTCTTTGCATACTTTCATTGTAAATCTGATTGGTTGGTACCATCAAATAGCTACGTTGGTGCTCATATTAGGGTGTGGGTGTGTCCTTAGAGTTGCTGCTCTTAAATCAAGGGATTGGTGTCTCCTCAGAGTCGATGCCCTTAAAAATTGTAACCAGTGAGGTTCTATTGTGAGGCTAGATTAGGACATTACATCCTAGTAGCATTTCTCACTATGGTTTTTTCCATATTGGGTTTTCCACATATATCTAGTGTTATGAGTATTGGTGTGTTTGATTTCTACATATTTACTTAATCTAAATAGCAAGGGTTAAAGTAAAAAAATTAATTGATCTACTAATTCACCCCCCTCTCAGTAGATAGTTGTGTTCCAAAAATTGGTATCAGAGATTTGGTTCCTTTGAGAAGCTTAATCAGCTCCAGTAGATGTTATGTATGATGGCTAGTCAATAAGGTTCTTCCTCAAACAAATCACCTCTCTTTAATTTATCAAACTATACTTTTTGGAGCATCAAAATGCAAGAATATTTTTCATCTTTAGGGTTTTATGTATGGATTACTGTATTAAATGCATATGGTATTCCTAATGCACCACCCACTGACCAAGTTGATAATAAAGCACTTGAGAACAATGCCAAGGAAAATAATTTTATTCTTTGTGAATTGTCTAACTCAAAATTTGTAAAAGTGATGCACTGTCAAACAGCCCATGAGATTTGGGTCAAATTAAAGAGCATCTATGAAGGTGATGAAAAGTTAAAGTAGGCCAAAATACAAATATACAAAGGTAAGTTTTAAATCCTTAATATGAATGAAGAAGAGAAAATTTTAGACTACCTCCTTAGGGTAGATGAAATAGTTAATGTAATCAGAGGCCTTTGAGAAGAGATGAAATAATCTATCATTTTCAAAAAGGTCCTAATATCCCTACCATCTAGGTATGACTCTAAAAAAAATTGCAATAGAGAAAGCAATAGATCTGGACAAACTTATATTGTTGATGAGTTGCATGGCACCTTCATTGCTTATGAGATGAGAATAGGAGACATTAATAACTCCAAGAGAGAAGCAACATTCAATGTAGCCAAAAAGGAAAAGTTAGAAGCACCTACATCTAAATTTTACAAGATTGATGAAGAAGAAGCTAACTTTGTTAGAAGATTAAGGAAGGATCTAGAAAGTATAAAGGTAAGTTACCCTTTAAATGCTTTAATTGTAGTAAGATAGGACATTTTGTTGTTAAATTCCCTTATAGAGAAAAGGATAACTTTGAGCAAGTAGAGGAAGTCAAAAGAAGAAACCCTACTTCCCAAAGAAGAATAAATTCTTTAAAAATAAGAAAATTATATACACACAAGAATAAACTGATTCATTTAAGGTTAATGATGACCATGGTTGTTCCTTTGTAGTTGAGAAAATGAAGAAGGATGTCTCTAGAGATGTTGTTGATAAGAAGAAACCTGGTGGAGAAAAGAAGCCTGTAGCATATAAGAAGATTAATAAGTCAATCCCTGAAGACTTGAAGAACAAGCATAACATAAAGGGAGTTGATGTAGATGGTTTTACAAGGGTGAGAGATTTCAAGAATAAAAATACAAGAAGACCTCTTCATCCTACACAAATAAATTTTATGACTAGGAATTCATCATATTTCTATGGTTATTTCTATACTTTTCATTAGTTTGGTCGTAGGGCTAGTGAATATTGTGTTGTACCTAAAAGGAGAAAAAACTTTGTTAGTAAAAATTTATTTGCTCCTCTGTTAGATACAAATGTAATATACTATAATTGCAATATTTTTTGGTCACATAGCCAAAAAATGTAGAACAAATTTTGTAAGAAAAAAGTACAAGATAAGAAGAAAATCATGCCTCCAAAGTGAACAAAGGTTCACAAGTCTCTACTAAAGAGAGATGAATCAGAAAAGAAACCTAAGAAAGTTTATAAAGAGAAAGGTTAGAAGGTTGCACAATCTATGATTGCTCAAACTGTACTCCATGCCAAGAAGTGGAACTTATGGGTAATAGACAGTGGTTTCTCTAAGCACAAGACTAGTGATAAGAACAATTTCATGAAACTAGGTAAATGCAAAGAAGGATATGTTAGTTTAGGAGACAACACTATTGTGAAAATATTTGGTAAAGGAACCCTAAGCATAAATAGAAAATTGCCTACATGTGATGTCCTTTATGTTGAAGGATTAAAGCATAATCTGCTAAGTGTCAGCCACATGTGTGATAATGGATACAAAGTCAGATTTAGTGTAGAATGTTGTGAGATAAGAAAATCGGGGAGATTAATAGCAGAAGGAAAAAGAACTAAAAGCAGTATTATAATCTTTATTAGGTTAATCGTCAAAGCTGCATAATAGGATAGATTGATGAGATTTGGTTATGGTATAGGAGAATGGGCCATGTAAATTTTAATAATCTTGTAAAATTGATTTCAAAAGGACTTGTGAGACACATGCCTAAGATAACCAAACCTACAAACACCACTTGCAAGGAATGTCAGTGAGGAAAAACAACCAGGGTCAGATTTCAAACAAAAGACTATTCAACTACAAACCTTTAGAGTTAGTGCATATTGATCTCTATGGACACACAAGGACAAAAGGATTGAAAGGAGAAAAGGCACTTCATGTTACTAGTTGATGATTACTCAAGAATGGCATGGGTAAACTTCTTGAAGGATAAGTCTCAAGAATTTGAAAGATTCAAAAAATTTAGATCCATGGTTGAGAAAGAGATTGGAAAAAGGATCAAATGCTTAAGATCAAACAGAGGTGGAGAATTCACATCAAATGAATTCATAAAATATTGTGAGAAGCACGGAATCAAGAGGTAATATTTAGTAGCAAGGACTCTACAATAGAATGGAGTGATTGAAAGAAAAATAGGACAGTCAAAGAAATGGCCAGAACAATGCTAAATGAGGCAAAGTTACATGATGTATACTAGAGAGAGACAATACATACAACAGTGTATGCTTTGAATAGAGTTTAGCTGAGAGTAAGCAGCAAGAAGACACCCTATGAACTGTGGTATGGAAAACTAGCATCTATTAAATACTTCAAAGTGTTTGGTATAAAATGCTATCTCATGAGAGAAAAAGACAACTTAGGAAGATTTGACTCAAGATGTAATGAAGGAATATTCCTTGGATATTCCTCTCAAATAAAAGCTTACAAATTCTACAAAAAAAGGTTGCACAAAATTTTAGAGAGTATCAATGTCAAGGTTGATGAAGATTTGAAGCATGTTCAACCTAACAAAGATAGCTATGAAGTTGAATCAGAGTCTAAAGAATAATTTGATAAAACATCTAAGAAGAAGTTGTTGATGAAGATTCTGAAGAAGAGAATGGAAAGGAACTTGCAAGAAATATTCAAAAGGATCATCCTAAAGAGAAGATTATTGGTGTAAGCATGTAAAATGGATATAATAGAAATATGCATAAAATAACTTAAATCAAACCAAATACATGCAAAACTTAAAATATTGAATGTAGTATGTTGACTTTTTGAAGATTTGAATGTGATTTCTCATGAATCCAATAACATAGAAGTAGCATAAAAGATGTTGACGCAAATGGGATGTCAAGAAAATTACTAATTAGCTAGTTGAATTGAAAACATGAGAACTTTAATTGATTAGATCAATTGACAGATTACTAATTAGTTGGTTGAATTGAAAACACGAGATTTTTTCTTGTAAAAAAAAATAATTCACCCTAATGGGTAGTCTATATTTGAGGATTTTTGCAGCCTTGTTTGTAATTTCCTCAATATTCACTATCATCTTTTTCATTTCAATTTCCTTTTTCTCAAGAGACCTAGCATGGTTATCTTTCATTTCTCCTTTTTCCTTCTTCCATGCTTCTTTTTTCTCAAATAATTCATTAGTTCTTTTCCATAATTCATATCCTAGGGACACAATAACAGGACTAGTTGGAGATCTAGATCTAGCTTGAGGAGCTCTTCTTTTAAACATAGGTCCTTTATTCCCTATTTCCACAAGAGAAATTTGTGCAAGAACATCTAGCTTAGACCCATGTTTAAATTTATGTAATTTTTTCTCTAACTCTATAAATTTCATGTCCCTTTCATTGTCCTTCAACTAATAACTTGCCAACAATTATTCCAATTGCTTTATTCTATCAAGTGTTTCCTGCAGCTCTTTCTTAACATTTCTCTCTTCAATAAAAAAATCATCTTTATCTAAAAATTAATTATCTTCTCTCATATCATCTTCACAACCCTCACTATCAAGGTTTTGTGGGGTTGGGTTCTCTTTATCATTTTTCTATCAACAAAGGCATCCTTTGAATCAGATTCAGAGGTGCTCAAGAAATACCATTGTGGTTTGACTGGTGTTTGTACATTCCTCAAGGGTAACTTCTTCTGATTTTGAATCCATTTCAATTGCAACAACACCGTTTTGTTTATTATTGGTACCCTACATTGCCCCTTTCCCTCTTAGGTGATGAGACCACCTTGTGGGTCTTTTCTGCCCTAATGTAGGCATAGAAGAAGGCTCGATTTTCCTGTTCTTCACTCTTGATGTCTTCTTAGGGGTATGGATTTATTTCTTGTCCTTTGTTGTGGGTTTTTTGTAGTGGTTGCAGGTTGAGTCACCTACATACCCTACTTTTTTGACTCATCCCTGCTATGGATAGGTGAAGTAGGGGGGTCAAGGGATGCTTCCCTTTCTGAAATAGTAGGTTCTTCTACTTTATCTAGTATAGTAGGTTCTTATAAAATACCATCAATGTGGTTACAATTGATAAAGCTTTCCCATGAATTTTGTGGAGATTGAATTCTCATAATCCTTTAACCAATAGGGTGACCAAATAATAATGTGACAAGCCTATTTTATTCCTTTTACTTTTGTAATCAAAGCCCATTATTTTTAATAGATTATAGAGAAAATTTGGAACATTAACTCTCTTATCATGATGCAGATGACTCGAGAGTTTGAAATGAACTATATATAATAAGGACTACCTACCATCACATCTAAGATGCATAATGATATATGAAGCAACAGAAGCCCAAACCCATGGCAAGGATAATATTTTAGTACCTCGAGAGGATGAGTCTATATTTTCTCCATGTTCTCTAAATAAAACTCTAGCAGCAACAACATTTTCCCTAACTAGAAACTCCTCTCCTTCTCATCACAAACCAAATACTTCTGAAAATGTGAACTATGACGTATCAACCTTCAAACTCTTGACTATTGCTTCAACATGTTGTAGTGTAGCTGCAAATTTCTCCATCATATCCTCATTGTGTTTTTTCAACTTTAATAAATAGTCCATCCAACCAACATTTCAGAAAAAAAGGTGACACCAATTTATCTTCTAATAGTTGATTGTGTGCAAATGGATCTCTTCAAAATATATCACCACCCATGATGAAAATCTTTTTATTTATGCTCAAATTCCTTCAAATTTTGTATTTATCACTCTACTTGTGTGCTTGTGCTTTCTAAATGTAGTTTTTATGCCCCTTATCTTTCCTTCTAAATTTAAATTATAGATGAGTTGTATTGCAGAATGAGGAAAAACATAAAATAGAATGGCAAAGGATTTTGTAGAAGTATTTGGGTTTTTGAAAACCAAGAAAATGAAAATCAAAAGTGTTGCTTCCCCCCCAACTAAAGGTATTAAGTGTCCTCACTTAATTGTAGTTGTTTTCATGGAGGTTGAAATGATGTATTGTAAATAATAAAAATGATACAAAGAATGCAAAATTCATTATGGAAGCATGTAAAAAACAATTGACATTTATGATAATTATGGAAAATTAATGTGTACCAATAAAAGTGTAGTGAACAAAAACTCAGCTCATGTGAATTTGAATTGAACTACCTATAGAGAAATATGATGTGACCATTTGTAATTTCAATGGGCAATGAATGATGTAATTGAATGGCATGTGGTAAATGATGGTTGTGAAAGGTTGTGGGATGTACAGTGATGGGATGTGAAATGAATTGCATATCACATGGATATCAAGAAAAGTGATAGGAATGGTACATGGGATGAGGTGGATAAAGTTGCATGTAGTGAAATGATAGTTAAATGAGGTAGAATGTACTAAGGAATAAAGTGTATTGTGGATGGTCATGCAATTAATATTGTAGAAATTTTTAAATTTCTAATAGGCAAGTGTTATGGGTGCTTGGATCAATAGGTCCCTTCTAAATTTTGTTGCATGTAGGTGTGAAGCTACAAGTCCCTATTGCATCATGGATTACAATTAAAAATAACTATTGGTTGTTGACACCTATGTTGTGTGTGCATGTGATATGTGGTAGAAAATTATACCCGATTAACCTCAGTAGGTGAGTTGTGTAGCTCACCTGTTGAGTCAATTGGAGAACCTATTGTATTTGTTGTTGAATCTATAATGTCTGGTACATTTTTTTGTCACAATAAATGTATGTTCCATATTGGTGCATCAATGAAATAAGTAATTTATCCTTATGTACTAGCTTTTTATAAAGTTTCAATCTATGACCTTTAACTAGTAGTAAAAATTTAACTGCATCAATTTTCTACAATTGTATTACTTCATTTGGGAAACTTGTTATATCTCATATAGGCCCAACCATCTTGTCTATAATTTTATTTTGTATTCCTTATACCTTGAGTCTTAGAGAAAATCCCAATCGCCCACACTAAACTCCTTTATTTTGATGAACTAATCATGCCATATAATTCTTTGTTTTTGAACAACCTCAATGTGGTGCATAGCTTCTAGCGTTATTTCATCTAATACATATAAATTGTGTAATCTCTCCTTTTTTATTGTTCTAAAGTCTTTATCCAGCTCAACTATTTTCCTCAATGTCTTGTATTCAAATTCAATATGAATTATTGTTGTTTTCTCATACACAAATTCATATGGTGTGAACCCTGTTGTAGTCTCCCAAGTTGTCCTATAGGCCCAAACTTCCTCAGACAACCCAACTGCCCAATCCTTCCACTGTTTTCATCAAAATGTTTGCAATCTCTCTATTTTTTACTCCCACCTGTCCATTGGCTTAAGGGTGGTAGGGTGTTGACTTCCTATGCCTTGTTTAATATTCTTCGACCAATTTTGTAATCAACTTTGATATAAACTAGGGACCTTGATCTATTACAATTTCTCTTGGAACTCTATACCTTGTAAATATGTCTTTATATAGAAATTTGACCACATTTTTATCTCTAGAAAATTGCAATACTTTAACTTCTACCCACTTTGTTATATAATCTATGTGGACTAAGATATGCTCCTTGTTGTTTGATGTTGGTGATATTGGCCCAATAAATTATAGCTCCAATTTATCACATAGTGCTAATGCTAACTATGGTTGCAAAGCCATATCATATGTTTGAGTTCGCCATCCCATCCTCAAGAACCTGTCACAGCTCCTTATGCATTTCATTGCATCTTTATAAATATTTTGCCAGTAATATTTAATGGTGAGTGTCGGCCTCCTACAATGATTTCAATAACTAAGCCTTTACAACCATGATTCATAGATTGGATATCTAACCTGAATAGCCATTTTAACCATCATGAAGGTACATTTAAATTGTCAACCCAAGGACATGAACTTGAAATGGGTCAGCACAGTATGTGCACTAGGAACTTCAAATTAGTCATATTCATTCTACAACTAAGAGAGACTGAAAGTAAATGGCATGGAAAGAAATAAAGTAAATTTTGAACACTAGTCAACAATAAAACTCAAACTGAATATGCATAATAGAAATGAAAATCTGAGCAGCAAACAGGAAACTACTATGCCTTCTTTGGCTGTAGGAACAGTCATAGAATGGAATTCTAGTGGTTGTAGGAACAGTCGGTTCTAGATTCTTAACTAAGGACTAAACATAAGCTAATACTAATTTAACTAAACTAAAGGAATGGATTACTCACCAAGTGGGCCCCCTTGGATGATTATCCTCTAAAACTAATGCAAACTCGGATACTCAACTCAAAATCTTATTTCATTCATTGGAAAGTGTAAATACAAAAGAGTATGTATGATTATCAAATTGTACAATAGCTTAGTGATCAACAACCCCCTTGAGAAGGAGGATCCAACCTTATTTATCAACTAAATAGGGTGATCAAATTCCACTAACTGAGAGGATGCCATTTAGGGAAAGTTGAGAAGAGAGTGGCAGAGTAGTTACGCATGCAGGGGAATCCGTTCAGACATGCATACCCAAACGTGGACTCGACCACTGTAGTAAATCCTACATTGCTCAATATCATTAAATATCGACATAATGCGGTTACATGCAGCTGTCATAGGAATCTCTTGTTGTCATCCTCAGTTGACCTTCGTGCGTTTCCTCTGTGTGTCTAGTTGGCGGCTGTGTTTCTCAACTTAGCATTCTCAATCATATCTACATGGCAATGTCAGTACGCATAATAATTGCATAGCTATAACCACCTTAAAAGAACATTCATTAACCACATGCAAGACTAATATAGATAGTCCACATAATAGGTTAATATCATTAAACTTGGAAAAAATGGAATTAAACCCAAATGTGTTATGGTTTGAGAGAAACTATATAAAATTATCAGCATATAATATCAAAATCCATGGTAACTTCAGCAAAGAGACTATAGATTCTACCCATAACTAGCCCAAAAACTAGACTCATCACTCACCCAACCTAATAATTTTTTGGTCCTGTAGTAGGGGAAGAGTTATCCTTCTGCTTGGTCAAGGATTTGAAATCTGCAACTGATAACTATCCAATATCAGTATCTGATGTGGGAAAATCAAGGTTCCAGTAGAATCCTCCCAACCTGTCAATTCTTCTCCATCTCTACTACTCCTCAACAATGTCATACCGAAAGAACCTAAAATCTTGTATAGGCCACATGAGGATAGGTAGCTGAAAATTCAAGGGAAGCCATTCTCATCCCTTTTTTCTTGTTTCCTCTCATAGTGTCATCTTTTCTTGTTGTTTTCACCTCATACTCACTATAAACTACCTCAATCCAAGGAATAATCTTGTTACCATAGCTCAGTCTGTATTAATTCTATTTCAGTTTGTGTAAATGCCCTTGGGATTCCTTGATTCAGCTCTAATGGCCAGGGAAATATTGAATTCCTTCCCCTTATAAGAATTATATTGTTCACCCTAGCTAATCTCATTGTGTACCCAAGACATGAATGCTCTCAATTGGATGTCCCCCACATAAAGTAGCGGGTTCCAATCTTGGTCTTTAGTTACAACAATGTTGTGTAAATAAAATTCACATAATAAATTTTTTATCTCAAGGGAGGGGTTCAAACTTGGTATAATCCTTGAAAACTTAAAGGAGAGATACTTCTCTTTTAGGTGTAGAGCATAAACCCTTGGAGGGGTTCTGTATTTCAGGATTTATGGCACCAGGGTCACAATTCTGCTCACCCTCTCCTTCAAAAAGACAATCTCTTCATTCTTTTCTTCAATCATCTCATCCCTCTCTTCGATTTCCTTTTTCAATCTTTTATTTTCCTCTTTCCATTCCTCCTCTCTCCTTTGTATCTCTTCCAAAAAATTCATAATTGTTGCATACACTAAGAAATCATGAGGGTTATGGATTCCTACCAAGATTTTTGTGGACGGTTGCTCCCCATATAGAACTATCTACATAGATTTAGGATGTCCCACTGGTTTAGGCTGTAGAGGTACAATTTATTTTTCTTCCTCTTGCTATAGGGCCTCTTCTTCTCATTCTTATAGTTGTTGCAGGAACTCCTGATCTATTTCCTCATTTTGCTGTAGGAACTCCTAGTCTTGGTCTTGCTATAGGAACCCTTGACTTTCTTCATGTTCTTAAATATCAAATTCTTCTACAAGGGCAGCAAGATCTTCCAGGGTCATTTTTGTTGCCTGATCGAATATATTTCCTTCTACATTTTCCTGCTCCATTGGAGCTTCAGTGCTTTCACACGATGTCCCACCAAGCTCAGGGTTTTTCTACAAAGGCATATCAACAGCCAGTTTTTCTTTCTTGAGAGGGCTCTTATGTTTTTCTTTGGTTGTAGGATGAATAGTGCTAGCCTTTCTTTTCTTAGGACTTGGTGCCTCTTTTTGCACAGGTTGTGTTTTTCCTTTCCTTGTTTCGGCTTCCCTCTTTTGTGCCCTTGTTCTTATTATAGTTTTAAGTGGAACATCATCATCATTAGAATATGATGAATAATTTAATTTTTCATGCTCAGTATCAAAGGAACTAACATCTATAGTCTTTTCTTTAGTAGGAGGATTCACACTAGAGTCAACACCAGAGGTTGAATTACTAGGGGTGTCTTCATCCATGCTTAATTTTCTGCTAGACCTATGTGTCTGAGGTGAAAGCCTAGGTTGCAATTGCTCAAGTCTAAATTGATCAACTTTTATAAAATCCTCCCAGACCATTCTAGGTGTTGCATCATGTAGAGATTTTTCAACCAACAATTTAATGAGACAATGGTGGGAAACAGAGTTGTCCCTAGCTTTTTTAGTTTTTCTTGCCATAATGGAGAGAAGGTTGTAAAAGACATTGGGCACATCCATCCTCCTCTCATGCCTCATATGACTCAATAGTTTGAAATGCACCGAATGTAGGTTCAACAGTCGACCTTCACAAGTGATATATATGATAATTTATATAGCTACCTGCTTCCATGGCTCAGGCAAAAAGATTCTTTTAGCACCCTATTTTTCAATAGCGAGCAGAGGATCATCATGCATTGTGAATATAGCCCTGGTTGTCCTGGCATCCTTAGAAATAGCGTAAGGCTCACCATCAGCTGGTAACCCTAAAACTTTTGCAATTCATTCCTCGATTGCTACAACCTCCAACCCTTTTACTATGGAATTTCCATCTAAGAATATCTAGGCAAACTCCAATGCAATACCTTCGTCAAAACCATCAAGTTTCAGGAAATAGTCCAGCCAGCCAAAATTTTGAAATTCGGCCAGGCTCTATGCATCCTATAACAAAGCATCATGAATTGGGCTCATTTTGAATGAGTCTGCCTCCCATTGTCTATAATCAATCAGTTACTCTACAAAATTTCCTTTTGTAGTTCTTATCTATAAGAAAATTCCTTTCTAGTCACCTGCTAGCTAAATTATCGACTGAATTTTTCCTTTACTTTGTTTTTACCATTTACCATTTGCACCTTAAGATTATGATAGGGTTAATAATGGCAAGAAATGGTAATAAAAGGGACTTACGATGAAAGGAAATGGTGGTGGTAGTTTAGTGTCACATCACATATGTGAGCCATCTTTTATTTGAAATTTCAAATCAAATCAGCAAGATTTGTTGATGCAAATAATCATGGACTGACATGTGGCAATATATCTGCATATTTCTTACCCCTCCCCCCAACCTAAATTTGGACATGTTTCCACACATGTGAGATGGTAGTAATGATTTGACTCGGGGGTGATAAAAATTATGTTAACGTCCATACTAACGTACAATGATTAAATGAAACGCTTTAAAAGATAATTAAGAATACCTGAATGTGTACAAACATGATTGCATAGAGGATTCATTGCAACAATCATGGAGAAAGTACCATTTTCCTTTTTAAGAAATAATTGAGCAATTAATGATGATGAGGTGGAATGGTGTGAGGTGGAATGAAGTGATGGAAGAGAGAGAAAGCTGGTACGGATGGGCAGATGGGTGAAGAAATGGACTTCTACAAAAGTAGAAGTCTTTATTATGACAAGTACATACCTTAATTAGCCAAAAGGAGGGACACTAGGTCCACTGCCTTCAGCTACAAGAATTATGCTCAGGTGTTGCTTGTTGGATGAACTATTGTAGGAACTCTTCTTTGGAAGTTGGCATGTTATACAATCTGAGATAATGCCCATTGACAAGTAACTTGAATCTGACAGGGTCAATGGTAGTGAGTTGCACAGCTCCATTGGGAAAGACTTCAACAACGTCATATGGTCCTAGCCACCTTGTCTGCAATTTTCTTGCATTGCCCTGATACTGTGAGTCATAAAGTAGTGCCCAGTCACCTGCCCGAAATTTCTTCTCTTTGATAAATTTTTCATGCCATTTGACTCATTGACTCTGCACAACTTCAGTATGATGCAAGGTTATTTTCCTCATCTCATCTAATGCATTCAGTAGCATGATCCTTTCTTTATGTACCTCAAGAATTTCCATCCCCAACTCTACTGCATATTTGAGAGTCTTGTGCTCAAATTCAATGGGCATCATGGTTGTCTTCCCATATAGTAGCTCAAATGGTGTGAAGCCTATATTTGTCTTCCAGGTTGTTTTGTTTTCCAAACTACTTATGATAATCTATTTGCCCAATCCTTTCTATGAATATCCACTGTTTTGGTTAGGATGGCCTCAATCTCTCTATTTGTCACCTCAACTTGTCCATTTTTTTGTGGGTGGTAAGGAGTAGACTTCCTATGCCTTATGTTATATTCATTAACTAGTGTTGCAACAAGTGTTGAGGTATTTGAGCTCCTTGATCAGTTACTATTTCTCTAGGGACTCTATAGCATGTGAAAATTTCTTCATAAAGAAATTATGCAACCTTATTGTCTCTTTCATGTTTCATGGCTTTGACTTCTACCCACTTAGTTATATAATCAATGCATACCAAAATATAAGACTTACCATTTTATGGGGGATCAATGGGTCCCACAAATTCCAATCCCCACTTGTCAAAGGGAGTGACTACTACTTAGGGATAAAGTGGCATCTCATATGACTTGGTTGGCATGCCCATCCTTTGGCATCTATCACATTTCCTTGTATATCTTATGGCATCTTTGTGGAGTGTTGGCCAATAGTATCCTATGTTCAATATTTTCATTATTGTCCTTTTGGCTGCAAAATGTCCTCCACATGGTTCATCATGGCATGCATATAGAATTTCATAGGTCTCATCTTCTCTCACACATCTTCTCATAACATGATCTGGTCCAATATAAAACAAGCATCCAGGTATCCATGAAAAAGGGAAATATTTTTCAATCAGCACTCTTCTCTCTTTTGGAGAGAAGTGAGGAGGAACTCTCCCTGTCACAAGGTAATTACCTATGTCAGCATACCAGGGTTTCTGCACACTAATGGATAATATATTCTCATCAGGAAATGATTCATTTATGGCTTGACTATCTATTGATGTGATTAGCCTTGAAAGAAAATCTGCAACGACATTGGCCTTCCCCGCTTTATCCACAATAGCTATGTCAAACTTCTGCATCAACAACAACCATCTAGCTAACCTTCCTGAGATTAGGGATTTATTCATGAGATATTTAATGGCTACATGATCAATGTGCACAAAGATCTGATAGCCTATTATAGAGTGCCTGAATTTGTTTAGGGCATAGATCACTGCCAGCATTTCTTTCTCTGTTACTATGTAATTGAATTCATCTCCCTGCAATTTTTTGCTAAAAAAATAGATGGCATTTTCAATGGCTTCTTATTTTTGTCCTAGGACTACTCCTATGGCATAATTTGAGGTATCACTATGGATATGAAAAGGAATTTCCCAATTCATTCCCTTAAGTATAGGAGCATGATTCAGAGTTGTCTTTAAATCATAAAATGCTTTATCCCAGCTTTTTGTCCAGTGGAACTCAGCATCTTTAGTCAGGAGACTATATAGTGGTGCTGCTATTTTTCTAAAATCTTTGATCTAATTCCTATAATAGTCTCCATGTCCCAGGAAACTCCTAAGGTCTTTTTGTTTTGCAGGTATAGGAAAATTATTAATTACCTCAATTTTTGTAGGATCAACTTGAATGTCGTGATGGGAAATGTAGTGGCCAAGAACTACACCTTCCTACATCATCATGAAACTCTTCTCACTATTTAAGGATAGATTTTTGTCTTCACATCTTCATCAAAATCAACACCATAGGTGGTAAAATCATCCATATAGATTTCCATGTAGTCAAAGGAGATGTCAGAAAATATGTTGATGACTGCTCTCTGAAAAGTTGCAAGTGTGTTGCATAACCCAAAGGGAAGTACTGAATAGGCATATGTCCCCCATGGACATGTGAATGTTGTCTTCTCTTGGTCTTCTGGTGCAATTTGAATATGATTGTAACCACTAAATCCATCAAGAAAAGAGAAGTACTACTTTCCTGCAAGAGAGTCTAAGACTTGATCGACAAAAGGCAAGGGAAAATGGTCTTTCTTAGTAGCAGCATTGAGCTCCCTATAGTCAACACAAACTCACCATTTTCCTCCCTTCTTGGGCACAATCACCAATGGAGAAACCCATTGGATGTCTAAAATAGGGTAGATAAATCCTGCATCTAGTAACTTTTGCAACTTCATTTTGACAATTTCCCTCAATGTAGGGTTGATTCTTCTTTGTGGTTGTCTTACAGGTGTACAATCATCTTTGATATATATCCTATGAGTGCAGATCTTTGGATCCAATCCCTTCATATCATGATAATCCTAGGAAAATGCATTTTGATGGGCTTTCAGCAAATTTGTCAATGTCAATTGTTGTCCCTCACTCAATTTACTATTAATATTCAGATATCGCCCTTCGAACACCTGTATTTATGTAACTAACTCTATCATAGCTACTTCATTAATACATGGTACCTTAAGTTCATGTGACAGTATTGTGTGAAACATACTTGTTGTTGCAGGAATTTTGCCTACAGAGATAGTGGTTGCAGGAAGAGTGGTTGTAAGAAATTTGTATGCTAGAAGAGTTGTTGTAGGAAGATCAGGGAGAAATGATAGAAGTGTTTGCATGAGGTCATTAGAACTAGACACATGATTGGTTTATGTCTCCTTTATCTGATAATGGTTATGAATAATATTAGATAACGCTTCATCTTCATCTTGAAGCTACAGGAAAGGACTTCTCCCTAGCATCATGAGCTACACCATAGAGTTAACTTCTTCATCCTCTTCATTGATATGTGGCCATACATAATTATCCACATCATGGGATGGTTGAGTAGGAGGATAAATAACAATATTGTTGGTGTTCCTACCATCAAAAATTGTCGTGTCACCTGACCGACATCCAATATAAGTGTCCACAATTGCTAACCATGGCCTACCAAGGATAATGGGATACCCGCCTAGTGTAGCATTGGGAGAAAGAACCATCAAGTCAAATAGCTACTCCCAAGAGTCTAGAATTACCACAATGTCTTCTACTATGTCGTTAGGCTTGACAGTGGAACTATCAGCAAGCTACAAGATAGTAGGTGTGGATCTCATGCTTACAATGTTTAGTTGTTGTAGGATGTCCTTAGTCATCACTTTGATTTCTACACCTAAGTCAATCAAAGAATTTTTTATGTTTATCCCATTTATAATAACTTCAACCACAGGACTACTTGGATCATTGTACTTGGGGATAGTTACTTTTCCAAGCATGATGTCAGCTAATTTTCCCACTACATGAACTATAGTTGGGTCCTTCTTTTTCTTTCCCAGTTTCTTGAGGCATGCTTCTTTAATTTCCTTTCCATAAATAGGAACATCTTTTATGGCCTAGAACAGGGGGATCTAGACACATATATTCTTTAGCTGATCTAGAATATCAAAACTAGTTTCCTCCTTGTCTTCTTTTTGTTTGGAAACTTCCAATCTCTGGGGAATGGTGGTTCTTATGTTGTTGGCTTGGTTGGAACTAGTTCAGGATTTTTAGGTGCACAAGGCTTAACGAGATCAATCAAAGATTCTTCTTGCTCTTCCATAGGAATCTCAATGATAATGGGGGTGGAAGGAGCTAACAAGGTAGTTCTTGAACGCATATGTATGTCACTTAAACTCACAGCATATGCAAGAAATTGATTTGGATCAGCAGATTATATAGCCTACTGCTATGGTTTATTATTTGGGTTGGGTGTGGGTTGGGCTGGTAAGTGAGTATATTTGAGAACATTTGAGCTTGGATTAGTAGGAGGCATGATAGCAGGTTTTTGGGGTTGAGAATATGGCTGCATGTAGCCAGTTATCTGGTTTGGCCACTGTTGTCCACCTCTCCATTGAGAGGTTTATTACTAGTTTCCTGGAGGTGGTTGCCAAGGTCCTTGAAACAACTACCAATTCCCCTGAGGTTGCTGCCACTGAGGTGAGGAATTTTGATAATTGGACCAGGAATTTGAAGGGTTACCCCAGGATTGTGGTGGATATCCTCCATAGTTGGATGGACAGGGAGGATTCCACTGGTTACCAAATGAATAAGAAATAAAATATGGTCCAACAAAAGATAATGGATCTAGTGGCATACCTTGACTTGAATCCCATGGCCTTTTTTGTGTAGCAAAGTAAACTTGGTCTTCCTTAGTCTGAATTGGTTTGAACTTAGGTGGAATGTGTTTGATGTCAATGTTAGCTATCACCTTGCATCTACAATCCTTCTTATTTTGTTTACAATGAGGGCAATATTCTATCATCATTCCCTCTACCTCCTCATGTTTCCTCTTATCTTGAAGTATATCCATCTGAGTAGCTAGATTGTTGATGATATCTTGCTTGAAATCTGCCAGCAAATTAGTAATCTTCATCCTTGAGACTCCACTGGTGAATGACTTACCCATAGAGGATTGGTAGGCTCTTCCTTTCTTTGAAGTTTCCCTAGAATAGTTCTAGCATAGCTTCTTGATATCCTCCCAAGGGACTTGAGTGATATATCCTCCTTCCATCAGGTCCAAGGAATCAGTGCAGCTTTCACTAATTCCTCTTAGGAAAAGAAACTTTTGTGAGTCTTCATTTAGTGTATGATGTGGAGATTTATGTAGACAATACATAAACCTTGAAATGAAATCCTCCAGGCTCTCATCTTCCTTTTGATGCATTCTGAAAATGTCACCTCCTCTCATATCACTACCCCTGCAATACTCCTTATATTTTTCAAGTAACTTTGTCTTCATATCTTTCCAAGTCACCATAGTGTTTCTGCCAAGGCCCATAAACCATCTCAATGCAGCTTCTTTCAAGGTAGTAGGAAACAACTTAAGTCTTTGGGCATCAATGGTATAGTCATAGCTTCTGCAGATTATGTCAAACTCAAACAAGAATGTATCAAGATCTTCAGTGGAAAGTCCATAGAACTTAGGATGGACTGAAGTAGGGATATTTTTGAGGTTATCTACTTCATTCTATTGAGCAATGGGAAAAGGAAAAGTTGGTTGGTGCTACCTATTAGGCATGTTTCCATTCACATCAGTCATACCTGCTTGATGAAGTTCTAGAATAAAGGGTTCCTCAACTATATTTTGATCTTCAAGGGAAACTTCAAAACTGGTCAAGTCAAGGAATATACTAGCAAAGGGGTGTGGTTCTTCTTCTTCCTTATTTCTGGGCAGATTTGGAAGCTCTACTAGCTGAAATAGCTCTAGATTATTAGGAAGGAATCTCCCACAAGAATATCTTATTCTTTTATGCATGCAGTATCAACTCAGTATCAGCCAACTCACACAAAGAATGGGTGGGGAAAAATAGTGGACCATAACTCTAATACTAAGAGAAAATTCTAGAAATACTTTAGAAAACTATCAATGACTCCAAAGGACTCCCTAGTTTGACACCATCCCCAACAATGGCGCCAAAATGTTGGCCTCCTACAATGATTTCAATAACTAATCCTTTACGGCCACAATTCAAATATTGGACATCTAACCTAAATATCCATTTTAACCATCATGAAGGTACATTTAAATTATCAACCCAAAGACATGAACTTGAAATGGGTCAGCACAGTATGTGCACTAGGAACTTCAAAGTAGTCATCTTCATTCTACAACTAAGAGAATTAATACTGGAAGTAAATTGCATGGAAATAAATAAAGTCAATGTTGAACACTAATCAACAATAAAACTCAAACTGAATATGCATAACAAAAATGAAAATCTGAGCAGCAAACAGGAAACTACTATGCTCGCTTTGGCTGCAGGAACAGTCACAGAATGGAATTCTAGTGGTTGTAGGAATAGTCGATGCTAGATTCTTAACTAAAGACTAAACACAAGCTAACACTAATTTAACTAAACTAAAGGAATGGATTACTCACCAACTGGGCCCCCTTGGATGAGTATCCTCTAAAACTAATGCAAACTCGGATACTCAACTCAGAATCTTATTTCATTCATTAGAAAGTGCAAATACAAAAGAGTATGTCTGATTATCAGATTGTACAATAGCTTGGCAATCAACAACCCCCTTGAGAAGGAGGATCCAACCTTATTTATCATCTAAACAGGGCGGTCAACTCCCACTAACTAAGAGGATTCCATTTAGGGAAAGCAGAGAAAGGAGTGGCAGAGTAGTTACACATGCAAGGGAATCCGTTCAGACATGCATGCCTAAATGTGGACTCGACCACTGTAGTAATGCCCACATTGCTCAATATCATTAAATATCGGCATAAGGCAGTTACATGTGGCTATCATAGGAATCTCTTGTCGTCATCCTCAATTGACCTTCATGCGTTTCCTCTGTGTGTCCAGCCGGCGGTTGTGTTTCTCAACTTAGTATTCACAATCATATTTGCATGGATTGGTTAGTACACATAATAATTGCATAGCTATAACCACCTTTAAAGAACATTCATTAACCAAATGCAAGATTAATATAGATAATCCACATAATAGGTTTATATCATTAAACTTGGAAAAAATGGAATTAAACCCAAATGTCTTATGGTTTGAGAGAAACTATATAAAATTATCAGCATGTAATATCAAAGTCCATGGTAACTTCAGCAAAGAGACTATAGATTCTACCCATAACTAGCGCAAAAACTACTCATCAGTGAGAATCTTGAGTGTTGTCCTTTTTTCTGCAAAGCGTCCCCCACAAGGTTCATCATGGTAGTCTTTGAGGATATCATAGACGTAATCTTCTCTTATGCATCTCCTCATAATATTGTCTGGACCTATGTAAAATAAATAATCAGCTATCCATGAGTAGGAAAAACTTTTTTGTACTAATTGTCTCTTTTCTCTAGGGGGAAATGAGGTGGTCCTACTACTAGATAATTTGAAATACTAGTAAACCAAGGTGTTTGTAGAGATAGAAAAAATAAATGCTCATTTGGAAAAGAATCATCAACAACATCTTCTACTAACTGAGTTGGTAATCTGGACAACAAATCTACTACAACATTTGTTTTTTCAGGCATATCCACTATGGTGATGTCAAATTCTTGAAGCAATAATAACCGTCTAAAAATTATACCACCAACCATAGTTTTATTTATTAAATAACTTATTGTAGTGTGGTGAGTGTAATGAAGACTATATATCCTATGATGTATTGTCTGAACTTGTTGTTTGCATAGACAACTACCAACATCTCTTATTATGTTACTGTATAGTTGATTTATTCTCCTTGAAAATTCTTATTGATGTAATAGATAGCATACTCTTTATTACCTTCCTTCTATCCAAGCATTGATATTATAGAAAAATAAGAAGTATCTATGTGTATGTGGAAAGGCAAGGTCTAGTTGGTCCTCTCAAGACAATTGCTTTGGTCAATTTTGTCTTGAGTGCTTCAAAAGAGTATTGACATTTTGTGGTCCACTCATATGTTGGTTTGGAATGATGTTTTTTCATTGATGTCAAATGTGTTGTATTGTTGGTTGGAAAAGGTGTTTGGTATTCATTGTTCATTGTTGACATTGGAAGATTTCCACCTTATGCAATGATCTTGTATTTCAATGTTGATCATCTATCTTCACATGGTGCTTATGTTTTATACTATCAAAGACTTTATGGTTTTGTTTTTGCAGAGTGTTGTTTCAAGGTGGCATACTATTCTGCATCAAGAGCTTGAACATATGTTGATTTGGAGTGTTCAAAGCTTAATTAGTAGTGGCTCAAGTTTTTTTCAAAAATATTAGGGTTTATCCTTTGACATGATCTTGTTGCTAAAACCTTGAATAGAAATTTTTTTTGTACAAGGTTTTTAACAAAGTTACTTTTTATGTATTTGGTCATTCACCGGGTATAGCAAGTAAAATACATTTTAAGTAACTTGGTTAAGGGTTTTAAATTGTTTATCAATCAATCCCTTCTTTTGAACAAACTGAACGAGCTGGTTGAAGACTTTGTTTATCTCATTCAAAGTGAAACCAAAGGTTGAGATTTAAATTTCGTTAAGGTAGAAATGTAAAATCAAAGGCTTAAGTTCAAACCTATCCAACAGTCATTTCTTGAAGCTTGTGCTTTGACAAGCGATTTGACAGTTACCTTATTTGTATGTTAAGATGAATATAAAAAGTTATTAGTTATTGGTTGGCACTAAAATAGAGTGTGGATGCCTTTTGGAGTTTTCATACCTTGTAAACCAATGGTTAGAGTGTGTGTAAGGTTGATGCTGAGATTGAATTCACTTTATTGAAAGTAGAGAATTTTTAGAATGTTTTGAATTAAAAATATGACAGTGAAAGATGATTTTAATAAGATGATTATAGAAACAATAAATGGATTAGATTGAGTTGCATTCACAGTTGGTTGAATTGAATTTTGATGAAGTTTGATAGAGTAAGAAGATGTATTCTGTTGTTTGGAGAAATAATAACAGAGCATGATAGTAGGATGATAGTATGTGATAGTATGTGAGATTGCAAAGTTGTGTTCCTTATCAAAATGGTGTTATAAGGCTATGGTAAGTGAATAGAAACTATTGTAAAGTTTTATTTATGCAGTGGTATGAAGTGAAATAGAGTAACTCTCTATACCTCTTTATTTATCTTTTGAAGATTGTCAACAAGACATGGAATTTTCTAGTGATGCTTGATTAATTTTCTAGTGAGGCTTGAATGATTTCCAGTGAGGCTTGACTATTAGACAGTGAGTCTTGTTGTATTTCTAATGAGGCATACAATTTATAAACAACAAGTTTTTGGCTAGTGTGGCTTAATAAATCAATTGTTCAGAGTGGTTTTTTTCACCCTTTTAGGGTTTCTCCACTCATAAATCTTGTGTCTTTATTATTCTTGATGATATGTTTCTTTGTGTATGATTGATTATCCTTGATTCAAATATGATGTTTTGATTTGCAAATCTTTGTATTTTTCATATCATACAATATCTAGAATCTTTGTGTAATCAAGTGTGTTAAATTTTGAAATTGGTTATATTTGACCACTAATTTTCCCCCCTCTTAGTGGTCATGTACTCCAACAAGTGGTATTAGAGCATCATATCCCTTTGAATAAGTTTAATCAACTTGGGAGATCTTGGTAGTGGAGTACTTATCATGGCTAATCAAGATGGTTGTTCTAGCTCCAATGCACCATTATTTGATGGTTTGGGTTTTCCTTTTTGGAAGTTTAGAATGGAAAACTATTTATTTTCTCAAGGTTATGATGTTTGGGAAGTATTTGTAACTAAATATACTTCTACTACAACACCTACCACTATAGCTGAGAAAAACGCCTTTGAGTGCAATGCCAAAGCAAAAAATACCATTTTTTGTAAATTGATAAATGATATACTTGTCAAGGTTATGGATTGTAAATCTACAAAGGTTATGTGGGATAGGTTAACTAGTATCTATCAGGTTGATGATAAGGTCAAGGAAGCCAAGCTACAAAACTTTAGAGCTAAAATTGAAGGACTAAGAATGAAGAAGAGGATATTTTTTATTACATTTTAAGGTTTCAAGGAACAGTCAATGTTATCCAGGATCTTGGTGAGACTTTGGAGGAGAAAATAGTTTTCAAGAAGGTTCTAAGGACACTAACAACCAAGTATGATTCCAATATATCTATTGTAGAATAAAGGGATAAAACAAACTCACTTTAGATAAACTTCATGACACATTCATAGCTTATGAGATGAGAATTTATAATGAAGACTCCACAAACAAAGAGGTCGCCTTTAAATATATCAAGAAGGATAAAGAAATGAATTTTAATTTAGAGGAATTTAATAATAAAGAGTCTACCTTTAGAAGAAAATTGGTAAAAGGGTGAGGAAATTATAATGGGAAGCTTCCATTCAAATGTTTCATTTGTGGTAAAATTGGACATTATGTTGCTCAATGTCCCTATAAAGATCCTAAAAGTGATGAGGATAATAATAGAAGACAAGGAAAGAAGAAACACCATAACCCTAAAAGGAACAAATCTTTCAAAAAGAAGAAAAGTATATTTGTTAAGGATGTTGGTGTAACAAATAGTTGTTCAAAAGATTTAATTGAAGAAGGAGAGAAGCTTTGTTTATGACTACTTTTAATAGTGAAGATCAATTTGATAATAGTGAAGGAGAGGTTGATTTTGAGGGAGATTTGAGATGTGCTCTTGGTGAAATAAAAAGACTCAAAAGGGAGGCAAGAGGAAATAAATCAAACCCAAAAGGATATTGAAAATCTGATTGTAGGGTTGATGAGTCAGAAAAATTAGTTGTAGATCTAAAACTTCAGCTTGAAGAGAACAAGAGAGTTGTAGAAGTCACCAAAATGGATCTAGATAACAAGGAAAAGAAGTGTTGTACTTTAGAGGTAGAATTTGTGGCTTTGAGGAAAAGATTGGATCTGTGTGACAGTAGTTACAAGTTATAGGTTAACAAAAAGATCACAAGGTTTTTACTGGATTAGGCTTTGAAAAATGGCAGTGTTCTAAGGTTGGAGAAACTCCAAGGAAGAAAATAGACCTAAACTATCATTCTACTACTTCTAAGGTTTAAGAAAAGAACAAGACAATAGAAATTACCCCTGCACAAGCCAACAAGAACAAGTTTATAAATTCTCTTCATTTAGAATAGCATCCTATGTCCAGGTTTGAAAATTATTTTCATGGTTATTTCTTTTCATGTTTTGAATTCGGTCATAGAGAAAAAGAGTGTTGGATGCATGCAAGAAAAGTTGGACGGAATAAGCATTCTTATAAGTGTACAAATAGAATAAGCAATATTCTATGTTATAAATGCAATCACCTAGGTCATGTAGTAAGGTTTTGTGGGATACAAGTTAGTAATGATGTTTTTGGATACTCAAGAAAATATAATTCTTTTGTTTCCCATATGAGTAGCAAGATCATATGCTATAAATGTCATAGGTTTGGACATATTGTAAAATTTCATAGGATTGATCTAATGAAACCAATTAATCATCATAAGAATATAGGAATTAAGAAGGTTTGGAGAAGGAAGAAAGTGAAAGAGAAGGATGAACCTAATCTTGTGCATGCAACACAAGAGACATCTATAACAGCTTAAAGAACAACATGACATTAGGGGGAGATAACCTTTTATGTATTATTCTACCCCCTAGAACATCAACAAAGAGGGCAGATTTGGTATGGTCAATATGAAAAAAATTTCTGTTTGGATTATTTGAAATTTACTTAGTTTGGGTCTTGACCAATATTTTTCATATGCCACTAGTTGAAAAGTGCTTGGACAAAGTATCTTTGAATTTTGAGTAACAATAAGACAGTGATTTATGAGATAGTTTTATGTAATGCATCAGTCTATTCTTATTTTCAATTGTATCTTCTTGTATGGTGCTCATTGTCTTGAGAGAACAAGTGTATAGGTGTAGTATCAACTATGTCATGAGAGTGAAATGCATGAAATCTTCTTGAACACCATTTCATGTTATTGTTACAATGATGGTTTCATGGTGTTAATGTGGTTGTTGATTTATTTTTCATTAGTTTTGTTGAAACAACTATATTTGTTTCATTGATTACAAGTGTTACATGGTTGATATTTGTCATATGACCAAAGGTGAATAGAAACAGTCCAAGGTTGACTTTTTGGTGTTGGTTTTTCTGTCATGATTTTCATGGTGTTGATGTTTATTGCTAATTCTTTACTCGGACCATTCTGCAGTATGGTGCTTTGTATTGTATCACTCATGTGTAAAAGGAGCTTGCTCTTACTTATCTCTACATGTTCCTTGGACTAATGTTCAGTGCACTTAGATAGTAATGGGCAATGTTTACTCAGTTTTCAATGAATCCTTGATTATAATACTTGCTTAAGATAGTAGTATCCCTTATTTATTCAAGACATTGTCAAGATAGTGACTTTATGACAACTTCAGTGGCTTCAAGATGGTAAAGTGACTTTAAAATAATAAACTAGCTTTCAGAATGTGAATTTCAAGATAGTAACCTTGAGATAGTATAGTTTTTCTCTTTTCTTTATAAGGTGCAATAAACTCTTAGATGTCAAGTTTGAAGCATAGTATGATATAAATGCTTGGTAAAACTATTTGGTGTGAATTTTCATGTGCTCAGTGGATATAGTATCTTTATCAATACTCTTTTAGCTTTATTGGATAGTTTGGAATACTTGTTCTTGAGAAATTTTTGTATGATGCAGTGGTATATCATGGAGTGGAGCACTTGGTATAAGTCTTTTATTGTGAGAATTCAAGGTGACTGTTTGTAGTTACAAAAGTATGGTGCCAAGGGAATGTTCACAAAGAGATCAAGTAATAGTGATCTATCACTTCAATAAAATATCAAGTGAAGTATGGTGTCAGTCCATTCAATTCACTTACACAATAAACACTTCATGATAGCCTATTTTCTTTGATCAAAGTCTATGGTATTTGCGTACAACTTAGAAGAAGTTTATATAATGTTGTCTTGAAGCATCAAGAAGTTCTGGTAAGAGTATGAGAAGATTTGATATCAAATTGTTGGGGTAGACATTTTTGCAAACGGTTTTTGTCTCAAGCCATTCAGACTTCTAGTCATTATCAATGATACACTCAGTATTTTGTAAAGAATAGTTTGTTGGGTCTTATCTAATGGATAATGTATGGTGCAAAGGAGTGTTATTAATAGTGAGCTTGTATTTATGCTTGGTCTAATTATATCTTTGGTCTATTGTAGCAGTGGTATGTCATAAATGCAAAGGACAATTGTATGTCATCATTAAGGATAGTCATAAATGCCAATGTCAGGGTTTAGTTATGCCAATGGGAAAAAAATTGCATGACACTTCATGATTGCAAGAGTAGTGAAATAGTTCCTATTTCTTCAAGGGGGAGTAGTGGTTATCATGAACCTTGACAATGCTATTAACAATGCCTAATGCAGTTTTTTTTACAGTTCAAGGTGACAATCTTAAGGGAGAACATTGGCTTCTTGTCAAAATGATATATGATCTTTACACAAGTGAATGTTCTAGTCAAACACACTCAGTCATAGGAGAATTACAAATCATAATCCCATTTTGAGGTTGGAAATGGCTTCAATGTGTGTTGATTTTTGCTCAATTGATTAATATTTTGAAAGTGGAACATCACATCATGATAGTGAATAGGTAATTTATCTTTGACAGTCCTTATCTTGATAGTGAATAGTGAACAATGTTATAGTATCATTAATTCTCAAAAGGTCTTTTAAGACAATGATCAAGTCCATTATGAGGTTTACAATATCATTCATTCTTAGTAGGGTTACATCATTCATTCTTAGCAGGGTTACTTGACAGTGTGCAATGTTTGTAGTACCATATGAGGATTGAATTCTCTTTCTTGGTGCATAGTGTGTGTGAGAATATGTGGAACAACTAATAAGCTAAACTAACACAACAATGAAACATTAAATCAAATGAAACTAATTAAAAGTAAAACAAACTCTTAACAGCATCTCCTTCAAAAGTGTTTCATTGTCCTCTATCTCCAAGGATCTATTGTAAGTTCTTGGCTCTCATTTGGTGTATGTAGCAGCTTTGGCAGAATGGCAACTTAGAGAACAAGTTTATGCAACATGCATGTCCATTGCTAAATGATTTAAGTTATGATAAGAACTTGAAATGCTATTCTAAAATTTTGATTTTGAATGCAACTATAGTAACTGCGCTCAATTCACAAAATCTAGGATGACATCTACTCACTAAAGGGTTGTATTTATAGATTTTTGGAGGCAAGAATCTAGTTGGCAAAGATCAACGGTCAAATTTGAACCTATCAAGATGAACGGTGAGATATTCTAGAGGTTGAGAGAATAATGGAAGAATGAGAGAAAGGTGGAAGAATGTTTTCAACCCACAAAACCATCCTCATTCAAAAATGGAGACAAATTGCCATTTGTCATTTCATTTATGAAAGTTGGTTGAAAGTTGAGGATAAATTCCCAATTAAATAAATAAATTTATTTAATTACATGTGACATGGATTTTAGAAGCTTCCATAATTAAATAATTAATATTTAATTATGTGGGAGATGAAAAAGGTGTAATTAAATATTTACAATATTTAATCATGTGAGAGGTGAAGGAAAAAGTGTTAAATCAAATATTTATAATATTTAATTTGAATGTGAGATGAAGAAAATGTTTGAAGGAATATTCCATTATTTGAATTTAAACATTTAAACTTAGAATAATATGATAATTAAAATAAATTATGAAATTTATTTAATTTAATTAAGAGGAAGATAATAATAATTAAATAAACTTATTTATTTAATTAAGCTAGAAGAATTAGAAAAATGAACGATATAAATAAATAATTTAATTTATTTATATGTAGGGGTTGGGGCCCTAGCTCGGTTGGCTAAATCTTTCCTGATGTAGGAGGTTGGTCACGAGGTCTAGTCTCCCCACCCCCAATGGTACCGGAGGGCGTGTCATGCTAGTGCCACTGGTCACATTAAAAAGTTTACCAAGCACACTGCAGTTTAAAGGGGGTCGTGCTACCCGATTCCTACAATCTAATTAAAAAAAATTAAAATTATTTATATGTAGATGACTTTTAGAATATTAATTAAATAATCCATATTTAATTAATTAACAAGTTTTTCAATGACCATTTTTAGATGTATACACATATTAGTGGTTTGAATTCTCATTTAGTGGTTGCTTTATCATGACTATGTGGTGGCTCTAGATAGTGACTCTTAATTTTCTTTGCTTGAGCTCCTTGATGCTGTTCTAGCTTTCTTCCTTTGTCATTGTTTTCAAAGGGGGAGTAATCCACCTCGATATCTTGTTGAGATTGGCAGTACAATACAATGTTTCCTTGTTTTATTCTTGATAAGATGTTGGCAGTTCATAAGGTGTTGACAGTTCATCTTGATGAAATGACAGGATACATTGTTCAGTTTATTTTCATAGGGGGAGCAAGTTGGTTAAGTTTATATCAAGGTTAATTTGGCATTAATGCCAAAGGGGGAGTATGTTGGTTTGGCATTATGTTTTGTCATTGATGTCAAAGTTGTTGTATTGTTGGTTGGAACCTGTTTTTAGCGTTCATTGTTTATTGTTGACATTGGAAGATGTTCACCTTATGCTTTATTGGAAGGGTTCATAGAACCTTATGCAATGACCTTGTATTTCAATGTTGATCATCTATCTTCACATGGTGCTTATGTTTTATACTTTCGAAGACTTTATGGTTTTGTTTTTGCAGATTTTTGTTTCAAGGTGACATACTATTCCACATCAAGAGCTTGAACATATGTTGATTTGGAGTGTTCAAAGCTTAATTAGTAGTGGCTCAAGGTTTTTCAAAAATATTAGGGTTTATCCTTTGATGTGATCTTGTTGCTAAAACCCTGAATGGAAGGTTTTTTTGTGCAAGGTTTTTAAAAAAGTTGATTTTTATGTATTTGGCCATTGACCAGGTATAGCAAGTGTGGACATGGAAAATGTACAAATTTGGTTCGACACACTTGATCCTGATTACTAATGACATTTCCTTCTAAATCATACTCTCATATTTTCATCACCTTCTATCTCTTAATTAAATAAACCATTATTTATTTGATTAAGTCTTTCTCCTCCATTGATTAAATTAATCGGTTTAATTTAATTAACCTTATGTCTCTGTTTAATTAAATAAATCATTTTATTTGATTAAAGTCTCTAAAGTCTTCTTATTAAATTAAATAAATTAAACATTATTTAATTTAATCTAACATTTCCCCTTTTAGTTAAATAAATCAAAATCATTTATTTAATTAATCATTTCCTCTCAATTCTGATTTAAATTAACTCATCAATTTGAGTCAAAATTATCAAATCATCTAATCCCTCATTAAATTAATCAAAATATTGATTAATTTAATCCCTATAACTAAAATCCTCTAGAGAATGCAACTTGCACATAAAAATAGATTTAATTCATTTATTAAATCTCTATTTTTCCTCACATGGCATAAAAAAGGAATATTCCCTCAAGTTTGAATTCAAAATGTCCAAGTGGAGGGGTACTTCCAACAAAGCATTCACTCCTCTTACATGTCCTTGTGAATTGAGCCAAGTGGCATTATTTCATTCTTTTTTCCCTCTCACAAGTCATTTCCTCAATTTCAAATTACACCTAATTGCATTTATTGGCACTTTGGCCAAAATGTGCACAACCATAAACCATTCACATGGTGACAAGTGGCATTTGGCCATTGGGTGAAAGTTAGTCCCACATTTCCCAAATCTTGCTCTCTCTTCCAAATTCAAATCTATAAATGGAAGGCTTATCTTCTCATTATTCATCCACAATCTCATGCAAAGTTACTCTCTTGACATTGAGAGCCAATTTTGTGCACATCATTCCACATATTCATCATTTTCACAATTCCATAGCTAGGTTATGCTCAAATCTCATCATGGAGATTTGATCAATCCACCATCATCAACATTACAATTTAGGAGTTGGGAAAGGGTCGATTTCGACAAATCAATTGGCACCAATTCCCCCATGGGATCACAAGTTTGCTTGCTTAATTAGGAATTACTTGCATTTTTGTATCTTGTTCTTCATTTTTCTAGTTTAAGTTTTAGTAAATGGATTTCATGAGGAATCTTTAATTATTTCTTGCATATGATCTAACATCTTGATTTGTTTGTTGTTTTTGTGCAATTGTAGGTTTAGGGGTTCATAGCAAGTAAAAGACATTTTAAGTAACAAGATTAAGGGTTTTAAACAATTTATCAACCAATCCCTCCTTTTCAACTAAATAAATGATCAAGTTGAAGACTTTGTTTTTCTCATTCAAATTGAAATCAAAGGTCGAGATTTAAAATTCTTTAAGGCAGTAATGTAAAACAAAGGCTTAATTTCAAACCTGTCCAACATTTATTTCTTGAAGCTCGTGCTTTGATAGGCGGTTTGACAATTACCTTATTTGTATGTTTACATAAATATCAAAAGTCATATAATTATTGGTTGGCGCCAAAATGGAGTGTGGATGTCTTTTGGAGTTTGGATACCTTGTAAACCAATGGTTAGAGTGTGTGTAAGGTTGATGTTGAGATTGAATTCACTATTTTAAAAGTAGAGTGTTTTTACAATGTTTTGAATTGAAAATACGGCAATGAAGGATGATTATAATAAGATGATTGTAGAAACATTAAATTGTTTAGATTGAATTGCATTCATAGTTGGTTGAATTGAATTGTGATAAGGTTTGATAAAGCAAGCATATTTATTGTGTTGTTTGGAAATATAATAACAAAGAATGATAGTAGGATGATAGTATGTGATAGTATGTGATATTGCAGAGCTATGGTCCTTATCAAAATGGTGCTATAAGTTTGTGGTAAGTGAATAGAAACTGTTGTGAAGCTTTGTTTATGTAGTGGTATGAAGTGAAATAGAGTAACCCTTTATACCTCTTTATTTATCTTTTGAAGATTGTCAGCAAGACATGGAATTTTCTTGTGAGCCTTGATCAATTTTCCAGTGAGGCTTGAATGATTTCCAGTGAGGCTTGATTATTAGCCAATGAGGCTTGTTGTATTTCTAGTGAGGCATACAATTTGTAAATAGCAAGTTTTTGGCTAGTGTGACTTAATAAAGCAATTGTTTAGAGTGGTTTTTTCACCCTTTTAGTATTTTTCCACTCATAAATCCTATGTCTTGATTATTATTGATGGTGTTTTTCTTTGTGCATGATTTATTATCCCTAATTCAAATATGATGTTTTGATTTGCATAGCTTTGTGTTTTTCATATCATAAAATATCTAGAATCTTTATGTAATCAAGTGTGTTAAATTTTAAAATTGGTTTTATTTGACCAATGATTCACCCCCCCCACCCCCCCCCTCTCCCCTCTCAGTGGTCATGTACTCAAAAAAACTATACATCCTTTGTGAGTAAAACAAATAAAGAGGCTATAATTTTGCTAAAGTCCTAAATAAATCTTCTATAGTATCCAGTATATCCTAAAAAATTCCTGACATCTCTTTTTTTTTTGGCACAAGGAGTGTGGAGATTATCTCAATTTTATTTAGATACACTTGAATCCCTTTACTTGATACAAAATGTCCTAGCACAATCCCTTGGTTCATCATCATGAAAAATTTCTCATGACTCAAGGATAGGTTTTGTTCTTGTCACCTTTTTAAGACCTCTAGGTTATTAAGTGCTTCATCATATGTTTCCCCATAAGTTGTGAAAGAATCCATGTAGACTTCCATGTTCATGTGTAAAATCTAAAAATATACTTAGCACTACCCTTTGGAAAGTGGTTGGAGCATTAAATAGTCCAAATATAAGAATAAAATAAGTATATGGGCCCCAAGGGCATGTGAAGATTGTTTTATCCTAGTCCTCTAGAACTATTCTAATATGGTTATGGCCACTAAATCCATATAGAAAGGAGTACTTTTTATCTATTAGGGATTCAATAACTTGATCAATGAATGGTAGTGGAAAGTGGTCTTTTCTAGTGGTTGTATTTAAGTCTGTATAATCCACACACACTCTCCACTTTCCTCCCTTCTCTCAGACAATAACTAGAGGTGACACCCATTGACTATTAAAAATGGGGTAAATAAAACCTACATTAAGCAAAAAAATTAATTTATCTTTTACTATGTCTCTTAGTGCAGGATTCATTCTCCTCTAAGGTTGCTTGATTGGTTTGAAACCATCATTAATATATATCCTATGCATGCATAGGTTTGGATCAATCCCCTTCATTTCATGGTAATCCCATGCAATTTTTGTTGTGTGTTCCTTTAGCACAATGATCAGGGAAGTCTGTTGTTTAGTAGTTATTCACTGCTAACATTTAATGTTTTACCTAGCATGATTTTAAAAGTCTTGGATGTTGTTTGCACAGATGAAAGGTCAATCCCTACTATGTGTGAGACATATTTTTGTGGTAGAAAATAATGGAAATTTTGGTATATTGACTTTGATGAACTAGCAAGGATAATATTTTGTAGAGAATCTTACAAACATATCAAGCAGTCATGTTGTTGTGGGTCACTGTCATAGTTATTATATGTTATGTGTGTTATCAATTCATCCTCATCTTGGTTACTTAAAAAAATGTTGCATTCAATTGTCATAAGGGTTTGAAAGGAGTACTAGTCTTCCTCATTTAGGGTAGGCCAAATGGTTTACTCTAAATCTACATGAGGCTGGGTTGGTAGATAAAGGACTAACTTTTTAATCATGTTTCCATTTGAGATAATCATGTTTTAAGACCTACAACCTATAAATGCATCTATTGTTGCTAACCATGGTCTTCCTAGGATAAAGGGATAGCCAGAAAGTTTATCCTTTAGCTTCAATACTATGAAAATTGTAGGGTACTCCCATGAACCCAGTGGTATGACCAAGTCCTCAATGATGCCCTCAAGTTTAATTGTTGACTTATCTTCCAACTATAGAATAGTGGGTGTAGGTCTAAGGTTTATTAACTATAATAGATACATTTTTTCTTTAGTCATCACATTAATAGTTTCCCCCAAGTCAATCAAGGTATTCTTTATGAGAGTATCACTTATCTTAACATCTACTATGGGACTCCCAATATTTGCATACTTAGGGACAGTTATGTTTCCAAACATAATGCCAACATGTTTCCCTAAGACATGTATAGTCTGGGGGTCTTTTCTCTTCCTTCCTGGATTTTTAAGGAAAATCTCTCTCACTATTCTAGTGTGTATAGGGATCTCCTTGATGTCTTGGATGAGGGGTATCTTTATACACACATCCTTAAGTTTTCCTAACAGGTCAGTTTCAACTTGGGTATGATTTCTTTGCATAGCTAATATTTTAGGGAAAGGAGGCTCTAGACTTGTATTAGTTGGGTGGTCCTAGTTTGACTCAGCCCCCTTAGGTTGGTTTTTCAATGTCTTTGCTTGGGATTCCTCATCAACCAACTTTTTAATTTGAGGTGATGAAGGTCTAGCCAATTGTTTCCCTGATCTAAGGTGGACATCACTCACTTCTACTCCATAAGTAGGGTATTGAATAGCCTCATTAGAATAGGCTTGTTATTTGGGTTAGGTGTAGGTTGTGCTAGTAGTTGAGGTGCTCTAGGTGGCTAAGGTGATGGATTTTTTGGATTGGGAATTATTGCTTTCATATGTGGCTACAAAGGTTGTTGTGGCTATTGATAATTCATATTTTGGTTTTTCCATTGTTGGCCTTTTTCCCATTAATATTTCCACTAGCTCTTTTGTGGTGGCTATTGGGGTTTGTAGTTGGATCCTTGATTTTTTTTTGTGGCCACATAATTTTTTACTGCTAGTTCTAGTTTCCTTGAGGATTTTTCCATTGATTTTGTTTATTTTCCCAAGGTTGATGGTTCCAAATAGATAAATTTTGATTGCTAACTGGAAATGGCATATAATTCAAATATTATTGAGGCATACCTTCTATTAGCTTCCATGGTTTACTTTGAGTGATGTAGAAAACTTTTTCATATTCACCCTCTAGTGCTTGAAAGTCTATTTTCCTTGGTCTATCCTTAAAAAAACTTACCACTCTTTTACACTTACAATTGGATTTTCTCTATTTGCAATTAGGGCAATATTCAATAAGGATTGACTTTACCTCTTCTTGTTTCTTCTTCACATATAGTGTCCAATTAGGTAGCCAAATGGCTTATGATGTCTTCTTTCATGTTTGATAGCAAATTACTTAGCTCCACTCTAAAGACCCCATTTGATGTCTTGTTGATAGAAGATGTTTTATCTCCTCTGACCTTCTTTGTGAAATACCTTGAGTAGTTCCTACATTTCTTACAAATATCCTCAAATGGTGCTTGAGAAATATCTCCTACCCCAATCAAATTAAGTGCATCCATGTAGTCCTCATCAATCCCCCTTAAGAATATTAGCTTTAGGGACTCATTAGAGAGCCTATTTTGGTGGGATTTCTTAAGGAAAAAATGGAATCTCTACATGTAGTCTTCTAAATATTTATCCTCCTTTCGAGACATCCTAAAAATGTCATCTCTTCTTCTATCAATTCCTCTACAATAGTCTTAGTACTTCTCCAAGAGCTTTGTCTTCATATTATTCCAATTAGAAACATCTCTTCCCAAACCCATAAACCATCTTAAAGAAGCATCCTTCAAGGTTGTTGGAAATAGTTTGAGCCTGTGTGCATCTTTTGTATAATCATAGCTTCTACACAACACATAAATCTCAAACAACAAGTATGTGAATCCTCAATAACCAAACCATAGATGATTGGAAATTTTGAAGGAGGTATGTTCTTCAATGCAATTTCCCTCTCTTGGTTAGCAATGGGGAAGTCAAAAGTTACATGTTCTAGTGGGTCATCCACCACTGCATCAACCATTATTTGGAAGATATCCTTTGTATTTGCAATGGATGTTGGTGAAAGGGAAAGTTATTCAAGAATACCCTACTCTGTTCATTTTTATCACAAATATCCTCTTTAGCTTCATGTTTTGAGGGGAGAAATATTCCCAAAGCATCTCATTGCCTCCACATACAAAATTGTGACTTTTTGTGTTGCCCACTCCTACATAATGTTAGTACAGAATTTTCTATTGTTGATGGATTAAAACCTGATTATCCTAAAGCTGGAAACAAAACTCTAAACTAAGAAAGATTGAAATAACATAGAAAAATCTTGAATGTAACACCATCCCTGGCAACGGCACCAAAAATGAAAGGCCCAACTAATTCTCAATAAACTTGGTGATAAACACACAATTTAGAGGTGGTTCCTAATTAAACAATCCACTAAACCCTTATAAAGACTCCATTTAATTATCAACCAAGGCTAGTGTAAGCTTGTGATGATGTTGGCATTGTATGTGCATCTAAAGATTCTATACTACATATATCATCTAGTATAAGTGTTTACACATGTGGAAAAACATAAACCATGAAACAAGAAAAAGATTAATTCTAGAACTATTTCTATGGGTACCTACAGTTAAATACTATGACTAGTTAACTGTTAAAACCTAAACTTTGTAACTACTAAAACTATTAACTATGGATTCTAATGACTTGACTCACTCTAGAGGTTAACATATTGATACAAAATAAAACATAAATTACAAGACAAGATCTTATTCATGATTTCATTCTCATACAGGAAATGAAGAATCTAATTAAGATGAATGCAATAAATAAAAGCATCTAATGTAACAATAGAAATGCGTCTTGTGCTTTACAAAGTGCTTTATCATCAAATAGTGGTAAAATATGAAAAATGGACAACAAACACCATGGTATGAAATAGACCAAGGTGTGCAAGGTCATCCATCTATAAAATCGACACTCATAGACAAGGAATGTCCTAACTCATACTACAGGAAAAGTTACCCCAATCTTTTTGTCAAGACAAAACGTAGATAGCAATCAAATAAAAGACAATTCATGAGGCATCATCACTCCTCTAAATCCTTTGTGGGACATCCTCGAGGTAGCTAGCAACATGACTTTGAAAAAATAATCAAAATATAAAACAAGTGATGCAAACAAGGTGGAGATGACTCACAACAACCTAATATGATCAGACACATGCAAGGTATCCACTCTTTCAATTGTTTTCATTTTTATTAGACATCAACTCACCCTCAAAGGCTTCTAGCCTTTCAATCTTGAAAATTGAACACAAAACCCTTACAAGACCTCAAAACTCCAGACCCCCTGAACGTGAGACACCTTTTATCATGCCCTACAACATACCAAAAGGTTTCACATGGTTCCTGTGAGAGAGGGGGACCGCCCACTGCAAGGCCCCGGGTCACGAAAGGCCAAGAGTGGAAAGGCTACCCTAACCCACCTCATCTTAAAGGGTAGTTAGGATGAAGAGGGTGAGAATGATGAGGACTATATGTCCTTCGATCACCCTACAATCTTGAAAGTTGGTAGGAGGCTAAGCGAGTTGGCCTTTAGATTCAGACTCATGTCTCAGGCAGCACTCTATCTAAAGACAGAAGTGCAGTTTTGGGATGACAGCATGGTGCACTAGCATCTCACAGGTTCTATGGCATTGTACAACCAGAGAACCAAAAATACAAGACTCTAACTCAAGAAATGGTGACTATCAACCTAGTCTAGAGATGTTTAAAGCAATAGAATGAGATTAAGATGAGAGAAAATAAAATATGAATGCGATAAAGTAAATGTATTACCACCAAGGTGATGAAGATGATCTCACAGAATTCTCTCCTCGCCAGCTTGCTTTGAGCTCTATCCACATGCACACAAGGAAGGGAGAAGTTGATGGGGGTGTATAGAGGCCTACCTCAGTTAGACCCCCATCTTGGTGTTTCCACCTCCACAGACAGCCAATTTTGGAATAGTAGAAATAATGATAAAGGAAATGAACTACAAGCTACGTAAACACAAAACACTACAACCATTATGTGCTTACCCAATCAAAAGAAAAAGGAGAGATTAGAGGAGCTTATTGCCTCCGTCCAAAGTTCTCAAGGCTTGTGGAGGAGTGAACGAGAGGAACTCAAGCCTATGTTGCCATAGTTTTTGTCATGTGCTCGCCTTGTTGGAGTGATGGAGTGATAGATTGTTGTAAATGGAGTGAATAATGTTGCTACAAAGCTTGAAAATGGTGGAGAAATTGATTCAAGATCTTGCCAAACTATATCCAAACTTCTGCTGAAGAGAGCAATAGATGAGAGAGTGAATATTTTGAAGAGATGGATGAAAAATGGCCATATTTGGGTCTGCCAGCTGAGGAGGGATGTTACTCTTCGACTTCCAATCGAAAGTGTAATGTCTCTACAGTCTCCAACCGCAAGAATCTTCCAGGGATGTAAGCGCATTGCACGGATGTTTGCGCACCGCGTGGACATCCCCGATAGAAATGCCCCCATCGACATGCAAAACAAGTGCCAAGTGGATGCAACTAGCAGGCTTAGGTGGGATTAAACCTCCACTCTTGATTTTTCTAAAGTGTTAAGGGTCAAAATAAGATTTGTGCTAGGGTGAAATTCATGTTGATACATTTTTCCCCCACTTTAGCGAGCATGAGTACTGACGAGTACTTCGGTAAAGAAGAGTAGTAAGGAAGTAGCAAAGTAAGAAGTGTATAACTGAATTGATGAGGAAGCAAAGAATGGTCTAGTGAACTCGGAAGTGCAAGAGAGGACTTCATAGTTCCAAGGAACCAAAAATTTGAAGTACAAAAGTTCCTTACATGCTCACGGTCCTGCAAGTTATCCTTCAAGAACTCTCACATGAAGGAAACAAAGAAATGCACCCTACAGACCCTCAGACCTACAAGGAAGGTATCCCCCAAGAACTCTCACATGAGGGAGACCAAGTAGAGGGGACTCCACAGAGTCAGAGATGGCGACATGTTTACCCACAGATAGAACACATCAGGAAGCGGCCACATAGGCCAATGAATGGACAATCATGTAGACCATCGCTAATTTGTAAGACTTTTATAAGGGTCCCTTGGGAACCCTTCAAAAGGAAGGAGGGTCCACTCAAGGGATGCATTTATTGAAAGGTAAAGTCTAGTTCGGCTGCCCCTGGACTAGACATGAAAAATGCAAAACCGGTCTAGTCAGGCTACCCCCAGACCAGACATGAATATGTAAGACCGGTCTAGTCAGGCTGCCACCAAGCTATACACCATAGAACTTGTTGAATACTTTTGAAGGGGTCCCTTAGGAACCCAACGTGAAAAAGAGGGGTCCACTCAAGCGACTAATTATTCGAAAGCTAATGTCTTCCTTCTCGAATCAATTCGTCATCAAGGAATCCTTTTGAAAGATGTTCACTTCATCAAGTCATTTGAAAGGAAGGAGATGTGTTTGCGTGAGGGGAAGACTAAGACCGTTCTCACTTTGGAGGAGGATTTCCATGTCCTTTCTTTATGAACCCATGATGAAGGAAACACATTCCGCTAGGGTTTCAAGTTGAGAATATAATTCTAATAAGGAAGTGTGTGAAGGGTCTTCAAAAAAAGATTCATTTAGCAATGAATGCATTTTCTAACGATCGTGAAATGTAGAAGTAACATTGTCACACATTAGAGGGACAACTCAAGCAAAAAAGAGAGAAAGATAAAGAGAAAAGTAAAAGAAAAAGGGAAAACATACAAATGGCAAAGGGGTAGCCTAATATTTCAAGGTCAAATTTGCTTCATAAATATATGTATAAGTATAATAATAGTATATAAATGAACTATCATCAACCCCCTACTATATCAAGCCATGTGAGGAATGCACGAGAAGACAAAGTAAAATAAAAATTCAGTCAACATGGAAGGAGGCCTCTCCCAATGGTTTGCATCATCCCCAATTTATCGAAAGTCCATCACAAACAGGGAAGAATGTAGATACATATAGAGGAATGTGTACAACACAAACACCATGCCTATATCCAAGGACCAATAGGGGTGACGAGGGTCATTCGGGCACATAAAGCATGATCACAGGGGAAAACGTCACAACACACACACATATCTAATCTAGAGACTAAGAAGACGGTCTCTCCCTAATATTGGTCAACCAAGAGGTCGTCAGCTTCCCACTCTAGATCATTGAAAGGGGAAAGATGACGAGTCTGCAACAGTGTAATGTTAAGGGGAGGAGCTTTTGATCCTCCCGCAACAAGGGCTAAGGAAGAGGGACCTATAAGGCCTTCATCACTCAGCTCTTGTGGGTCCAGGGTCAACAACCTAGCGAAGATCACTGACAGGTTCAAGACTTCATCCATCGAATTGAACATGCACTTAACAAGAGTTCCATGTTTTACCTCAGCAGACAGAGGAGTCTACACCCGAGGTTCACTGCTAGACTCACCAAGAGACTCAGGAGCAATGACAAACTCGGGGGAGGCTGGAGTTGGTTCTGTCACTAGGATAGAACAAGCTAGCATGGGGCTACCTTTCTAAGGAGGTTGGATCTTCTTACATCCTCCACCACTAGAGGGACCACGCTCTACCCTCTTCAGAGGAGGAGGTGAACTCCCCACAAATGAAGCAAGGATCAAGGGAGGAGAGGAAAGAACCACAGTGGATATGATTGAAGTGTTCACCATATCCATGGGCTTTGAAAAAGGCAAGATATTCAAAATGGAAGTCAGTAGGGGCGGCTCCGCCAAAAGAGCAATGAACACTTGTACCTTTCCAAGTGTAGGTGCGCTCACAGCAGGAATTGAAAGAGATACGAAACTAGGTTGAATGGGGATAGAAGAGGGGAGAGATGAAGACACCATAGGAGGTGCGGTATTCTCCCCCTCCTTCTTCTATAAGGAGGCTTGCTCGGCTAGAAGAGCCTTTCGTCAGTGCTTGTGCTCATGTGCAAGGTGGTTTCTATGGCTCTTCGAACCAAAAGCCAGGACTTGCGAAGGGATAGAAGGATCTTGCTCAGCTATGGGAGTGTCCTCCATGGTTGTCTCTAGCAGAAGCACAGTCTCCTGAATGGGAGTAGAAGAGAAAGGTTCAGAAATGGTGGGAGGACTTGACTCTAGCACCTTGGCAGCGCGCCTCTTCCCATTCACTATTTTAGTAACAGGAATAGGAGGAGGCCGCGAAGGCCAAGACAAAGAGGACTCTCCACTGAGGACTTTTTGTTTGCTATACCAAATGGGCCTAGGCTCCATGGGTAGGACAGGGAGCTCCAACGTAGGATGCTTGGCCTTTCACCAAGCAGGCACCATGGGATTCTCTTGCAAATGCGAGACAGAAGTAGATAGTACCATGTCAGGATGAGAGGAAGCATCGGACTGAATAGTGGGAGAGGAAGAAGGAGGACCTTGGGACTACTTCTCTTCTTCCCTTCTACATCCCTTGGTGGCGTCACTGTCAGCTTTCAGATAGGCTTTATGCGAAACAACATAAGGCAAAGGAAGGTATCTCACTCTCGGCCTAGTGCGCCCCTTCTTATAGTTTTGATACATGCAGTATAAGAGCTCCTTTCTAGGTGGGAGAGGACCAAGAGAGGTAGGCCAAAAGTATTCTAGGGTCTAGCTGCCACGTGCAACCAGTGGTCTATAAATGGTGTCATGGACAATGTGCACCGAACCTCCATGAACAAACTTCAAACGCTTGTGTATAACCAAGGGAACTGCGTTCACAGCTACTAACTAGGGGATACCTAGCTTCACTCTGAAGAGCTCAAACCCCAGGATAATTTCAAACTTAAGGCTTACGGACTTAGGTCCAACAAGGACTGATAAGACAATACTCCCTATAGGAGGTACGAAAAGGTTGTTGTGTGTGCAGATGGTACTTTTACCTATGCATCATACTTGTCCTTATGCAGGAAGTTAATCAAAATGATCTCCTCGGTTATGATATTCACTTGTGATGTCAGATCAGTGAGGACACCTACTACAGTGCTCCCATTTATCCTCACAAGAATGTAAAGAGGAGATATAACTTTATTAAAACCCATCGGTAGGTCCTATGAAGTGAAGGTTATGCTAGTACCATTATTCACAATCTACGTAGAGGGAATAGGTTGGTTTAAGAAAGAGGCCATCGCACACACTAACAGTATTTCTACAGAGTCTCCTAAGGTTTATGAGATAGGATAGTGACCCAATCAAGGTTACATTGCACAACACCATCAGGACCTTTCAACTATGCCTACTAGGGGTCACAGGTTGGGTTGCAAGATAGAAGCCTCACAACACTCACACCTACAACACTCCTAGGATACAAGGAAAGGGGCTTTCAGTATTACAGAACGGAACCAAAATGGTTCACATCAAGTTCACCAAAAATATGAGAGAGGGTGACTACCCATTGCAAGGCCCTAAATCATGAAAGACCAAGAGCGGAAAGGCTGCCCTAACCCACCTTAGCTTAAAGGGTAGTTAGGATGAAGAGGATGAGAGTGATGTGGACTATATTTCCTTCAATCACCCTACAATCCTAAAATTTGGTAGGAGGCTAAGCGAGTCGGCCTTTAGAGTCAGACTCGTGTCTCAAGAAGCTCTCTGTCTGAAGACAGAAGCGTGGTTATGGGATGACAGCACGATGCATTGGCGTCTCACAGGTGCACTAGCATTCGTATGGCCAGAGAACCAAAAAGACAAGATTCTAACTCAAGAAAGGGGGACAATCAACCTAATCTAGAGATGTTTAAAGCAATAGAATGAGATTAAGATGAGAGAAAAGAAAATACGAATGCGATAAAGGAAATGTATTACCACCAAGGTGATGAAGATGAACTCGCAGAATGCTCTCCTCGCCAACTTGCTTCAAGCTCTATCCACCTACACACAAGGAAGGAAGAAGTTGTTGGGGCTATATAGGGGCCTACCTCAGTTAGACCCCCGTCTTGGTGTTTCACCTCCTCAGATAGCCAAGTTTGGAATATTAGAAATAATGATAAAGGAAATGAACTACAAGCTATGTAAACACAAAACACTACAAGCAGTACGTGCTTACCCAATCAAAAGAAAAAGGAGAGAATAGAGGAGCTTACCGCCTTCGTCCAAAGCACTCAAGGCTTGTGGAGGAGTGATTGAGAGGGACTCAAGCCTTTGTTTCCATGGTTTTTTTCTTGTGCTCGCCTTGTTAGAGTGATGGAGTGATAGATTTCTGCAAATGGAGTGAATAATGTTGCTACAAAGCTTAAAAATGGATGAAAATGGTGGAGAAAGTGATTCAAGATCTTGTCAAACTCTATCCAAACTTCTGTTGAAGAGAGCAATGGATGAGAGTGAATATTATGAAGAGATGGATAAAAATGGCCATATTTGGGTTGGCCAGCCAATGATGGACGTTACTCTTCGACTTCCAATCGAAAGTGTAACGTCTCTGTAGTCTCTAACCGCATGAAATTGCTAGGGATGTAAGCACATCGCATGAACATCTGCGTGCCATGCGGGCATCCTCGATAGAAGTGCCCCCACTGACATGCAAAATAGGTGCCAAGTGGGTGCATGCAATGAGCTTAAGTGGGATTAAACCTCCACTCTTGATTTTTCTAAAGTGTTAAGGGTCAAAATGAGATTTGTGTTAGGGGTGTAAATTCATGTTGATATAGTTCCTTTGCAAAGTTTGTGAGAACCAGTATGTTGTCCCTAGTTTCAAGCATCAAATTAACCCATTTTTACAAAGGAGTTCCCTCATAAACATTTTCTCTCTACAAAAACACCTCAAATAGTCATGATTCATGTAATCAAACACCAAATTCTTCAATTAGTTTGCTGATACCAGGCCTTTAAGTCACTATTCACACAAACCCTCACTTTCAAGAAAAATCACAAGGGTTTTAATGAAAATTATATCTCCAAGTCTCTTGAAACACAACCAATGCTTCAAACAAGTCACAAATGGTATGCATTCACTAAATGGTCCCTTGCAAAGGCCATACTCTTAACATTTCTTCAAAACCCTCATCCTACAACTCAATGTCTCATAAAAAAAATGACTCTGCCCAGCCCTTGGGCATCACTCCATAGCCACCAAACATTTATTCTTGACCCAAAACACATATGAAAACCTAAATTAGCATTATACATTCCATTCCTTCGAGTAACATCTAACAACAATAGGAGGAATGGCCTTGCATTTAATTAACCTTCAAATTATACCTTACTGGCCTATCAAAGGCAGATCCAAGTAAATGAGGAAAACCTTTCACCAAACTATTAAAAAGACCCTCAAAATTGAATGAAATGCAATTCAAGACATTCCACCTCACATTGCAATGAGTTTCAGACCATAAAAGTGCCTATACGGGCCTGTGCACAGTAACGAAGGAGAAAAACACAGAAAATCTGCTAAAACCGTTTGCATTTTTATTGGAATTCACTTCAAAAGAGATCAACCACCTTCATTCGAGACTCTTGAGGCCCTTTTATACATTTTAAATTCAAAAATACCTTAAAATTTTCCATAACCACCTTTTGAACTTCTAAGACCCTTCATATTCTCATAATGTTGAAATTTTGACAATTTTGCATTAACACTTTACATCTTTTGTAAAAATTTTGACACATTGAATCCCAATGACTTTTAAGGCACCTAAATACATTTTAAATGGTCTTTTAGACCTTATTTGACACAAAAAGACTTTAAACACCCCCTCTACAATACTAGGCTCACTCAAATTCACTTTGACACACTTTACCAAATCAAATTTTGCTTCATGGTTGTAGGTGCTCCTAAACCAACAAGCCCGGACCAACAAAGTGTTTTCCAATTATGTTGACAAGAGTGGTTTGATTACGTTGATTTTGACCAAGATGACTAAAATGACCAAGTGATTTATGGTTGAAAAGGTTTGATTGATGATATTTTACAAGGACTGACAAGTTGATCAGGTTTGACTAGTTGATTTGATTGAGCCTAACTTCAAGAAGGACACATCCTAATTAAGGTAAGATTGACCAAAGTGACAAGTTTGATTTATAAAGATTGATTGATATGATTGACCAATGTGACAATGCCTAAATTTAGGAAAGACATATCCTTTTTAAGACAAGAGACACATTAAGGAAGGTTACTGTTTGACCATTTTGATATTCACCTAACTACAGGAAAGACATATCCTACTTAAGGCTATTGACCAAGTTGACTGATTTGACAACGTCTAATCTCAGGAAGGACACATCCTGATAAGAGACAAATGATAAGACCAAATGAAGCTAATGACATGATTCCCCATTCCAATATAAGACCAAAGATTTGATTGATTGATTGTTTTCATTGATTGATTGATTAATGAATTGATTGTTTTGTTGGACCTGTTAGCATGTTTTGATTTGTGATTTGGTTTGAGTGATGATGATTGCTTGCGGACAAAAGAACATGACTAGACTCGACAAACCATAAAGTAATGACCTAAATGGCCTCGGGGGCTCATCGATTGATGGCCTTACCTACATTATGCATGCAGAGACCTTGTATTTTGACACAACTTAACTTTGTATTATTTGACAAAGACTGTCATGATTTTATTGTTTGACCAAACCTAAAAGGACTAACCTAATGCCTCGGGGGCTCATTTAAGATGAGCATGGCCTACATATCAAATTCACAGAGACAATGTAGTTTGACCCTACTAATACAAAAATAAGTCAAACTCATATTCAAATGACTCTGTTTTTTGGATTTTTGATGATTTTTCAGTTTTTTTTTTTGGATTTTGATGATGTTATGATTTTTTTTATTTTGATATGTTATGATTTATTTTTTATTTTGATGTTTTATGATTTTTTTAGAGTTTTGGGAATATTTGATTTTGCTTGGATTTTTTCAGGATATTTTATAATTTTTATGGCATTTTTTAGGACATTTTATGATTTTTATATGATTTTTATGGCTTTTTTCAAGACATTTTATGATTTTTATGGCTTTTTCAAGAAATTTTATGATTTTTGTTATTTTTTCAGAACATTTATGATTTTTATGATTTTAAAATGCTAATACTATGCATGATTTCCCATGTAGATGTAGATCGAGAAATTGCCCCTAGTTCGATATAGGACAAGTTTATGATGGGTGAGGGGAAGTAGTAGGTGAAGGTGAAGGATGATCATGAAAGTGAAGGGTACCAAATTTTGGTTGTTCTCAAACCATGAGAAGGATGTTGAGGCTTTATAATGGACGAGTGATGCAAGCGGATGGAAGGGCGAAAGATGGAAGACCAAATAGAGTGAAAGTAGATAGAAGAGCATAGACTGACTACACAAGGTGCCTATTTTCCAGGTTTTCACCATGGTACTTATCCAAAGCACCACCAAAGTGGTTTTCACTTTTGGACGAATTATTTCTATTTACTATTTTTTGTTTTTTTTTTTTGTCACCAAGATGCCTGTTTGCCAGGTTTTCATGAGGGTGACTATTATTTGATTTTTTATATTTTTTTATATTTTTGAAAGGGTACACTGAGAACTTAGGTGTAATACTTATGGAGATGCATGTTGTTGATAGGATCAGGTAATGGTTCTCCTTCAGGAATAGAAATTTGATAAGCATCAGATCCATAGGTTGTTGTGATGATACCTTGATTCTGCTGGGATGGCTGTGTTGGATGAAAGAACCTAATTTGGATGGGGAGCATAAGTGGAAAATATGAAGGGTGATAAATGTGGAATACAAAAGAAGCTATGATATGATCCCTAATGTGCACACTATGTGGGCCATTAGCCTTTAGGCGAAAAGGAGTTTACATGACCAATGAGCTAGAGTACTTGAAGGGGTCGTCATCAAAGGTACATTGAAAAACATTACCAGTGGGAGTGGAGAGATGTGGTGAATGTGTGAGTATGGATGGATGGAATGGGATGTATGGAATGAGTGAAAGTGATGGTGGAGACATTGGATCAACAAGCTCTTCATTGGATTATTTTCTTTGATAGATTACCCTAGTTATTTTTGATGGAGAGGGATAGTTGGAGAGAAATTCTTTCTTACTTTCATTCTTTTGATAGATGCCCCCAATTATTTTTTATGAAGATGCATAATTTTTCTTTATTTCATTATTGGATTTTACTTGTATCTTTGACTTTTCCAATAGCTTTTGAATTGGGATAAAGGAATTTTCTTGATTTTTCTTTCTTTGTATTATTTCTTTGTATTCAGGATCTCCATTTGTGAAAGGTACTTTCACCTTTAATTCTTGAACTTTATCCTTGTTCTTTTCTTGAGATGTGAATTTTTGATCCAAGTACATGATACGGATGGATGTGAGTGAGATGGGTGAGATTGATGGGTGAGATTGATGGAGTGTCAAGAATGTTTGGTGTATGACAAGGAGTTCCAATGCCATCAATGGAATCTTTGGGACTATCCTTTCTGGTAATGTTAACGTCAAAGGATGCTTGTACACCCTTAACAATTTGGAAAGATGGTTTAGTAGGGGTGATAGTAGAAAATGCATATCCTAGCCCAGGGTAGGTGGGATGGAAGGGTGGTGATTGGATATCTTCAGTGGGGTCAACATCATGCATATGGTTATCATTTTCATGAAAGGATTGAGTGGAAGAAGATAAGGCAAAGGCAGATGTATCATCAGGATCCCAAAAGGTTTTAATCCAAGAACAACCATGTTCCTTATGCAGTTGTCTTGACATCAATATTGGAAGTCTAAATTTTTTCAACAGCCTTAGCATTGTCTTTTTCAGTAAATTTCTCATATGATATTATCCACATCCCATATAATGGACTTGGACCTTGGGGTTTGATGGTATGGTAAATGGAGTGGATAATTTGACAAGGGTAGATGGGTCAATGTAATGAGATGGAGAAACGAATGAAGTGGATGATGAGGCCTCTTGATTGATTGGCACCTAATGTTCAACAATTCCTTTTAGGTTTGAGCAATAGTGAAAGGGATTGGGATCACCAAGAATAGTAATCTCATTGCCATTATGTGGAAATTTGAGGGATTTATGGTATGTGGATGGGATGGACCTCATAGAATGAATCTAAGGGTAGACAAGGAGAAGATTATAATGCAAATTTAGATCTAGGACATTGAACAGTGTATTCTATATTGATGGACCAACTCTTATAGGAAGCAAAATAAATCCTTCAAATGAACACTCGGCATCATCATAGGCTTTGATAACAATTTTCTTAGTTTGGTCAATATCATTCTCAAAGTTCCCTAATGCTTTCACCAATTTTAGTGAGCAAATATTCAAACCTACTCTGTCGTCTACTAAGACTCATCTAATCTTGTGTTTATTAACACAAACTTCAAGGTGTAGGGCATCGTTATGGTCAAATCTTTGTGTAGAGAAGTCTTGTTCAGAAAATGTGACATGGTGCAACATAGAAAGGTATCCAACCATGGCCTGAAATTCATTGACATCTAAGTTAGCGAGTACAAATTCCTCTTGCAAGGCTTTGTCAAGGATGGCTCTATGTTGTGGGGATATGTGAAGGAGCTCCAAGATGGAAATTTGTGTGGGATTTTTTCCTAATTGGTCCACGAGATTATATTGACTCTTTTGTTATGGATTGGAGGAGGCTCTTGGAATGGTTGTCTTAATTCGATGAGTAGTGATAGCACCGTCTGAGCTTGGCTTATTTATGGTGATAGTAGTGATGTGCTCATCAAAAGGCCTTAAGTTAAGGATAATTATGTTGTAATCATGTTTGACTTTGATATAAATGGAATTATTATTAGTACCTAAACTGGAGGCCTTTCCTTTATCATGGTTTTGCAAGGGAGTTTTGAATATGGTGTGATCAGCATTTGTTTTATTATGGGAATTATCTACTAAAACGATTCCTTGCTCAATAAGGTCTTCGATGATATTTTCAATGTCCAACATCGGGACGTCTTGTGTCCTTTCCCACGATGGTATTCACAGTATTCATTTTCTTTCCACCAATCAGGCTTGAACAATGTGGGCTCATATTTTTTGATATTTGGTAATTGGATGGTATTAGTTTGCAAGAGTATTTTTAAGACTATTTCAATGGGTTGGCCCAATTGAGTGTATTCTCTCTTGGTTCAGGGAGGACCTTAGTGTTGTTGAGTGGTGTGAATTGCACTCAATGTTTGACCTTGTGTTTGAGGATTTGGTATGTTGGTTGTATTTGATGTAGAAGGACCTTTGAGATGAATATTTGGACCTCCAGTTATCATTTTGTCATCAACAACTTCGTCATTTGTGATATTCTTGTTCCAGGGCCAGTATTTATTTTTTTCATTGTTGGATTTTAGAGTCTCTTTATTTATTTTGATTTATCCTTTTGTGGCGACCTTTTTCAATGACACATTTCTCAAGGATTTCATTGAAGGTGGTGCAACATTGAATTTGTAGGCTACTCATCATTTCTTTGTCTAGGTTATCAAAAAACATGGTAACTAATTGTTTCTCAGGAATCTGACAAGGGAACTTGCTAACCAACCCTCGCCATCTCTGGTAAAATGAAGTGATTCCCCTTCTTTTTTTGTTGTGCTTAATGTTGCAAGGGTGACATCATTTTTTATGTTGAAATCAAATTTTTTAATGAATTTATCATCTAGTTCACCCCATGTTCTAATCCCTAGTGGGAAATGTGTAAACCAATCTAGAGTTGGCCCTGTGAAGCTTCGAGGGAATAGTCTCATCAAATAGGTAGGATCATATGAGTCTTCCATACATGAGGTGTTAAATTCTTGAATGTACTCTAGTGGATCCCTTGTTCCCATATATTTAGGCAAAGGTGGTGTTGTGAAATGAGGGGGAAAGGGTGGAACATGTATAGATTTTGATCAAATAGAAAGGAGCACAATTACGGATGGAATAGGTCTACTTTTTGGTCCCCAATTCATATTTGTCATTTGTTGTTGGAGGGTCTATACTTTTTGTATCAAGGTGTCTACAAGTGATGGTGTCATATTGGTTTGATTTGGTGTCATTTTGTTTGGACCTCATATGTTAGATTCAGGTTGACATTTTGAGGTGTGGGACCTTGTTGATATTGATGTGTAAATATTGGATTGACAATAGTTTCACTTGGAGTGAAATTAGCATTTGTCCTAAAATTCATGTTATTTTAGAATTGGGGTGTAGACCCTTGATTGGTATTTTGGATTTGGAATGAAGTACCTTGATTGGTGTTAGGTGTAGGACCTTGTATTTTATTTTGAAAGGAAGGTGTGGGTCCTTGATTAGTGTTTTTATAAGGTGGGATAGGTCCTTGATTTGATGAAGTAGGTCCTTGGTTTTCAAATGATAGTGTGTGTCCTTGATTGAATGATGTTGAAGGTCCTTGATTGAATGATGGTGTAGGTCATTGATTGAATGATGGTGTAGATCCTTGATTAAATGAAAGTGTAGGTCCTTGATTGAATGATGATAGAGGTCCTTGATTAAATTATGGTGAAGGTCCTTGATTCAATGATGGTAGAGGTCCTTGATTCAATGATGGTGAAGGTCCTTAATTCAATAATGGTAGAGGTCCTTGATTCAATGATGGTGTAGGTCCTTGGGTTATATTTTGACTTGGTATTTTTCATGGGACAATATGGATCCTCCTTGATTTATTTGGTGGACTTTTATTTTGGGTTGGTGGAGGATAATTTTGAGTTTGAAATATAGAACCTTGATTGGTATTATGGAGTGTGGGTGTAGGACCTTGAGATTTGAACCTTGATTTGTATTTGTGATTGTGGGACCTTGAGATGTAGAACCTTGATTTTGAAAAAGTGGATTGGTGAAAGTTTTGCTTGGGGTATTACCAAATGTGAAATTTTTCCCTTGGGATGTGGTATAATTGTTTTTGTTCCCAAGTGTAGAGATAGTAGGGGCATGTGTAGTGGTAGTATCCATGTGTGTTGTAGTTCCCATAGGTATTGTGTTTGTCATTGGTTGTGAAGATTTCATGAATGGATTTTGAGATATCCCTCCTAAAATTATCGATACATCAAACCCTTGAGGAAGTTTCACACCCTTCTTGGCTAAAGCATAAAAATATTTGTTGGGATCTGCATTGAAAAGTTCTTCAATGATGCGAAGAACTCTTGGGTCTTGTTGAGCTCTTTCAATTTCCTTGAGGGTTAATTTTTTGTTGAATTGTTCAAGTTTTAAATTGTCAAGGGAGTTTATTTACTTTGTGGTGTTTCCCTTTGGGGTGTAGATCAGATTGAATTTGGTTCAAAATTGAGCTCATGATGAGGACTAAAAAATGAGTCATTTGTGGAAAATGGGTCACTTGTGGCATCCATGTCTTTTCTTTTGGCTTTTGACCTTGTTTCAACCATGTGAGACTTGTAAAATGAAGGTAGGCAATGCAAGGTGATGTGATGTTAAACTATGTTTTTGGATTTCTCTGGATATATTGTATGTAATGAAACTTTTTTTTTTTGTATTTTGGATTTTTGAATGAGGATGCAAAGTGAAAGTGCGAGTTAAATGGAAGACTAAAGATTTAAAAGATGATGATTAAGGCTATGATAAAAGGTTATATGATATGACTCTAAATGAGACTAAGGTAATTCTAAGGATATGAAGTCTAGAATTTGAGACAAAGGATGGCAACCAAGCTATTGTAGGTCCAAGATAACAAACCCAAATGTCATTAACCTTTGTGATAATCAAGAAGGTAATTTTTTCAAGGTAGAGTCAAAGCTAGGACACAAGCTTGAAACTCAAATTTGACAAAGGTGATAGTGATAAAGGTTGATAAAATGGAGGATTAAGGCCAGTGACAAAATGAATAAGCAATCGAGGACTATTCAAAAGATTAATGGTCTTCCTATGTCAAGAGTTGGAAAGGTATATGCAACCTAAAGGTCTAAGATTGATTATGAAAAAAATAAGGATGCAACCTAAAATGTGAGGTATGGCAATGTTGGGAAAGCTCTACAAGTCTCTGGTTTGGAGGTCAAAATTGCAATTTGATGTTTTGACTTGATGGATTTTGATTGATTTTGATTTATTTTGATGATGTTTGTTTTGAAAACATAGAAGATAATATAAAACACTTGTTTTTGGTTTGGTTTTGTTTGAAAAAGTTTGATTTCAAGATGCAAACAAGCACAATTCCTATAATTGGCCAAGATAATATTTGTTGGATTTCCACTTGGATTTCTCCAGCCGCACTTATTCTTAGCAGATGACTTACAAGCTTGGCCACACTGGATCCCCCAATATGGAACTCACTTCTCGGGTCAACCAAGCTTCAATTTCTCATGAATCTCCCATGAAAAACTCTTCATCTCTACTAAGAATCATGAGTATGTGGACGACTTCAAAGTTCCGACCTCTTACGCTAGTAAATAGAGGGATGTTGGTTTCTAAAACAAGAGGTGTCTAGTAAGGGAATTTGTGAACAGATAGCCCGTTTGTAATAGCCTGAGAATTGGGAGGCCCACTCCCACTCTCATCACCAACAAGTCTCAGAAAACTAAGGGTCTCACGAATTAGCTTCGAATGACACTAGCCACTCCTTGGGGTACAACTTTCATTCTCCCCCCTTTGATATAGCCTTCTGTAAAATGTGCTCAAGGTCAAACCCTGAGGTGATGAAATCCCTAGGGAAGCCTCTCTTAAAAAAAAGGAGACCAATGTTTATTTCTCGTCACCGAGGATCACACAAGTGCGTAAGGGAAGAGAATACATACACACTAGCTTAGGTAACACAGTGTGTGCAAGCACACCAAACACATTAGACAAGGTTCTTTTTAAGCACCAAATTGAAATGTTTTCTAATCTAAAAAATATAATCGGTTTTAGAAAATTAAGTCTTCAAGAAGCATCATGTACCAACGTCATTAGTAGTTTTGATTTCAAATCTTTGTCAAATGTATGTTTATGTTTTCACCTTTCATATCTCTAGCATGCAAACTTGCACAAGAAGCCCAAAATTAGCCACAAAATCAATAATTAAGCTATGAAGGAAGAAGACATTAATCTAGATTAAAAACTAATCTAAATTAAAAAAAATTAATCTAAATTAAAAGTTAATTTAAAATTAAAGACTAATCTTAAATTAAAATTAAAAGCTAAATTAAAAATTAATTTAAATTAAAAACTAATCTTAATTAGAAATTAATCTAAACTAAATTAAATTAAATCTACTAAAAACTAAATCTAAATTAAAAATTAAAAACTAGTTTTAATTAGAAATTAATCTAAACTAAATTAAATTAAATCTATATTAAGTTAAATCTAAATTCTAAACTAAAACTAGATTAAGTCTAAATTAATTTAAACTAAACTACAATTAAATTAAATCTAAATTAGATAACAAGGAATATACATTTAGAAGAGGTTGGAAGAAAAATAACAAGACTGCAAATGGTGATATCTCTGTAACAACGAAATTGTCTGATCCCTTCAAGAAAGAACGATTGGCAGTGTCAGCAATATCTCAAACAGAGGTATCATGGTGAATCATTGATCTTTCATGTGATTTGTATATGTACTACTAATTTTGGTAAGCAAATGTTGATTTTGAAAATAGGAAATATAATCAACACAGTCTTCTAATTTATTATAAAGGGAAATTTTTTATCCCCCTAGGTTTTGATTGCTCCACTACAAAGCAGGATGAGAGTGTTACGTAGCCAAGAAATCCTTTTAGCAACTAATTGATGCACTTCAAAAAAATATGATAGAAATAGATGCCCATATCAAAGCCATGTTGAAGCTCATAGAAGAGGACGCGGATCCATTGGCAAGAATACAATAAAAACTTAGCCAAAAACAACAAATTTGAAATTCTATTCCATTTAGCCACCCAGTGAATAATATCCATGATTATTGTTAAACTAGTAAACCAAAATAAAAATTTGAGCCTTCAATAATCATTCTATCAAAATTGATCAATCCAAATCAGCAAAGTGTTTGTGTCGGGTTCACCATAATGTGCATGCTGAAAATTAAAAATCTAATTGAAACTCTAATTAGATTTAAATCATTTCCAACATTACATCAATAAAGCCTTTCCCAAATTGAAAACATGAGCAAAATGCAATCTAAACTATGCTAAAACCAAAAAAAATTCCTTCAAATAGAAAATTAGGTCTATTGTCATCCTATCCACAATGTCATGTCCTTGCTCTCAGATTTTTGCAGGAAGAGCACAAGAGGCTATTATAGAATGGATTTGAGAACATGAAATCGAGTTTTGAAATTAAAAATGTGTCTATCCAAAAAAGGTGAGGAGAAGGAGGGTTTTTATAGATGAATGCATAATTTGAAAATGAGAAATGAGAAATGAGGAGTGATTTATGCCATGATTTGTGTTTGGAAGCTCAAAATGTTCAATTTTGAGCTAATTTCATGGAAGTGATTTATGAGTTTAATGTGCAATTTTGAGCTAGTTTCATGGAAGTTGATTTATGAATTTTAAATTATTTAATGAAATATATGAATGCATTTTAATGATTAATGCAAATGAATAATCATGCAAATGGTCAAAGTGAAATGATTTATGAAAATGGATGAATTAATGGATTTATGAAATGGTTAAATGATTTATGAATATGTTGATGATTAATGAAACGATAAATATTTATGAAGTGAAATAATGAAATAAATAAATAATGGATAAATGATTAAACAACTTAATGAAATATGATTAAATGATATGAATAATGCTTATAAATTATTTAATGGATAAATGATAAATGATTAAATGATATGAATAAATTCTTATAAAATTTATAATATTTTAATGGTGTTATGAATATGGAGATATGATTATGTGGATGATCAATTGAAATATGCAATGGATAAAAATGATTATGAGGACATTTTTATTTGTCTATAGGTGGAGAACAATTACTTTGAGTGGCCCTTGCCCAAGTTATTGTATCCACAAATTAAACTCAAATCTAAACTCCTTGAATCAATCGAACATAATGATAAACTAAAAACATCTCATTGCATATAACAATATTTCACAATCTGACAAGAATCTTTAGAGATATCTTATTCATGAAAGCATAACTAGAAAACAACTATTGTTTGTGTAATAAAAACTATCACTATCTGAACATATCCATATGTTATATCTACTCCTTGGCCATCAAGCCAACTATATAGGTTCGAGGGAGGTTTATTGAAACAAGGACTCAAAATAGAAAACTAAATGCAAACCACCACTCCCCTATGAAATAGAGAGTGACAAAGTTTGCATAACTGAAAACATAACTGAAAAGGTGGAAGAAGATGATTAAGACTAAAACTCTATTTCAATGACATAACATGAGTGTGGACTGTGGAAATAGTCACATTAGCTTCCCAATCAAAGCAAACTCCTTCTCCCTTCAATGGTCTTATTAAATGACATGGTGATTCACAATCATCCTCATTAATGAACACCTCTATTTCTACAACTTTTGTGTTCTTATTTTGGAATCTCCCTTGCATCTCTATTTGAAATCCTTTGGCTATGGGTTGCACTCCCTAGTTGATGTAGGCTACAGTCTACTTGCTCTATCTTCTCAACTGCAAAGAGTTAGTTCATCTAACATATACATAATACCAATAACCATAAGTTAAACATAGATCCATACTATATTTTATACACTCACACAATTAATAATGCAATTAACAACATATCATGATCATATTCGCATGCATCAAAACCAGGTTCAAATTGCATGAAAGATATAAAAGGATAGATAATGTTGATGAATACATATGAAATAAGTATTTGGAAATGCCTAAAAGTATGAACTAAACAACAAAAAACTTGCTAATACTTGGTCTCATCAAAGGGAGACCATAATATACACTTGATCTCATTTACTATATCACATGTGTATTTTCTACATGGGGATAGTTTATTGGCTAAGTTATTTATAAGGAATCTTAAGGATTATGATATAGTATGGTTCTTTTTATTGCATTATGATTCTATCCATATGTTTGATGACTTGGCAAAGGCTTTCTTCAATAAATTTAAAGTTAATATGGGCTCTAGAGTTATTATTTCCAATTAAATTGAGTGAACCCAAGGACACATTGAGCACATAAATGAATTTCATAATATTCCAATTATTAAGTGTCAATTATTTCTAGATTGAAACTGTGTCAAGTTTTTGTATCATGGAGTATGATCTGAAATGTTGATACAAAAACTTGACACAGTTTCAATCCAGAAATAGTTGACACTTAAGTATCATGGACTGTGGAAACTTGATGCTTTTAATTCCAATTATTGTTTTTTAAATGATTACTTCCTTACTTTATATTGAACTATAATCCTTTTAAAGGACTAATTAAGCCAATTGTCAACATTAAATACCTTAAGAACATTACATATTTGATGTACCTTTGTGCATATTTGAAACTAGTGCAATCTAATTTGTTAGTGAGGAATTTTTTCAAGTAGAGATCATCACATCAAAATTCTTAAACATACTCTTCAATATATCAAAATTAAAATAGTTTTTTAAATGAGTAGTGACTTAAAGGAAAAGGTTAATCAAATAGCTATGCATAGATATATTTTCATTCTTTAAGAAAATTTCTCCTATGAACTCTACCAAATTATAAGAATCCTTGCATATTGTACTTCAAATATTATTGAGTTATAAATTAACTATACTTCCTTTTATCCATCCACTAGGTCCCAAGAAACCACTTCCAAGAGCTTTTAAGGAATAAGATTTTTTTATTTTCATAGAGTAAAAATTCATTGCACTCAATCATGCATAGGTGTTAAGCACAAAGTATAAGATCTTATAAATAAAAAAATGATCAAAAAAATTGAAGATGTCAATGTCAATGGAAATATTTTGGTAGTACCTACTAGTAAATAATTGTGAATATATGTAAATCCATGTTTAGATCATACAAATAATGTGGACACATAATTTACTAGTAATGTGAATAATAATGATATTAAAATTGAAGATATATCATGTATATACATGATTTTGTGGGGATGATTAAAGATACTATTACAATTTATTATTTTGATGTGGAGACCACAAATAACTATTAGAGAACATTGTTTATTATAGTGGAAGTGCATGATCTTATTGTTCACAATATTATTTTTTATGCTACAAATCAATATAATATATGCACAAAAGAGTTTCTAGTTAATATATATCTCAAACCAAAACCTTTTGCTCATTCAAGGGGCTCTCCAAAGATGGAAAATGGAATATTTATTAATACTTCATGATGTGTCATTAATATTAAGCTTGGATTTGAAAAGGTGAAAGTGTTATTCTATGTTATTCTTGCATCTAATAAATTATCCATATTTCCTAGTAGACCATGGATTGAAAAACTAAAAAATTTACCTTCATTTTTGTATAAATGCATAAATTTTATTCATTGAGATTTATTAAGGTTCTAAGAGACAAATGTGAGCCAAATGTGGAGTTAAATCACTTAATTTGGACACATATTCCAACTTAAAAAAGAGACTCCATATGAAAGTGAATAAGATATTTGTGAAGCATACCAAAATTGATTTTAAGAGGAAAAGAACCTAAGAAGATGAAATCACGAATAAAGAACAAAAATAATGACAAGAAACAAATCAATCGTGCACAAAAGAAAGAAACGATGATGATAAAATAAAAAAATGTATTTTCTTCCCAAAAGCCTACTTGGGTGCCAAAACAAGTAGTTTTGGTGCATCAAATACCAATAATTCCCTCATTATTATAAGTAAAGAAGCAATAAATTTGGGTAAGAAAATATATACCTATGATGAGATTGACTTCTACTACGTATGGAGGACTATAAATATGAAACACGTGTAATTGAAAAGGAAAGTCAACAAGAACAACAAGCATGGATCAACAAAGATAAATATGATGACTTTTCTTAAGATGGGTATAATATTGGAGGATGAGGTTGATTCTCTAATATTTTCCAATGAAATGTGATCACCACTATAGTATATATACTTCTATGCCTATAGTTTAAATTTTATTTTATCTTTTTCTTCTCTATATTGTGTTTAAACTTTGGCTTTTTTAATTATGCATTATTAGTTGTGTTTCATATACTCATTTCACATTTTATATGTAATTAAGGCAAAAATCTAGGTTAGCATAAAACAGAATGCATAAAATAAACCCTAGCTAAACAATGAAGCACAAAGGAGGAAAATAGCATGAAGAAACGGAAAGTTTCACCAAACAGCCTTCATGTCCTCCATGATTGACCTTCATTTCCATTCTCCATTTGTTGTAAAATGATGTTTGTCCTCATATTTTGAGGAGCAACTAGGACCTATGACAAAGACTCAAGCAAATATTGAAGGATTTCCAAATTAAGCAAGGTTGCAAGATGCTAAGAGATGTCCAAATGAAGTTGTCAAATCCTTTTTAAAGACTTTCCACTTATGGATGAATGAAAAAGATTGAAAGTTGACAAAACCCTAAGATCAATGGTTGACATTGCATGTGACAACTAGCAATTAGGGTTAGGGAAAACTTAGGTTAAAATTTGAAATAAAGGGTTCAGATTTGATTTTATGAAAATCAAATGAAGGGTTCAGATTTGATTTTATGAAAATCAAATCAAGGGTCAAGAATGCATGTGACAAGGAGATATTGGGCACGGAAAAAGAGGTTAGTGGAGAATCAAATAAGAATTTAAATTATTTCATTCAAGAGGTGATATTGACCTTTTGAATTAAAAATAAATTTAATTTAAAAGTGGTGGGGTCATGTGACAATAAATAATTATTTTAAATTATTTACTTGGTGGGAAATTAAAAAGTGAGAAATTTAAATAAATGACTTTATTTAAATTTAGGAAAAGTCAATAAGACAATTAAATAATTAATAATTATTATTTAATTATGGAGAAAATGGGCAAGGTGGACAATAATTAAATAAATTATAGGAATTTATTTAATTATAAGAAGATGTGGAGAATTAATGACGTATTTAAATAAATAAAATTTATTTATTTAAATAATCAAGAGGAAATAATAGGTAAATGATAATTAAATAAATTTATTTAATTATAGGGAGACATAGGAAATTAGCGACATATTTAAATAAAATAAATGTAATTTATTTATTTAAATACTCAAGAGGAATAAAAGATATGAATTAATTAAATAATTAAGAACTTTTTTATTAATAGTTGAATTTGGACCATAGGACATAACTAAATATTTTAATTATGTTGAGATGAAATATGAAAGAAATAAAGTTTGCAGGCCTAGGTCAATTTTATGTGTCTACATTTTGCCCCTCTTTGTCATAATGCAGTTTATGCATTGTGACAAAGAACATTTAGTTCAAGATATGCCCCAGCGAGGGTATGGAGTATCTATGCCCCCTCACGAAAATTTGTGAATTTTGGCTAGGTATTAAAAAAATTTGGCAAGTGTCCTAATAAGTCAATTTGATGACCAAAAAAACAATGGCGTAGTTGGTTTCAAATTTTAGCAAGTTTAAAGCACTGAAAAGGGCATTTGAAATCAGTAAAAAGTGTATCTAGTTATAAACCCTAGGGGGAACCCTAATTTTCACCCTATAAATAGGCTTGAGGAGGGTAAAAAGGTAATTCATTTTCATCATTGCCCATAGGAGATTTAGAGCTCAGAGTGAGAGGACATTGCATGAAGATGACTATTCTTGAGGCAAATCACCGTGGATATCGAGTACGGACCTACCAACCGCCAGAGGCCTCAAGACCCGCGGTATGTACCATGTACCCACTTTGTGATTTTGTCATTTTTGGGTAGTTTTAGGGCCTCAAAAATTGGGAAAGCAGATGCGTCGAACCAGCTTTAGACACATCTACATGCACAAAGCACACTAATTCTTTCACATTGCATGCATATGTTGTGTCACAACACAAGTGCAAGGAGAGGGTAGGGTTTATATTAAAATGGTGTAATCCTTAACTGATGCAATGCAAGTGCCAAAGCGAAATGCAAGTGTCACGCCACGCAACGCAATCATTAGATTGTGACACAAAAGTGGGTTGATTCAACGCATATGCTCAAAAGCGGTGCAATTGATGGGGGAACAATACAATTTCCATAAAGTGGCACATCTGCGTTGTCAAATGACACAATCGCCATAGAGTGATGCATCTGCAAGATGAAACAATGCATATGATTCTCACAATGCAAATGCAAGGTAGAATGATGTAACTGAATATGGCTAAAGTTCACGTGATTTATGTTCAATTTACTTGTACACTATTGATGAGTTAGATGATAGGGATGATATTTAGTGATGTTCCAACTTTGGTTTGTGTGTGCAGAGACGATTATCACTGATATATACTCAAAATTTTTGGTTGGCTATATACGCATTTAGGGATCAGTTGAGGTTGGGTGAGCATAGGTGATTGATGTGCCTAGGATTGTTTCATGTGACCTATATGCCCATTATTCAGGAAAATAGGAGTCTCCTGATAGCGCTGGTGGAGAGATGGAACTTTGAGACCTATTCATTTCAATTGCCAACAAGGGAGTCCACAATCACACTCGAGGATTTCTACAAGATCTTACGGATTCTGATTAGGGGGGAGCGGGTAGTATATGATCTGTAATGGGGATTGTAGGCTATTACTAATTACTATGAGCATGAGGATGCAGCGCAGTTAGGCATCCATGGATATGATATTATTTTGGAGTTCTTGGCTGAGCATTATAGTTAATGGGAGTGTATGTTGTTCACCTTGATAGCTGTGGTATTGATACCAGATCGTCAGGGCCATGTTCTTTTGATCAGATGGGGAGATGTACTGATCTGGATGATATGAGATAGGATAGTGTTTTCCTGGGGTTCATGCCTAGTAGGGATGTTATACTATTAGCTTCATGATGTCACGTATAGGGAGTCCACCAATATTAGTTGTGGGACCACACTCCTTATGATATGGGCATGGGAGCATATTGCAGTGTTTCAACTTCCAGTACAGAGGCAGTTAGGTGAGGGGGTGCCCTATGAGTACATGTATGCAGGATCAGTGACACAAAATCGGGTGGGGGATACAAGGTATTGGCATCATACCATTGACACTTTGGTTGAGTTTGTGTGGAGGTCATATAGGGACTATAGACAGTGGCTGAGAGAGGATGAGAATCTATCATTTTGTTGATAGTTCAAGTACCTGATTGGGTGGATGGTGTAGTCACAGCTCATCATAGAGATGTACCTTCCCTAGAGGGTACTACGATAGTTTGGTGAGTGACAGGATGTACCTATAGGCACCGTAGAGTATGCATAGTCATCTCGGGAGTCAGTGTGGGGACCACTGATATCAGTGATAGTGGTCGAGAAGCATATTGATGGTTTGGTGGTGCAATAGTGGGGGTGGAGCGGGGGACCAATAGATGTGAGGACCACCCCAAATTTTGATGCATGGTGGCTCATACATAGGCCACTTCCCTTGATAGATCCTGATCAGCCGGTGTCGATGGATCGGCAAGCAGTATTACCATACGTGCAGCTAGTAGGGCAAGGAGGCAGATATGGTGGTAGGGGGAGAGGGAGGGATGGAGACAGAGGAGATGGTGAGGGTGATGGAGGGGGTGATGGAGGCTATGGATGAAGAGGGGGGAGAGGTCATAGTCAGGCGAGGATAGTGCGATAGCAAGTCACGTGAGCGCAACTGTCACCTATTTGAGAGGTAGGTGAGGGAGAGGAGGACAAGGAGGTTAGGGTAGAGAGAGTAGCCAGAGGGATCTCAGAAGGAGGTAGAGTAGCTAGAGGTAGAGCAGCCTAAGATGGAGGTAGAGGTGGAGGTGGCCAGGGAGGAGGATGTGGACATCGGTGGGGAGGAAGATATAGGAGGAGAGGAGGAGATGGATGATGCTGAGAGGCATATCAGGGATTAGATGGTGGAGGGGGAGGAGGTTCCAGCCTGTAGACCACCATTGTCTCAGGATGCAATAGTCAATCAAAGACTAATAGATATACAGAGTAGGCTGGATGAGGCCCTCTCCAGGATCAGGATGCCAAAGGCCCAGTTGGAGGTGACCAAGGTGGAGAGAGATTAGGTGGTGGTAAGGCAACAGGAGGCTCAAAAATGGTGCTATGATTTTGCATAGTTGTGTTATGGGTCAGTGGGGGAGGTGGCAAGAAATGTGGTGAGGGTGAGTGTTGGCCCAGAGTACTACAGAGGATTGTATGAGAGGTTCATGTTAGTAGAGCGATGAGAGATGAGTTTTACTCAGTCTCAGAGTGGTATAGGTAGTGGGTCACGCAGTAGGATTTATAATAGCAGGATTCATAGCAATGTGCAGGAGTCATAGCAGTGTAAGCCCATCCACTTACATAGTTCAATAATCAGGACATGGGTCATCACACAACCACAGACACTCCACAAGACATAAATCCAGCCACATCCATGCATCATCAAGACACAGATCCCACCATAGTTAGCCACAGGTCACCACTGTTTCAGGATCATCACAAAGGTTGTCGGTTGTGTATGAGCAGCTATCATCAGCTCCAGAGAGAGAGCATCAATCACCCCATCCCTCACCCCGAGGGGATGAGGAGAGCACTAGTTATGGCATATCATTTTGTACTATTATTATGTTTGAGACACATTTATATATTGACCATCAAGCCTACAAGCTCTTTTTCTTGATTCCTCAAGACTCTATCCTATGACATTATTTCAAGATTATTATATATGATGCAGTTTTGGATTTTATGTTATGTGTTGGGTTATGATGCATTATCATTTTATTATGTTCATGTGATGTGATCTATGTTATGATTCTTATGATGATGTGTTTTATGCTATGTGATTTATGTATTTATGATTGTAATTTATAATGTGATGCCTTAATACTATTGATGACGTTACTTTATGTATGATGGTTCTTTATGATGATGATGATGATTTTTCTATATATGCATAATGTTTTAACTTAATGGATTCCATGCTTATGATTATGAATGAATTGATGTATGATGGTGTATGTATGAAATATATGATGCTTTATGTTATAATAATGACATTGATGATGTATGCAAATGAACATGATGTACTTATATGTTATGCTAATGCAGATGAAATGATGCAAATGATGTATTTATGCTAGTGATGTAAATGTAAATATGGAAATGGATTTATGTAAATGAAAATTTGAAAATAGATTTATGTAAATGTGAAATGTACTAATGCGACTTCTATATACAAGCGTGTATTCAAATATTTTTTTGTATGTCACGAGATATCATTAGGAGATGAAAGAAGAGAGAGATTATTAGATGGAAGGCGATGGATGTTTTTGCAAAGAAAGAATCCTTCAATATATTTCCAAAGTGCTAATAGGTGTTGCATTAATCATCATTAGGTGGATTATTGCAATGGCCAACAAACACCATGATATGGCATAAATCAATGGTGTGCACGGCTGCACCATCGCATAGACAAGTAGTCATAGACAAGGATTATCATGACTCATACTAGGAACTCAATTTCCTCAATCTTTTTGTCACAACCAACCATAAACAAGAAAGATAAATCATGAAATGTCATTGCTCCTCTAAATCCTATATAGGACATCCTCGAGGAACTAGTGACATGATAGCTTTGACAAGATCAGACAATCATCATGATATGTCATTTCTCCTCTAAATCCTGATGTTAGGACATCCTTGAGGAACTAGTAGCATGACGAAAAATCAAACGACAAGTGTGACGAGGTTCAAAGACAGTGTTTTCCAAGTGTTTTTGAATTCCAAGTGTATAGATGCCAAGATTTCAAGTTTGGCAAAGCCTAGGTTTATGTTGAATAGGCTAAGGTGTCAGCTAATGTCAAGTTCAGGAAGGACACATCTTGAATGATGTCGATGTCAAGAGGATCAATCCCTAAATTCCCACAGAATCCCTCGAAATGCCAGATGATGGTTTCAATGCTCAGGAAAGACATATCCTAAAGAAAAAATAAATGACGAGGATTATTCCTCAGAAAGATGTATCTGAGGAATAACCAAGAGTTGACAGGTGGACTTTGTTATGAAAATTTGACCGAGGTTGACTAGGTGATCGAATTGGTTGCATGTCAATGTTGACATGCCAATTGAATTGAAATGTCGATTAAATGATTGCCAAGGTTTGTTTAAGAGTTGCCTAATTTAGGAAATTCACAAGAAGAGAACAATTGACTCCACAAACCCTAAGGGACTCAACCTATGGGGCCTCAAGGGCTCATCAATGATGGCCTTTCCTATGTCATACACTCAGAGACCACGTAGTTTGATAGAGATAGGACGTGATTGTCCGTTTATTGGAGACTAACCGATATGCCTTAACTTGACTCGATGAGCCCTAAAAGATTGACCTAAGGGGGCATCGAGGGCTCATCGACAGATGGCCTTGCCTATGTAGAAAATGCTAAGAGACCTCATAGTTCAACATGACATGACCTTGTTTCAAGTGAAAAAGGACATTATCATGATTTTATTCTGACAAACCTAAAAGGATTGACCTACTACCTCAAGGGCATATTCACAGATGGCCTTTCTTACATTGAGTCGTAGAGGCAAAGTAGTTCGATGATGATGAAGACTGACCTGATTGTCACAATAGACTTTGACTCTATTTTTGGGACTTTTGAGAGCTATTTGGATGTTTTTGTATTTTTAAAACGCTTTAATTTTTTTGGATTTTTTGTGGATATTTGATTTTTTGGCTTTTTTCAGAATATTTTATGATTTTTAGGCATTTTCAGAATATATGAGACCACATGTGATATCCACTACAATCAAATGATAAAGGTGTTTTCCCCAATCAGTTCGAGGATGAACCAAGATGGGCAAGATGGGAAAGGATGAAAGGCGGGTGATGTGTGAGGCATGATGTCAACCATTGTCTACCACGGCAAGAAATAGATCCTTATGACGAATGTGGTGTTGATTATTTATTATGGAAAAAGGTAGATGGAGTGATAGTAGATGGAAAAGTAAAGGCTACCTATGCATGGCACCTGTTTGCTAGGTTCTCACCATGGTACTTATCCAGAGCGCCACCGAAGTGGTTTTCACTATTGGACGGATTATTTTTCTTTACTATTTTTGATATTTTTTTTTGTATTTTTCAATTTTTTTGTATTTTTGTGAATTTTTGCCAAGCTCTTTAATGTTGTGTAGAACTTGTGTAAATGCAAACTATTGATAGGTTTTTCCAATTGTTCCCCATCTGGAGTAGCTAAGTGGTAAGTGCCAAAACCGAATGAAGAAGTGATGATGTACGAACCCATACAATTAGGCTCGAACTTGTCAGGCTTCTCGCGGTTAGCTTGATTCTTTAGATTTTGCATCAAAACCAAGTCGCTAATCTCAAACTTTTGGACCATAACCCTTTTGTTGTAGCTTCAACAAAGGTGATTCTAATATGCCTATAAGTGTGTTAAGGCATTTTTTCTACATTCTTCTAATAATTCCAACCCATGCAATCGAGACTGTCGGTGTTCTTCATCATCAATCAATCCCTTCATGAAGACCTGTAAAGAGGGGATTTCGACCTTAATGGGAAGGATGGCTTCATATCCAAAAACCAAAGAAAATTGGGTGGCATTGGTAAGCGTACAGATGTTGGTGCAATAGGCCCATAGGGCGACATTAAGTTGGAGATGTCAATCACAGCCAGCGTCATTAACAGTCTTCTTAAGAATCTTGATGATTATCCTGTTAGACGCCTTAGCTTGACCATTACCTTGTGGGTAATAGGGCATGGAGAAATGATGTTGAATATGGAAGTGTTCACAAATCTCATGGACATCCTGATTATTGAAAGGATGAACATTGTTTTTGATGATGGATTGGGGAACACCATACCAGTAGATGATGTAGTTCAAGATGAATTTGGAAATTTTCTTACCAGTTATGTAGGTGAGGGGAATGGCTTCTATCCATTTGGAGAAGTATTTGGTAGCGATGATAATGAACTTGTGGCCATTGGATGAGGTGGGATGGATTTTACCCACAAGTTTGAGTCCCCATTGTGCAAAGGGTCAAGGATAAGTGGTTGGTCGAAGCTCTTGTGCAAGTGCATGAATGAGATCACGATGCACCTGACATTGATGACATGTTTTCATAAACTGAAGGGAATATTTTTCCATGGTCGTCCAGTAGTACCCAAGTCTCATAACTTTCTTGGCCAAGATTGGGCCACTCAAATAAGATCTACATATACCATCATGTACCTTGCGTAAGGTTCTTCATGCTTCATTGGTGTCAAGACATCGAAGAAGGGTTTTATCAAAGCTACATCTATATAGGGTGTCACTGATGATGGTATAGCGGGTGGATTTATGAATAAAGGACTTATGTTGGTTGTTGGAAATGTTGGGCGAGAGAATCTAGGAATGTAGGTAATCATATATGTCCCGGTACCAAGGGGAATTGGGACCAACAAGCTCACAAACCATTTCAAACTCAAGAATATCAGAAGCAGGAACCAACAGTTGTTCCACTAAGAACTCAAATTGCAGCACATTACTTGGAATATCTAAGAGAGATCCAATCATGGCCATAGTGTCTGCTACCTTATTATGTGTCCCAGGAATCTACTTAAAATAGATCATATGTAAATATGATATGAAGCTATCCACCATGCATTTGTAAGGCATCAACTTCTCATCCTTGGTGTCCTATTCATTGTTGACTTGGTTGATAACTAACTGAGAGTATCCAAAGACTAGGAGTGTTTTGATTTTCCACTTGATGGCCATTTGAAGTTCTATTACCAGTGCTTCATTTTCAGCAACATTATTAGTGGAGGGGAAGGTGATACGAAATGACTTAGGAATAGAATCTCCTTGTGGTGTAATTAATAATATGCTCGCCCCTGAGCCATGACCTATATGGGACCCATTAAAATAGATTTTCCAAGGTAACTTAGGACCTACATGGAAGATGGATTCATCTGGGAAGTCGGCTACCAAAGGGTGATCACCTTGCATGGGTGCATTAGTGAGTTTATATGTGATGACCTGTCCTTTTATTGCCTTGTGTTCCACATACTATATGTCATAATCACTAAGTATCATTACCCACTTTTCCAACCGTCCTGTCAATGCTACCCGACTGAAAAGATACTTCAATGGGTCTATCTTAGCCACTAACTGTGTCTTATGGTTCAACATATAATGTCTTAATTTTTGAGTAGCAAAGACCACTGTGAGGCATACACATCCAATGGGAGTATAGTTGAGTTCATACCCAACCAAGGTGCGAGTGATGTAATATATGGTTCTTTCTTTCTCCTCATGGTCATTTTATACGAGTAATGCCCCCAGCGTGGAAGTGGTTGTAGAAATATACAAGACCAGAGGTTTTCCATCAATGGGCAAAATTAGGACTGGTGGTGTCAAAAAATAGTCCTTGATTTGTTCAAAATTCATTTTACATTTGTCAGTCCATATAAAGGGGATTCCCTTGCGTAGTAGATATTGGAAAGGTTGACATTTTTTGGCTAACTATGCAATAAAGCATCTGATGGATGGTAATCTTCCTTGTAATTTTTTGAGCTCACTGATTCCCTTCGGTGGAGGCATGTATAATTCCCCACCTCGCAACCCTAGAGGAAGTATCAATTCACTAAAAAAACGTGCTAAATTTTTTTTTATTAAAGAGAATTAAACATACATGTTCACTTATAATTGATGACATCCCCTAGGGTTACACAACTAAGATTACTTAATTCCCATTAACAAACATCCTTTACATTACAGTGCAATAAATAACACAAGTAGTATGCATTCATTTAACATAAATAATTATCAAGATAGGAATATAATATCAAAACATAAACTCATTATATGATTAACTGATACAACACTCATTCCCAGAATGAGACATAAATACATCAGAGTTACAATTTACATAAATCCACCTCATCATTTCAAGAGGGGTATAATCAACGTCATTACAATTTGAAATACAAAGTACAAGAAATAATAACAAGATCCGCGAGTTGTCCATCTGGGTGTCTCGCCACCAAGTACTGAAGATCAAGGGGGACCCAACGGTTTTGGTGCATGTTCCTCCCAACCACGTGGTACCCGAAGGCCCACCCCCCATGCTAGGAGATGGTAACAAAGCAACATGGACAAGAAATCTACTACCTCTAACCAAAGGCAGACTCATACTGGCTCAAACTGACTCAACCACACATATGCACAATAAAAGTCTAACACTAATCATGGTTACATTGCTTCTAGAAATATTATAATCAAGTGTGCTAAAGAATCCATACACACAACATACTCAGTGTTATCCTAGATAGAGTGTCATCGCAAGGTTTGTCATGAGTTCTCCTCTGGGCATTCTTCATAGGCTCCGGAAATCCTGGTGGCCTCAACTGAATCTCGACACTCATACTCACTCAAGCGGAATCAACTACCTCTCGTAAGGACAAGATAGTTGATCTTGCCATTCCAGGCCTTCTCACTCATCCCAAGTCTAAACAAGCCCTTGCGTCTGTGAGTGAGGTTAATTTATCTTGATTAATGTGAATGCATCCTAATCATCTAAGTACATTATTTTAATTATCACTTATTAATAATACTTTTGAAGGTTACCCGGTTTACCTCTTTGGGCTCCGGCCCCTAACAAAAGTCACTCTTCTAATGGATAACATGCTACTCAAATCTAGACTCCAAGGGTAACTCAAGTGCTACAGGACTGAACAATGCAATCTCTCCTATTCTAGGAGGTAACAATAAAGAAAACCACTCCAACATTGGGAGGAAACAAAACACTTGGAACATTACCCAAGGGAAAGACGAACAATAATTTAACAAGGGAATGACCCACATCCTCTAGAAGACTTTACAATCTAAATCTCAAACACCCATTCCCAAAGCAATCATTAAAAAGGGAAATCAATACAATCATGCATTGGCAGTGAAAAATACTATTTTTGGTTATCCTAAAATCATATTCCTATCTAATGCTTCTCGCAGAAAAAAGAATAATACCATTCGAAGTTTCAATAAAGAAAATTAATAATCCCCTCTATTAAAACAGATATCTTTTCCTATCTATTTAGCCAAGCACACTATTTATTTTAGTTTGAAAATACTATCAAAATAATACTTTGCAAGCACCCAAAGTCCAAGAACAGAATATAAAGAACTATATACATATTCTAAAATGATCCTACCTTAGTCATTGATTATAAAAGACTTTTGCTCTATCCTTTAAATAATTTGAATATTTAATTGATTATCCCATGATAAATTCATATTTTAACCACCCATTTCTAATTTACAATTACACACATTAAAAATTAAATATATTAATATATAATATTAAAATACATACCAAATATATATTAAATATTATATATATATTAATATATAATATTAAAATACATATAAAATATATAAATTAAATATTATATATATATATATATATATATATATATATATATATTTATATATATCATTATAGAATTACAAAAGAAAAAACAATTAATAATAAAAATAAAAACGAATTTAAAATAAAATAAAAATTAAAAAATAAAATAAACAAAGCAGGACCGGACGGTACACCGTCCGACAGACAGTACCGCTGGTGCCTGCAGCCTGTGCCATTTGTACACACAGTACAGCGGCCGGCGAAGGTACGAAGGGAGGTCGCAGTCCCCACGGAACAATGCATCCCCCCAAGTGGTGGGCGCACTGCCCAGTGGGTACTGTGTCCTCCATACAAAAAGGAAAGTGGGGGGGTCCGAACCTCCCCACAACTTGCAATTAAAATTTTTTTAAAAACAAAAAAATAAAATACGATAATTTCGTACGCACAGTACGACCCTCAGAAATTCGTCGTACGGCGTTTTTCCTAAAAAATTCAAAATGCAATAACTTTAATTTGAATTTTCATATATTTGTAAACATATATTATGTGTATCATAATATATGATACATGTAATGTATATTTACATTTATATTTTTTTTTTTCAGAAATAATTTTATTGGTAAAATTGAAAAAAAAAAATTTAAAAAACCAGTAATAGAATTTGACAATATTTGAATATCTTATTACATTCAAGAGATTTAAATCTGAATTCCAAAAATAAATCATTCCATCATTTTTCAACTAATTAAACAAAAGAAAAGAAATAAACTGATCTTGGTCTTTTCAAAAGAATTTTCTAAAGAGGGTTTGAGTTTTGGAGAACAGATATGAATCCTAAATGATGAAGTTTAATCTAGGGTTTTAAATAAATCACGAATTTGCAATCTCTATCATTTAAAAAGATAGATAAACTAAGAACAATCTATCACAGAATGAAAGGAAAACCTGGTATTTGAAGCCACAAGAAATAACAAGGATTCTTGATGCAGAGCCTCCCTTAAGGGCCTCACAACTCCTCTTCAACAATGCAATGAATTCCAGCTAGCACTGACCAAGAGCTCCACCCTCTTCAATAGAATTTATTTTCTTCCAATTCAATTCTACAAAAGAAAATGCTTCAAACCCTTCCTTGTGCAAACTTTTCCAAAAATTTCATGCCTGTGAAAAAAAGAAAGAAGAATCCCCAAAACTTTTCTGCCCTAACATTTAAAACATCATTTCCTCATAACTCCAAAAAAATAACCTAATGCAACCCTAATTCACATTCAATGCACAAATTAAATTTAGATAATAATTTCATTTCCCATTTTAGAAAACCCTTATTTGCCTTTAAAATACAATTTCAATTTCCTTTAAATTTCATTTGATTTAATTTAATTTAAGACAATCTAATATACTTACTTAATTATTTTAAATTATTTAATAACTAAATCCAATCCTTGAGATTAAATTTAATTAATTTACTTTCAATTATTTAATAACTAAATCTAACCCTTTCAAGATTAAATTTAATTAATTAAATAATTTAAATTTAATTAAATTAATTTCTATTAATAACTTTAAATGTAACATCTGAGCATAACTTTAATTTAATATGAAAATAATCATTACTTTTAATCAATACCATAATTCCAAAAATTGATTTAATAACTACGCATCATACATAATCAAATAACATTAAATAAGGTAAGACATGACTCAACAATCAGGACTGACGACACACTAAGGCTAGGGTGTAGACCTGACACATGTTACCTAGCTACTATCTCCTGTTCAACTTAACCGTTGGATCGACACGCTCAAACCTGTGAAACCAGGTGAAGTCGATGTCATGTACCTGCAACCTGAAACCAAGTAAA